>VZTM01010898.1:45510-66449 GCA_013400555.1 Jacana jacana | reverse complement strand
CCCCCTTTTTTTTTTTTTAAAGTTTTATTTAAAACTGCTGGGATTGCATTGCAGTATCTCATGATGTGATAGTGCTCAGTGATTCTTCACAGTTTGCTGCTGTCACTGTAACTTGGTTGCCATTTAATATAGCTGAGACATTTCTTCAGGAAGCTCTAACTTGGTGCTAGGTAACAGTATTGCTGATTATTCTCCGGGGAGCTGTGACTCTTAAGGGTGATGCTGCAGCTTGCAAGGAGATGTGGTAAACTCATCAGTGCATTTTAGATACTCTGCATCTTTTCTGTTGTGCCTGTTCCAGAGAAAGTTTTTTTTTCTATTCGAATTAGCTGTTGGACAACCTTACTTTAACATGTGACTAAGGCTGGCTGCCTTTAAAGTTCATTCTAGGCCACCACTGATAAATAACTGAGCAATTGGTGTTTGCTTGTAGCAGAAACGCAGAATCTCCTTTCCATGTAGGTGGACTCCTGGTGTGGGGAAGCGGGTAGATTTAGACCCGTTCGATGATGTTTGGGGTTTTTTGGCCATATTTGGTAATTGACATTTGTGGACCTACAGCTTGTCTTGTCTGGAATCAACAGAGAAATGCATTTCTAAGTTGGTCTTTGCATTAATTTTCATGGCAACTGGAAAACAAACAGAATTGCAACTCCACTTAAGGATCAAACAGCAAGGAAGGCTTCAGACCAGGGTGTCCTAGGTACCAGAAAGAAAATAATTTAAGTAGAACAGTTGTTGGGGTTTTTTCCCCCCTGTAAAGCTATTTTCATGTTAGTTCTTTATTGCTTTTCCAATATACCTACCAAAAAACCCCTGATAGTTCTACATACTGCAAACAGTAACGCTCAGGATGGGTTTTGATGAAATCTGACTTGATGCTTTTACTTCATCTGTAGTTCTTAGGTTTACATACCTAGTGGTTTTCTCCTTGTTTCTGCTACTATGATCATCTTATCTCTCTGCTCCTCTGTTCTCAACCAGCTCTTCTATGCTGCTGCAGAAAGAAGTTTCAGCCCTGGTGTTTTCCTGCCCTCAGTTCCTTTTGCTCTCGTCACAGTCTGAGGTTCCCTACCTATTTTTTAAAGACCCTCGTAAATGTTGTGCTAACTTAATACCCCCCTAACTCAGCACCTCAGCAGAACTGTTGCTTTTAAAGCTTCATTTTTTTCAGTGTTAATCATGTGGCTTTAGCCAAAGTGAACCCTAGGCACAGCTTTTAGAGAACAGCAAATTTCAAGCGTATCACTTAGAGTCAGTCTGCCTTAATAGCCATCAGTGACAGCACCAAAGCCAGGTAATTCATTTAAAATTCTTCCGTGCCAGTCTTTTCTAAACCCAATACATGGGAAGCATGGCTGTGTGGGATGGCTATGGGTGTGGTGTAATAGTGAAAGAGCTACTCCCAGCCATTTGGCATGAGTGCTTGGGGATTCATTTTCTTAGGTCAAACAAAAGTTGATGAGGCGGTGTGTTTACAGCAGATAGAAGAATGCTAAACAGTTCTTTTGTTGTATGGATACTGTATAGCCTTACTGCAGAAAATTGAACAGTGTCTTCCAGTCAGTGCTTTGTCCTTCCATAGTAAGATAAACAGAAAGCTTATGAAGAGTGTGTTATTTCCAGTCTTCCCATAGTTGTTAAAGGCTTGATAAGGGCTGCTACTGGTGTAAAAATCCTGGGGCATTTTGTCTTTTATGTTTAATATTGTTTGGGATGTTAGCTGTCACATTTGCATGTTTTCTTCCTGTTCTGAGCGCAGGGAGAAATAAGAAACTGAGAACCAGAGTGTTTCCTTTGGGATCACCCTAAGAAAAGGAAATGGCTTTACTACCAATACTGATCTCTAGGGCTTTATGATTCAGGCCTGTGTTTCCTTTTTGCTGCTGCTTGTACCATATTGTACCTTGCAGTATGTTCGCTGTCAGTGCCTTGGTTGTCTGGATCCTCAACGTATTCAAATATCTTAATATCTTCTTGAGACTTACGTACTACTTCACATCTTAGGGCATGCCTTTGTACCTTTTGAAGACAGGGATACTGTTCTTCAAAGGTAGCTGAAAAATAAAACATTTCAGCAGGTGGCACATAGGTTTTTCCCTAATTAGCACACAAGTAGATTTTTTTAGTGCATAAGGAACAAAACACAATTTTTAAAAATTAACTTAAAAATCATGTTTATGACATTTGAGATGTCTCATGCTGGAGATCTTTTTTTTTTTTTGGATCTGCCTTTTCTTGCTTCTTCCTGCCTTATCAGGCTCCTGATGTCTTTGCTATTTTTTTATGGATTTTCCAGGCTGTTGTGTGACTCACTATTGAAACATTACAGCAGCCGATGCGCATCCCGTGACAGCATCACTTATACAATGTCTGTGCTGGGCAGAAGTTTGGGTGTAGCCAGTGTGACTTGACTAGTCTTCCAAACTATTTCTGTCCCCCTAGCAGTAGTAGGAAAAAAAAACAAACACCCAAACCCCCCATATCTGGCAAGAAGGTACTGTTTGTCCACAGCAGAGTTAAAATGTGGGATCTGTTCTGTTTGCTGTGAATCTCGGTTTTTATTGGGGGTGTGTGGGGATAAGAGCTACTCTAAACTGAAAGTGAGTGCACTTGAATTGGAAATGGAGTTTGTCAGCGGGCTGTGTAGGAGGTATGTAAACCACTAGAGTGGCAAAGCCCCTGGAATATTGTTAGTCTCGCTGTCATCAAGAAAAGTAAACTGCAAAAACATAAAAGGATTTGTAGATGAAATGTCAAGGTTGTTCTGGCAACTGTAGAGGAGGAAGGGATTCTTTGGTGCCTGAAGGTCATGTAAGACTGTGGTAAGTGGTTTATTTGGTATCGTACCTATTAAAGAGATTTCTGCTTTGTCACAATTTATCACACTAAAGGGGGCAAGCTGTCTGCTTCCCTCATGGTAACCTTTCACCTACTTTATTGGGAGAACTCAGGACACCTTAGAGGGAGTAATCAGTGATTGGGAAAAAAACTGTCTGTGTGCCTGAGTTTGTAGTAGACTAAATGAAATTTCCTTTTTAACATGGGAGCATAAGTCCTGCCACTTGTGGTGAAACTACAGGTTACTGAGAGACATCCCCGCTAACGATTCTATTCACTGACATTCTTGTCACTACAGCTAGTGCCAGTGTCAGCAGAGCTGTTCTTCTGTTGAATGGAACCTCTTAGAAATGCGGCAGCTCTTTTTCCGAGAATGAAACCAAGATCTGGTTATTCTTCTTTACCACCCTTTCTGGAAGGTCGTTGCACGCAGCCTATTCTGGTCAGAATTTGCAGCTGAGCACTGATGTCAGTTGTAAGTGCTATTGATACTTGTTGACAGCAGAGGATTTTCTGTTGAGAGATGCACATCCTCCCTTGAAGGAAAAGCAGGTTCTGTCAGAAATCACAGGAGGAAACAAGCGAAGCTGTTCCCAGTACAGTAGGTGGGCATCAGTCATACCTATGGCGCAGGAAACGCTGCAGAAATCCAGTGCTGCCTCCTTTGGGTCACCTGCACTGTCCATACTGAGACCCTGGGATGGTTGGGGCTGCAAGTCGTTTCAGCAGAGCTCGGCTGGGGTCCCTTCACCAGTACCTGCCCCTTGGCAGCGTTTAAGCCCCAGCCACCAGTAGCGGTTCAGCTGTGAAATACGTTCCAGGGTTGCTCAATGCCATGAGAGATGAAGTAGTTATAGCCACGTAGGGAAGTTTTTACCAAACTTTTGGAGATAAATAAGTCTAGTGTTCTTCTCCTGTGGCTCCAAAAGCCACGGGGTGATTTCTCAGGCTTAAATAAAATACTGAAGAGATCTACCTGGTAGAGACCTGTTCCAGGAACAGCAGTGTATGGAACAGCAAGAACAGCAGGGTGTGGGGAGGAAGGTATAAGGAATTACTGCTTTTTCCTGGAGGTAGCTGCCCAGTTTAATGTTTTCAGTTCCTTGTTTCTCTTTCGGTCTCCTTCAACACTGGCTCTGACTTTGCTTCTTGCTTTTTCTTCCTCATTATCGCTTAGGCAGTTATTCTTCCAGTAGCTTTCTGTTTCATTTAATGGGAGTTCAAGGTCTGCTGTAGCTTTTAAAATTAATAGTGTGACTAATTAACCTTTCCTTTTGTTACTAGTTATCATTCACACACAGGCTTCCTTCAGGGATTTGTATTTAACCAGGTTTTGGGGTTTTTTTTTGTCAAAGCTCGGGGGGAGGAGGAGACACGGTTTGGCTGTAACACTGTGACCCCACACCCGCTGCCAGTGATGCTTTAGGAGTGCTGGCTTGGGGCGTGTGACTTGCTCTGGCTGGATATCTTACCGAGGTGTGGGATTTATCTCCTTGCTGATAACACAAGAAATCTCATCAGTTTGTCAGTGCTGATGTGCTGACAGTTAGGTGCTCTAGTTCAAACTTGTGTGAGGGCAACAGGTTGCACTTTGTTACCGCTTTAGCCTTCTATACTGGATGCAAAATAAATTCGGTCACAGATCTATCCTTTTGATGTTCTTTTATCCATGATTCAGTGCTAATTCAGGTCAGGACAGGATCTCAAGAAATTCCAAGTTCAGTGGGACGCATGGAGTGTCTTACAGAGTTACTTGTGGTTGCATGCAAAAGCCATTCCTGCTGGCTCACTTGTGCCTGCCTGGTGCTTCTCTCTGTGATTACTGTTCTTAGCTGATGCAACCTTTGAAAGCATCCATCTTTCACGAGATTTTGGGGGCAGGGTGATACTTCTGGACTCTGACCATGGGCGGGTTAGTTTGCTGGCTAGCCAGGACTTCCACTCCTAACACTATCTTAGGCAGGGTTTGACTAGTATCATGGGTTTGTTTTGAGCTTTAAACCTGCTGAGTATGTTTGCTCTGAACTAAATAGAACATCTGGATCTGACTTACAAAAGTGTCCTTATAAAAAGCATAAAGGAGTGGCTGGCTGTTCCCTGGGCTTCTGCAGTTAACCTTAGGAGCTGGCAGCCAAAACAGCTTCACGTTTGCATTTCATCTGGTATTTATCCCAGGTGCTTTTAGCATTTTGAAGTAGATTTTGACAAGTTTCAGTGCCAGCATGTTCACTTGCTCGGTTTCAGTGCCAGCATGTTCACTTGCTTGGTTTCAGTGGTGCAGCAGCAGTTGCTGGTGCTTCGTCTCAAACCTTCATTGCAACTTGCTCTCCCTGAGTGATGGTGATACACAGAATCCTTAAGAAGTTAGAAAGAGCCAGTTTTTGGCCTGACACACGCAGGGAGTATTTATTCTGGCAGTAGTATTTGTGTATTTTCCAGCAGAAGGCAATGGGGATGGAGTGTTAACCGTGAAAGGTCTCCATAACGTAGTTGGACACTTGAGAAACATTTATTCTTTGGAAGTAATTTATTGTGAAATTTTCAATTGTTTTATTTACGAGGGGTTGTTCCTCTGGCCACAGGCATTTCACTTGGTCACGTGGACACTTGTGTAATTTCTGCTTAGGCTCCAACAGGGAATGTCCAAGGAAATAGTATTTTTGTAAAACTTTCCGATTTAGCGACCAGGGAAGGGAAAATCCAGGGTTTGCAGTTCGGTTCCAGCAGTTCTCCTCAGCCACACATCTGGAGTTGCTGCGGTTCCTGTTTTGTAAGATGGTTATTTTAAGTCAGATGGTGGATACTGGGAAACGGTATTTAATGTTTTATGGTGAAATATGGGAAAATGAAAATCTAAGGAATCTCTTGTTAAAACTAGATATTTTTAATGTTTACTTTTTTTTTTCTTACATGAAAACAAAGATAGAATAAATGACTAGAGCTTGGCATTATTCCTTGGCAGTGATATAGCCAACAGCAGTGCCTTTGAATTTTCCTTTGGTGACAGAAGGAAAGCGTGCTTTTATGTAGAAACTAGTCCATTTTTATGAGTTGAGTTTTTAGGTTTTGCAACTTTTGGAGTTTGAAATACCTCACAAGTAGTTTGCTGTGTATCAAATACCTCAAAGTTTTCTTAAACTTCATTGTCATTTGCATTTCATCTATCTCAATAGTGCTTTATTCAATCTGTTTTTAAAATCCCATATTCCTGTCCCATAAAACCATTCATGTCGAGCCTATAGAATGTAAAGATACTGTTTATATTCTTAAGCCACGCTGAAGGTAGGACAGGAAAGCTAAAGGTCTTAGGGAAGGTAAACTTCTTCTTTTAAGGCAAAAATACAATAGGTGGCAGTGTGTGGTATCATGCTTCTTGAATGTGCTTTGCCCTTGCGCTGCCATCGATCTTGGTGGCAGCAGTAATTCCTGGCTCTGTGCCGGAGCAGGAGGAAGCATTTGACTGCTCTGGCAACGTTCATGAGCCATGCTTTGGGAGCCAACAAGGTCATTTAACTTAAATTAAATGAACTGGTGTATCATCTTCAAGAGATACAGTTTGGGGAAAAAAAAAAAAGAGGTGGAAACTCCTGAAAAACTTTGCAAAAACCTCCACGTTGTCCATTTTGGGCAAGAAGAAGAAATGGGGGCCTGTGGTGGTACGTGAGGGAGGGAGCTGCTGAGGTGTCGTGGAGGTCCCAGTGGAAGCAAACCCCGGGGCCCGCTCCTGAACGCAGTGGTCCCTTCTGAGCCAGCCATGGAGGAGGAGGGCACAACTGCCCTCTTGGTTCCTAACCAGACCATCCGTTCACAGAGGTACGGTACAAAGCTAAGTAAGCTAAGAGGACCTACTTGTGGACCATCTAGGGGATGATTCTTTTGGAAGGCACTGGCAGAGCGTGCTTAAAGCTGTTTATAGCTTGCAAAAAGGAGACAGGAAGACAGACAGACAAAGCCATTTCATGGCTCAAGATAGAATGTGAAGCGCGGTGATTACGGGATCAGATTGCCTCACCTGGGGTAAGAAGTGAACAAAGACAATCAGGTGGCATACTCTTCTTTTTCTTTAAAATTTGAAGCCAAGTTTTGATATCTAACCTTACCAGGTGCTTGCTCTGATGACTTTCTTGCTGTATTTTAATGCTGTAGTATTTCTGTCTGTCTGTTTCCCAGGAACACTAATGCAGAAATGGTTTATGGATCACTTGAGGGAACTCTGTAACTTCTGATGAGCTTGTGTTGTAACCACCTCAGGAGTCAAAAGCTGTGGACAATACTTGTCAAACGTCATCCTTTTATGGCGTTAACCCTGTTGTCAGTGAAGCAGGGCTGTATTCAGCTGGCAAAAGTATATCTGCTCTGTGTTTGCCTTAAAGGGGGAAAAAGCCACTCATCTGGTAACTTCCCGGAGAGCAAGCATCGGCATCCAAACTGACGCTTAGTTTCTGGTTCTAGTTCTAGATCTAGAACTGTTTCTTAATAATACCTTATGGTAATATTACTTGCCTGCACGGCAGAGGAAAGCAAATGGTTAATCCAGCATTAACCTGAAATTGTGAGACCTGTAAAGAGAGGATTAGTTTGTTCTTGAAGAAACCAGAAAAGGCGTTTCCGAGAATGTCAGGGCTGCTTTCCTGAGCTTCTTCCCAGGGTCTGGTCTGAAGAGGTGACTGCAGGGATCTGCCTCCCAGTAGCGTTCTTCTAAGAAAGCAAACGGACAAAGCAGGTGTCTAAAAGGTTGTGCACTATTTTTGGGAGAAATCTGATTAATGTTGATAGGCTGTTGAGAATCTGGCTATAACCTCCTGTCAGATTATAGTTCATGCCAAGGTCGGCTCTAAACCTTCCGTCTCAGTTTCAGATGGTGTCCCACATGAAGGGCATTTGTGGATGAGGCAAACTTAGTTTTACCTCCTCAGTCAAATTTTCATGCCTTTGCTGACAGTGGTGTTTTTTCTGAGGAAAGTGATGTTCTTCAGCAGAATCTGAGCTCCAAAATTGGCTATTTGTGCTTTTATCATGAACATAGTATTTTAGCTTTATTACGTTCCAGAAACCCATACTTGAAATGGTTGGACCCTTACATGCTGAGGATCAAAAAGAGCTTTGGAAAAATTTCCAAGTAGAAATATTTTTATCTCATAAATACCTTTGGACAGTATTTTACTTTTATCATTGAAACCAATTGAGGGAGTTGAAGATACTTGAACCAAACGGGTAGCAGAGTATCGTATCTGTTGTTTGTCTCCCTGTGACCCACCCCCCTTTTCTATGGGCATCTTGGTTACTTGCCTCTACTGTTGCTCAGAAGCTTCCCAAGCTTTGGCAGAATTGGTCTAACTTGCTGCTGTCTAGGTTGATTTGAGGAACTGAATGAAAATTCACTGGATCATCGTCAGTTTTCATTCTCCTGCTTGGCTGAAGTTGTAAGTGACACACTCTCCTTGCAGGGGTAGGTCCCAGCATTGTGTTGGTTCCACATTTTTTTGAACACTTTGAAAATGGAAGTTTAGTTTCTACAGAAATTGGTATTACCAAGTAGAAGGCATTATCCATCACACGTGCAAGTAGCATGAGGAGAAAAATTTGGGGTGCTGAAGGGTAGAGAAGAATTTCTGTGTCACTACTATCCTATTTAAAATCTTAACCTTTATCTTTCAAAACTAATACAAACTCTTCCTCCTTTCTAATGGTCTAATCAAAGGTTAATGTGATTGAATGCCCCTCCTTCCCCTCAGGTTCCCCGTTGTTCTCTAGTGAAGTCAACCTCTTCCCAGAGTTCTCAGCATTTGACTCTTACCTTCACTTCAGCAATTTAGATTAGGGAGGTTTGTCCAGGAGCTGAGCTCAGAAATTATCAATGCTCATAACGTTTTTGGGGTGTTTTTTTTTTTAATTTTATTTCATAATCAAAAATGTTCTTCAAGCAAGGTCTATGTCCTGCTTTTTAGTCACTGAATATCACAAATGATGTCCAAAAATGCAAAGCCTTGTTTTGGCAACCGTTTCTGTTCATGTAACTCCTGTTCTCTGTTTTCTCCTAGGGGTAGCAGATGGTGTGGGCGGCTGGAGAGACTATGGGGTTGACCCTTCTCAGTTCTCAGGGACTCTAATGCGAACGTGCGAGCGTTTAGTGAAAGAAGGACGGTTTGTACCGAGTAACCCTGTCGGGATTCTCACCGCGGGTTATTGTGAGCTACTGCAGAACAAAGTACCTTTGCTTGGTAAGAGAGAAAAACATACATAACTTGAATCTGTCTTGTGTGTTACCTATGCACCTGCTTGGTCCTGGTTGCTTAAATCTGTTGTCAGCTTCTGCGATAAATTGGCAGGCACTTCTCTTTTAATTGACAAAAAAAACCCAACTGTGGGAATGTAGTTGTCTTGGTAGCAGCTGTATTTTCTCAGGTGTATTTGTCAAGGTTTGTTTAAAAACTATCTTTGAGAGCGTGTGTGTGTGTGAATAGCCGTAAGTGTGTGTAGAAAGATACATTTTCTAAAGAGGCAGAGTGGCCTGTGTGAAGGGTGGTGGATGGGCAGTGCTTGCAGAGGGTTTGCAGTGGAATATGCTCTGGCATGTGCGCTCCTTCTCTCTGTTACAGATGTATAAATAACTGCTCTCCCCTGAAAACCCTTAATGGTTGTGGCTTTCTGCTTCAGCTCTGCAAGCAAAAACCTTTTCTGATGATAACTGGATGCGGTTCTGCTCCTTCCTTGCCTTACTGCTCCTGTTGCCTTCTATGTCCAATGAACTTTAAACCTGATTGCTTGACTTCAGTAGCTTGTATCATTCTGTCACTGGTTCTGTGTATTGTTTTTATAAGTCCTGGGAAAGGAATAGGTACAGATTTTTTGGAAAGCAAACTAAAGTAGGTGCTTAGGATATTCTGTGTCAGACTTGATTTTAGGCAGGGCATCCAGCTGCCTTTGGAAGAGTGAGCAGATAAGAGAAGGCAGCACTTGCCCTCAGATGACAACCTTGAGAACAGAATACGTTTTTAAAGGGCATGTGACCTTGTATGCACCAAGAAAGCGTTGCCCTGCCTGATACACATGGTTCTCACCTGACCTTAAACTCCTGTGCCAGAAGGGTGCTGTGTAAGCTATATTTAACTTGTCTTCTGAGCCTCGGAACAGATGTTCTCGCATTATATGCCTAAAGAATAGGTTCAAACCTCAGAAGTGACCTTAAGTATCGCTAAAATAGCAGTGGTCGGTAATTACATTAGGATTCTGTCTGTCTGATAGTGCTTATTTGTGCAAAGCAGATGTAGCTGCAAGTGATCTACCAAGTGGGCCACTGGTGAGAGCTCTGGCAGCGGCTTTGAGACAGAGGCAGCCCTGCTTGGCTTGACCTTTCGAATTCTGAAAAGCAGCATATGCTGAGTCACAAGATCTGCATTCCACACATGGCCTCCTAGTTACACTCTGCTAATAGAGTTAGAATTTGAAACTAATGATCCCTAGTGTTTCTTTTTTAACAGAGAACAGTATTTTTAGAAGTAGAAATAAAAGCCTGGAATTATCACAGGAATTGGGCATTTAGAGTTTATTTAAAATAAAACGGAGGAAGAGGATTTCATGAAGGAGGATTCATTAGGCAGTAACTTTTCCTTGCTGCTGTGCTCTAAGTCTTACACTTCGTTCATCAGAATTGAATCTAGTAACTACTTGAAAATAAGAGGAATAAGAGAGAATGAGAGGAAACTGTGCCATTTATTTAAACGCTGTTCGTGTATTGCAGAACAACCTTGGATGCAGTCACATATAAAATCTGAATTTTAATATTCTAACCCTAGAATAGGGTACTGCCTTGCCTTACCATTCCCTAAGAGTGGAGAAGGTCCTACATAGTCACTAGAGAGTGAATTAAGTCTAAGTGTATTGCAGGGAACTCCCTCTTTTAGAAGGAGAAACATCTGGAATAGGTGGTGCTTAGAGCCAGCTGGGCTCTGCACCAGCAAGCCTGGTTGTGAGTTTAGCTCATCGCCAGCCTGTGGGTCTGTCCAACGGGTAGCTGTGCTTGGAAACTCCTGCTGGGAGAACATTAGGATGGAGGATGAAGACTGTTCACCAGTCAGTCACACAGGGACCTGTGTTAGAGGTAGCACTCAAGAAGAAATGCTTTAGCTGTACTTTACCCGCTTTGGGAGTGGAAGTTCTTTCGGTGGCTGTGCTGTCCTGTAAGCGATGGTTGATTGCTGTGAAGGACTTAGTCTGTGGATGGGTATCTTTGCAATACAGTTATTTTTGTGGCTTGCAACCAAACACAGTTGGTGGCCTCTTACCAGTGAATGAATCAAGAATTCCTCAGTGCCCTCAGGCATGGCTGGGGTAGTTCTGGGCACGGTTCACGAGCAGATAGGCTTCCGCTCTCTCTTAACTTTAACCTGGAATAGTATTTGTCTCTGAAACATGTTTTCTTTAAACCTGTGAAGTTTGTTTCCTGAATATGATGAATTATTTTTTTTTCAAGAGCAGTACTATGAAGAAAAGCATTTTAATGTTCTGGCAAAAGTAATGCAATAATAGCTAATACTTAATGGCAAGCAGTTCCTTACTTGGTGTGATTTATTTAGAGCTGCTGAGTGAGACTGTGGGGAGAGCACCAAGCATTGTACAGATGCTACTAGAATTCCATTATCTCCATCATTTTGGAATTTCAGTATTTTATGTGACTTCTGTAAATCCAGTCCTATAGCAGAATGTGCTGATGTGTTGGGATGGAAAACTGTAAATACAGTGGAACAAAACAGGTATTTGTCAGCATAATGTGTTGGCAGAAATCAAAGCAGGAAAAAGAAGCTCTGTACAGAACCAGAGAACTGTCGAGGTTGGAAGGGACCTTTGAGACCATCTAGTCCAACCATCGACCTAACTGTGATAAAATCCACCACTAAGCCATGTCTCTATATAAAACCATAGTTTGTCTTGCAAAGTTTTCTAGCATTTTTTCTGTTTTTAGTATATATTAATTTTGGCATTATTGAGTATGTCCATTTGCCCTGATTTGTAAGCTTTGATATTTGAATAACTGGAATATTCGACTACTGAATTAAAGCGGTGAAAGACCAAAGAATTTCGGTAGGGCTGCCTGCAGTCACTGTCCTCTGTTTGCTCCCAGGAAGCAGTACAGCCTGTATAGTAGTTCTGGACAGAACAAGTCACCGTTTACATACAGCCAACTTGGGAGACTCTGGATTTTTGGTGGTCAGAGGAGGAGAAGTAGTACATCGATCTGATGAGCAACAGCATTACTTCAACACTCCGTTCCAACTGTCCATAGCCCCGCCGGAAGCAGAAGGAGTTGTCTTAAGTGACAGGTAAGATGGGAGGGGATCCTAAATTTTTAATCTGTGTGTGTGATCAACTCCCAAAAGGCTTGGTCTTGCTGCTGCACTGAGATTTAAGCACGTACCAAATACAAGGGGCNAGAGTGGTCAGTCAGTGGAATGGGCTGCCCAGGGAGGTGGTGGAGTCCCCATCCCTGACTGTGTTTCAGAGTAGGTTAGATGTGGTGTTGGGGGATCTGGTGTAGGGGAGACCTTTGTAAAGTAGGGCTGATGGTTGGACTCGATGATCCCAAGGGTCTCTTCCAACCTAAATGATTCTGTGATTCTGTGCCTGCCCCCTCAGTTCTTAGGGAACATGTACATTTCTCACCTTGCACTTGATCTTTTCCCCCACTGTTGCACAGTGCAAATGCCTTGAGCTAATGGTTATCTGCTCACGGTGGCGTATTCCCACCGCCCGTGGTGTGCACACACGGAGAGACGCTCCTGAATAAGCTGCTGCATTAGGGCTGCAGCTGGATTCACACTGGTTGTCCCACACGAGTGGCTTTTCTTATCAGTGCCTTTCATTCCCAGTCCCTGTCTGTGCTCTCTTGAGACTGGTTTGGAGTAGGCTAATTTAGATATTTTGGCAGGGAGATAGCAAGTACTTGAAGAATAGAGCAGGGGGACATGTGACTGTAACTTGTGTTTCCAAATAGCTGTGTTTCCCGCAGCATATTGTATTTGACCAAAACCAGCAAAAAAAACTGTTTGGCGGAACATCAAGCTGGGAAATGAGAGTATTGGGAAAGGACAATCTGTTCACAGAAATGAGTTGTTTCAAAGGCAGACTTGTACTTGAGTTTTCCTCTAAGAATGTCAGGCTGACTTTGTGAAGTTTCACCAGTAAAATACAACAGTGAAAAAAACCATAAAGAACCAGCTTTCAAATATGTATTAAAATCCAGCTCTCAAATCAAGGCTTACAGGCCCCTTAAACTGGTGTGCCCCTTCTGAAAGCAAGGGGATGATAAAGGGATCCTCAAAGAGTATCCAAGGAGTGCAACAGGCACCTTGGGTTTTTGATGCTGCATCAGCCTTGCTTCCTGAAGACTTGTGAAGGTTACCAGGTTTAATGCCAGAGCAGCTGCTCTTGAAAATGCTGGTGAAGTTGAAACTCCTGACCGTTCTTGCATGTGGTTTTATTACTTCATCATAAAACTGCAGAGAGGAAGCCAGGGTAGAACTCTGCAGTTAGTTAATCTAACCTCTTTATTAGCCTGAAATGAAGTGATTGTTCAGAATTCCAGAACTATAAATACCTGAACTTCTCTGACGTGCTGTGTCACCCGTGGGAAGACAGACATGGAAAAGCGTGAGGCTGATGGATGATGTCCAGTGGAAGTCAGGAGAGCGAAGCAATCTGAGTCATCACTCAGATGAGGAAGGCACAAGATAAATGAGCTCCCACCCTTCAGTTCTGAATCATGATTATAGCTTTCTGGCTAGTTTCTGCGCTCTTCGTGACGCTAATTAGTACTCGTGCCTGTTGTCTGGATGCTTTGCCAGTACTGCTTTTTTATTTGCCGTCCCAGTTAAATGTTAAATTTGGCTGTTTGTGGGGATAGGCAGGCCTTCTTGACTCTGTTAACCTTCCCAAAGCTACAACTCACTTGAGTGAAGCAGCTCTTCTGCTTTTTGGCATAGCCAAATGGCATGGGGTGTGGCAGCTTCTCTTAAAAACCCCTGAAGAATTAGAAAAAATGAAGCCTTTGTCGTTATGCTGCTTCCTAGAACCAGATTTTGCAGCAATATTCATGACCAAACTAGATATTTTCTCTGCCTGGCATTGTGTAATAGATGAGGCATAAGTGGACCAACCAGCCATGGTCTCCTGGTAGCGATTTCCAGAGGTTTCATAATCCGTTGCATTCGAAAGTGATTCAGAAATCCTTAAGTGTTTTGGCCGTTCCTGTTAGGAATTGTCCTCTCAAGTGCAGCTCTCTTACATATTTAAGATGAGTGAGAAGGAAGCCCTGAGCTGCCATTCTACTTAATGGTTTCCATGGAGATACACCAGTGAAGCTGATTAGTTGGCAGGATTGTTCATCTGGGAATTCTAAATGCAAATCCTTTGTGCCATAGCCGGAACGTTACCTGTTTGCAGCCACACTCCTCCTGTTGGAGCTTTCTTGACAAGCCATCCTGGTGCAAAAGCTCTGTGGTTAGTGATTGTTTTCTTCCTTTTGCAGCAAAACACACCTGTAGTGAATGACAAAAGCTGTTCCTGAGCTGGTCTGCCCTTGCTGGAGGCCTTGTCTTTAACCTCTCTGTCCTCTTCACAGCCCCGATGCTGCCGATAGCACTTCTTTCGATGTCCAGCTCGGAGACATTATTTTGACTGCCACAGATGGACTGTTTGACAACATGCCCGACTACATGATCCTGCAGGAGTTAAAGAAGCTGAAGGTGAGCCTGTGCCTTGCTGGTCCCTCACCTCTCTTGCGCTGGTGATCCCTCACAACGATCCCACTGTCTTCTCACACACAGAACTTGGGTGCTAGATACAAAAGGCACGCCACAAAGTGCTGCTGCTTAGTGACACTGCTCACGTGGCGTTCACTGAAGTGGAAAAGGGGTGTTGACCCCAAGCTGCTGTCTCTTGGATCTGCTCCAGGCTGAGTCCAGAAGCAGCACCTTGGGCAGAAATCTCCCAAGTAGCAACTGGGACTGTGTCACTGATGTGATGGGAGGGTGAGGAGGAAGAGCTGCCCTCGGCCGGGCCACTCCCACCTTGGATTTTATCTGTACTTGTGGGGGTACACATCATTCTCTTCCAGGTCATTGGAGGGGGTGAGCTGAATGCCTAAAAATAATGTGAGGCTTTTCTCAAGGTTTTAATAAGCAGTAATTCTGAAGAGGTTCGGGCTGTCTGATTGCTGGGTTGTGTGTGTGTCCGTAACGTTCTCTAACAAAAAGAGTCCTGGCAACTTCTGCAGGTTAGAGACCACAAATGTTCTTTTTAAATAGTCAAAATACATTAAAATATGTTAATTTGGATGAGAACGTTTAGCTCGAGGCTATTTACTTACAGAAAGGAAACGCATACTTAGCAGGTATCAATATGTATAACCTCCCTGAGGAGACTGGTTTGATGTTAGGCAATGCAAAGGAGGTTAACAGAGAATTAGAGTGTGGTTTAAAAACACTTTGCCTGCTCTTATCCTGCAGCGACGTAAGGGGAAGGAGGTGTCAGGCAGAGGTGTCAGGTCCTCGTGGACTGAGAGGCCTCTGTGCCAGGCAGAGTCCCGTGTTTCCCCCCTGCAGCCCCCGCTGCTGTGCTCTCCTTCTCAGTGCCGTCTTCAGGTCTGAGAACACTGAGACCTGAGAAGCGGAGAGCGGCGCCGCGGGATGGAAAACGTGCCCGTTCTGCAGCGTGAGCCCTCGCAGGGGCTTTAGTCTGGTTAGCCAAGGTGACAATGGCACCGAGGCTGTCTGGGCAAGCGGTCGTGGCTGGGAAAGGTCTGGGTCACTACCCTGAGTGGCTGTGACTTGGCTGCAGCCAGATGAGACCTCTCTCCTGTGCTCCCACCTTCCTTCTGCTTCCTCAAGCCCGGGCGGACGCGGGAGATGGAATTCCCTTGTGGAAGAAAGTTGAGCTCCACCTTTTGGCGTGTTTGGGAAAGGCACCGAAGTCCCCCGCGAGGTTCAGCCAAAAGTTAATCATGTAAATGCCTGCTAATTCCCCAAACTGCCGGGAAGGCTCTCGAAATGACAAGGCAGTTGCAAGTAGTTACAAACAGAAGGAGCAGTGGTTGGCTTGGGTACGGAGAGTCTGGGAGGGAAGCAGTGGAATTACTGAAACGGGAGAAGAAAGGCCCTAAGATCCGGTCTGTACAAGTTTCCAGGCTCAATAACTTTTTTCTCATGGAATTTTTCAAGTGCCTCTTCTCCCTGAGCGTGCCCTGGTGGCTGTGGGTGAGAGGGTCAGGGAAGTCAGAGGTAAAAGAAGGGTGAGGAAAGGGTGGTTCTGGCAGTGGGAGCTGGTGGAAGGGCCATCGAGCAGCCCCTGCCCTGGGGGGAGACTGTTTGGTCTGAGCATTAGTCTTTTGAGGTTCTAAATTCCAGGAATCCTTCAAAACCAAGTCCTCTAGCTGCTTGTAGGGAACAGCTCTGGGCTTTGGTTGTGAAGCTTTGCAGTGGCCACCCCACCTTTGTAAAGCCTAAAGGATGGTGAGCATCCACTTGGAAGAGAATGTGTTAACTGGTGCCCTAATGGAAAGAGAGTGAGGTTGGGCCATCAGGGGTCTGTAAAACTGACACCCATCAGCAGAACAACTGCTGGGGAGATTTTCTTGTTAAGAATAAACTGTTTTTCTCGTTAATTCAGAACTCCAACTATGAGAGCATACAGCAGACTGCAAGGAGCATCGCCGAGCAAGCTCACGAGCTGGCCTATGATCCCACTTACATGTCACCGTTCGCACAGTTTGCGTGTGACAATGGATTGAATGTGAGAGGTAAGAGCTTGGTGGGATTTTTTTTCCTTCTCCTCCTCCTCCCACTCCTGCCATCTTCGAGAAACCCTGAAGCGAAGTTCTGTTCTCCTCTCCCACAGTCTGGTGGGAAAGCGCAGTGTTAGGAGCTGTGGTTGGCAGCAGAGCACCAGTCCAGCACACTGGGTTTGGCAGGGACCCCAGCTCCTGCTGCAGGGTCATCCCAGGCCCTGGCTGATGAGAAGCCTCCCGTGGGGAAGCAGCTGGGGCTGGTTTGATTTGGCTTTTTAAAATCCAATATGTACACTCCTGATAGAGACAAGTTCTCCAGGCTCTTGGGGAGACTGTGCTTGTTCCTTGGATTCGGGCCTGGAGGGGATGGTGTGTGGGGTGTTGGTTTTGGGGGTTGTTTTTTGGTTTTAAGGTACAGCATTACCAATGGTTTTTCTACTCCATATTCTGCCTGCTCTTTGCTGTTGGGTTGGGTTTGGTTCTCATTTCTGACCCTTGTGCCATCAGCATCCTCATCCTGATCTCTCTGGTTCTATTTCCTACGCACTAGAAAGACCCTGACGCCTGGCAGAGTTCAGGGCCTTATCCAACACCTTTCTTTATTGATGCATTTTCTTTTTTAATGACTACTGCTGGTATTCTGCTGGTGAAGGTGTTCTCATGCTCCCTGTATTGGGAGGGCAGGGTTTCCTGCAATACCCTTAAGCATCTTCCCTAAAGGTAGAGCCAGCAGCTTGGGCTTGGGGCAGTGTGGCTGGAGCTGCCTGGCAGAAAAGGACCTGGGGGTGCTGGTCGATGGGCGGCTGAACATGAGCCAGCAGTGTGCCCAGGTGGCCAAGAAGGCCAAGGGCATCCTGGCTTGTGTTAGAAATGGTATGACCAGCAGAAGCAGGGAGGTGATTGTCCCCCTGTGCTCAGCACTGGTGAGGCTGCACCTTGAGTCTGGTGTCCAGTTCTGGGCACCTCAGCACAAGAGAGATATCGAGGTGCTGGAGCGAGTGCAGAGGAGGGCAACGAAACTGGTGAAAGGCCTGGAGAATAAGGCTTATGAGGATCGACTGAGGGAGTTGGGATTGTTTAGTTTGAGGAAGAGGAGGCTGAGGGGAGACCTCATCCCTCTCTACAACTGCTTGAAAGGGCATTGTAGAGAGGTTGGTGCTGGTCCCTTCTCACGGGCAATGAGCGATAGAAGGAGAGGGAATGGCTGCAAGCTGCAGCAGGGTAGGGTTAGGCTGGACATGAGGAAAAAGTTTTTCCCAGAGAGAGTGGTCAGTCAGTGGAATCAGCTGCCCAGGGAGGTGGTGGAGTCCCCATCCCTGACTGTGTTTCAGAGTAGATTGGATGTGGTGTTGGGGGATCTGGTGTAGGGGAGAACTTGTAGAGTAGGGCTGATGGTTGGACTTGATGATCCCAAGGGTCTCTTCCAACCTAAATGATTCTATGAAGCTCGGGCTCCGTGTTCATAAAACACTCACTCAGGAAACTGCAGGTCTGAGCCCAAAAGGAGCGATTTGAGTCCCTGCAGGACAAACCACCTCCTCTCTGAGCTCTTTCTCCAGGATTTGAGTGTGTTGTGTTGCTGTTTGGGTTTGAAAAGTGACTACTAAAAATGGTCAGTAGCTTCTAGAAAGACAGGGATCAATCTAGTGCTGGAGAAGATGCTAAAGAGGTGTTTGATTTGCAGTAAACTCCTGAGAAGGTGCTTGTTTTTATCGCATCCCGCTTGGAACAAAGCAAGGTCAGGGGGTTGTACATTTATTTAAAAAGCACCAAAACAAACAGAAGCAAAGGCTAAACCCTCTGCTGGAAAAGGGGCTTTCTGCCCGACTGGCTAAGGACAGCGCTGAGGGTTCCGTGCTGCCTCTGGGAGCTCGTGATCTCCCTGCAGCCTCAGAGCAGAGCGCTCTTTGGCCCTTCAGTGTCATCGCTGCCCTCGGGGGCTGCGGGGGAAGCAGAGCTCTTGGGTCTACACAAACCCCTGGGTTTTCAAGTTAGGTTTGTCCAGAGCTTCCCATCGGGGAGCCTCACAGATTGAGAGCGGGTGACCCGCTCTGCTTCCGTGCAATAATTTGGGGTTTGTGTGTTTTTTGCGTGTTTCACTCTCTGTTCCAGGGGGAAAACCAGATGACATCACCGTCCTTCTGTCCATCGTAGCCGAGTACACAGACTGATCTACCCGGAGCGTCGGCTTCCCGCCTTTTCCTTGTCCCCGAGCTCCTCGTGTCACACGCACGGTTTCCTGCTGGCAGGAGCACTCTCTCCCTTGGCGGCTGATCTGGGCAGCCGGTGTTCCGCCTCGCTGCCCGTCGCGACGCAAGCCCAGCCCTCGTGAAGAACCGCTCTCTGCTCCACCGGCCTTGGTCCGCCAGCACGGGACGGGGAGGCTCAAGGCTTGAAAAGCACGTCTTTGGGAGCTTTGTCGTTGCCCTCGAGAAGGGGGAGGATGGATCCCACCCCGTTACCGCGTTTGAAATGTGCTGTACTTTCAGAGGAGTAGAATTGGGTTCTGTCACCTTTCAAACTAGATTCCCTAGGTAAGGCCTCTACCGGAGGGCGCGTTGCCCTCTTCGCTAGAAGCGCTCGCTGTCCATGAAGGGGTTCGTTAGAGAACGCCGCTCCATACGCCTCGTCTTGTTCCCAGTGATAGCCCAGGTCTCGTGTTTCTGAGCTCCGGTTTTCAGGAGATTTGTAACTGCTGTAAACGTTCTGCTCTTGCCATCCGCGGTGTCAGCCTTAGGAGCCTTTTCTAGTTGGGAATTTCAAACAAACAAACAAACAAACAGAAATCATACTTAGTTCAAGTTCTATGGATGCAAATGTGTTTTGTGATTTCAGGTGCTTAACTGTGATCTTAAAAGTTCTGCAGATCATTCGTCCCTAAAGGGCCTGGTATCTGGATGTTTTGGCTGTGGAGAATGATTTTTTTTTTTTCAAACAAACCAACCAACCATTTTTCCTCGGTCTCCAAAGGCTGAGCTGGCCAAAGCTGAGGTCCTTTCAGCATCTTAACCCATCTGTCCCGCACGGGGTGATCCGGCAGAAAGGGGGTTGCACAGAGAACGGATCATCCTCGACTCCAAACGTCTTCGCTTCCGGTAGGGAATCCCGTTGTTAACGAAGCTTAATTGGTGTCACTAATTACCCCTCTCGCTTTGCCCTAGACCAGAATGTGCTGCCCCAGCGTAAGTCCAGTTCATCCTCCTCTCTCTGACTCTCTGACAAGCACCTCTCTGCTTGGGTGGGCTGCGGCAGCAGCAAGTAATTAAATGGCAACAATTAATGAATTAATCAGCAAAACTTAACATTTCAGTAACTAAAGTTTTGGGGTTTTGGAATGAACCTTTAATGATGTTTACAGGGGTCGAGCAGCCACTTTGCAATATGACATTTCCTTTCCAATTACAGTAGCTCACGTTTGTCCCCCGTCCCGTCCCGTCCCGTCCCAGCGAGCTGTCCCGTCCCTTCCCGGAGGTTCACGCCCAAAGCTGAGAGCTGTAAAGATATATATATTTTGGGTCAGTTTTTCATTAACTTTTTTGCTGGTAGAAAAGTACGTAGAAAATAAATTAAAGCCATGTTTTTATATATAAAAAGTCGGGTAATGTTGCTGTTCTAGGTGAGCGCAGTTAAACTCGGTCAGTAAGTAATCTTACCTGCTCTCAAAAGGAGATTTTTTACTACCTGGTTTATTGTATTAAAACTGTTGAAGTTTGGGGTTACCTCAACTTGTTTAAAGAATTTTTGTGGACTTGTACTGTATATTTGCGTACCGACGTCGAGCTTTTATTTAAGATCATTTAACATGTACCATGTACATGTCATTGTACTCTATTGCAATGCATCATGCTTGTAACAGGCATTTCATTTCTAGTGAGAGTCAAGGGATTCATTTGGAAGCTCTTTGGTAATTTATCCGCTAGTCCTAAATTGGCATAACCTTAGCTCTTTAAATCACCTTGTAATTACTCCTCAAAATGCCTTAACTACCCTGACTTGACCAAAATGCCGTTTTGGTGGGGGTACTGGGAGGACTGTGGCACTGGAGAAGGGGTGAGGGGTTTGCCGGCCGCGGAGCAGGGAGCGGTGGGGACTTTGCACAAACCCTCGCTCCTCCTGGTCCTTCTCCTTGAGTTTTGTTCTCCAGTGGAAGGAGCCGCGTCTCGCTCTCCCGGAGGAGGAATGTACTCGCGCTGCAGNTGGGTGGGGGTGTCCCCTCTCAAATCGGGGTCTCTTTTACACGTTGCTCTCCAGTATTTACTGTCGCGCTTCTCCATTAGAGCAGATTGGATCAATTCTTCTTTTCCCTTGATTTTACCTT
>VZTM01010898.1:297-45146 GCA_013400555.1 Jacana jacana | reverse complement strand
GGAGGGGGGAAGGAAACGACAGGGCCCATCCATCCAATTAATTTCAAGCGATGCACCAAGCAGTGACGCTTCCCAGGAATTAGATCCTGGTGCCTGTTGAGGGGAGGAACGGCCCCCGGGGGTGTCGGTGCCGTGGAAGGGGCTGAGTGTCGTCCCCCACCCCCCTGCGGAGGTGGGGGGTCTGTTTGCTGTGGGGAGCGGGGATGTGAAGGAGGAGGAGGGGTTTTGCACACAGGTAACCACCCAACGTCCCGGGACAGGCAGGGGTTACCTGGTATT
Organism: Jacana jacana; assembly: GCA_013400555.1. Taxonomy (NCBI): domain Eukaryota; kingdom Metazoa; phylum Chordata; class Aves; order Charadriiformes; family Jacanidae; genus Jacana; species Jacana jacana. The sequence goes on along the minus strand of VZTM01010898.1, from coordinate 44,867 downwards.
TGGGGAAAACAGGGCTAAGATGGGGTGAATTGGGGAAACTGGGTGGTTCTTCTCTACTTTTATGGCTATTTCTGGGGGACCTGCAATGCGCAGTTTCCCTCTGAAACGCCCTTTCTTTGCGTTCGTGAGGAAAGTATGGCCATAAGAATACCCCAACCACCCCCAAACCAACCCGGATTTAGGGACCAGAGAGTTGGGCAGAGTGAAGAGGAGGGAGAGGCGGAAGGAGCGGTGGGATCTCCATCTCTCGGTAAGGGACACCCCGTCCCCGGGGAGAAGCCGGGTGGTGTCTGTGTGTGTAGGAGGTGACTGCACCGAAGTGGTGTCACACAGAGCTGACAGGATGCAGCGAATCCGAGTCTGTGTCTGATGAGGACGCTCTTTTGTTGTTGTTACAATGAGACTATCACCTACGCTGAGCTAAGAGGCGAGGATGTGAATTTCATGTCTGAGGTATAACTTATGCAGGAATAGTTCTGTAAATACATTTAAATGAATTGTAAAGATATTTAATAAATATAGTATTTATACTAAAGCCTGTTGTTTGGGTATTTTTAAAGCAAAGTTGGCTGTGAAAGCGGTGTTTGCTGAGAAGCTTTCCTACACCCTGCCAGCCCTGGGGGTGTGGGCTCCCCTGCAGCCCTGGGCAGCGGCCTCAGACCCGCCTTGGGATGGAGGCGGGAGAGGGAGGGAGAGGATAACGCACCTCTGGAGCACAGCACCCATCACAACCTCCTGCTTTACAACAGCACTCATTTAATTTAGAGATAGATAAATATATATACATGCATTTCTCCAACAAGCTTGTTCCCTGCAGCGAAGCGCCGGTTCTGTGAAGTCGCTGTGGAAGTACCCGCCGCTCCGCAGCAGTCACGGGTCGGGCTGGGTTTATTTTCCAGCACTTCTCCCTTGGCTGCAAATGAAGGCAGTTTAATCTGCCTGAAGGGGTAGCACGGTTTGGAGCTCTCTGGAGAGGAGGAACTGGAGAGCTGGGCACCCAAAGCAAAACCTCGCATCTAGTCAGTCAGAGCCCAAGTTCCCATGGCACGGCGGTGGTGACGGCTGGCTGAGCTGGAGCCGAGCGGGTGGGTAACACAAACGCTCTGAACAGGTCTCTGTGAAACACCGTTTCACAAACCCAGGACACAAACACTCCCCATCCAGTTCTGACTTGTTAAACTTTCCTTTGAAACCCAGAACCGGGGCCACAACCACCGTCCCAAAGCGCCTTCTATCCCTCCAGGCAGCCCCCTGTGGCCTTCAGGTGGGTTCAGGCGCTTTGTGTCACTAGAGGAGCTGGGAGCTCTGCGCGCTGCCAGCGTCCTCCTCGGTGTCAGTAGCTGTGGCTAAACTGCAGAGGGTGTGGCTGCCAGCATCCTTCTCCGTGCAAGAAACTGCTCCAAAAAATAGGGAACGGAACTGGAAAAGGGCAGGTTGGTAGAAGTAAGAAACCGCATGTGACAGAGAACCTGGGGGGGTTGTTATTCCTGAAGCTTTTGCCATTTTAGAAGCTTTACCCGGCAGAAAAGGACCTGGGGGTGCTGGTCGAGGGGCGGCTGAACATGAGCCAGCAGTGTGCCCAGGTGGCCAAGAAGGCCAAGGGCATCCTGGCTTGCATAAAGAATAGTGTGACCAGCAGAAGCAGGGAGGTGATTGTCCCCCTGTGCTCAGCACTGGTGAGGCCACACCTTGAGTCTGGTGTCCAGTTCTGGGCACCTCAGCACAAGAGAGATATCGAGGTGCTGGAGCGAGTACAGAGGAGGGACACGAAGCTGGTGAGAGGCCTGGAGAATAAGGCTTATGAGGATCGATTGAGGGAGTTGGGATTGTTTAGTTTGAGGAAGAGGAGGCTGAGGGCAGACCTCATCCCTCTCTACAACTGCTTGAAAGGGCATTGTAGAGAGGTTGGTGCTGGTCTCTTCTCACGGGCAATGAGCGATAGAAGGAGAGGGAATGGCTGCAAGCTGCAGCAGGGTAGGGTTAGGCTGGACATGAGGAAAAAGTTTTTCCCAGCGAGAGTGGTCAGTCAGTGGAATCAGCTGCCCAGGGAGGTGGTGGAGTCCCCATCCCTGACTGTGTTTAAGAGTAGATTAGATGTGGTGTTGAGGGATCTGGTGTAGGGGAGAGCTTGTAGAATAGGGCTGATGGTTGGACTTGATGATCCCAAGGGTCTATGATTCTCCCTGTTCTACAGCATTTCCTCAGAAGCTGCACCCGCCCTGTCAGCCTTCCCAGCCTCAGAGCCAGCCCTGGTAGTGGTGGGGTTTGGCCGCGGTGAAAGCTGCTGCCGTTGAACCGCCACGTGCAGATCAGCATTTCCAACCCGCAGCAACCCCCAGAGACGGGCAGCATTGGCTGAACGCCAGCTTACTACGCTTCTGCACTGCCAGGACCCCTGGGACTCTCCTTACCTTCTGGCACGGGGACCCTGCTGCCTCTCCTTCCCACATGGCCTGGGCCTCTGCCTCGGGCGGGGCTGTTCCTCCTGTGCCGGGGACCTTTCTCCTTGTGACTCTGGGGACATTTGTAACCTCTTGTGTCAGCAAAGGGCTCGCAGGTTTCGCTGGCTCTGCGTTGGGGGCGTTTCCATCCCACTGTGGCTTTTTGGAAGCAACTGCGTCCTCAGCGCTGCCTCTGTCCATGGAGGATCGGCCAGGTTTTCCCCCATGTGCCTTCGAACTGGGATGGAGACAGCAGGACAGGTCAGCAACTGGCTTTGACGTGGCTGTGTCACAATGTCGTTATTCTCTGTTAGTGAAAAGCTCTATGGCTTTAGAACAGATTCCCAACAAGTATCTTCCCCTCCCACCGCGAGAGAAGCCCGTGGGGCTAACAGGAAGCAGCAGCTGGCACAGAGTGTGCTCCTGCACCGTTTTCTTGCTGTGCCCCATGCCGAGATGTTCCTCAACCTTCTAGCTGACAGTTTCAGTCTGTTCACCAACACAGACCCCAGGATCCGTACAACACGTACCGACGCCCGGCAAGAGCCAGCGGATCCCTTCCTTTCCATCTTTAAACACGACCTGGCCACCCCTCCCTCGCCCCCCGAGGCCCCTGGCACCTTTCCTGCCGCGGCGAAAGGCCAGGAGGCTGCTGGGACGCCGGTTCATTTTCCCTGTCGCACAAGGTGGCCAAAATCAAGCTGGCTTCCAGCGCCATATCCTCAATGCTGAAAGCAATCGGTCTGAAGGCAGAGCACACCAGGGGGCTTAGTTAGGCGTATGGTGGGGGAAATACAGCTCCTGCAACTCTGTACACACAGAATCTAAAAGGCTGCTAATCCCCTGAACTCCCTGCTGAAGACAGCGAGAGGCCTTCCCACCACCCGGCAGTTAAAGGCAGCCACGAGCAAATGCTATGCAATATTATACTTAGTCAAATTATAGTTTTACAGCTGTAAATGTTAAAATTATGTCTTAAACATAAAACACATTGTTTCTTTAGATTAAATAACATTATGGCACGCCTTAAACTGAGGGCCCGGGGTGTCCAGGTACTGCATACAGGTGGTACAGTCAGCACGGCTCGCTCAGTCACGTTAAATGCTCTATGGGCAACAACAGACAACTTAACCCCCAATCCAGACTGGAAATACTGCTCGTTTGGCACTGAATTAAAATGTGTTTTCCTGTTCCAGTTCAATGTTCATGGAGCAACCTGCTGCCACAAGCTGGCTGCTGAGGTGTAAGTGCAGTAGCTCTGGTCAGGTACCTCCCACAACCTACTTTCCCGAGACGTCAAAATGGACTGAGATGGGAACGCTGGTGGCTTCTGAGAATGCAAGCAGTCCCTGGAAAGGAGAGGCAGGTGGTTAAGTGCTGTTTTGAGAACAGAAGATCAATGTTAGAATGGAAGTTTACCCCAGCTGAAGGTAAAATGCTACTGCTTTCAAAGGCCACTGTGAAGGACCCCTCTGAGTCCCAGAGGCTTTTAAAGCTAATCCTCAACCGGTGGGTGAAGCGCTGCTGCATTGTGGGATACCTCCCAGGGCCACGCTGCAGGGACCCTTCTGCACCATCCCCATCAGGTCACACAAACGAAGGGGAAACGTGTTACTTTCAAGACAAATTCTTGCTTTACCCTCAGTTCTTTAAGGCAAAATGTCACTTCAGAATCTACTCCAACTTGAAAGTAGTCGAATTCCTCTGGATTTAGTCGTACTTCGGTAAGCATCGTCTTTGACAAATCTGAAGCGACAAAGAAGTCAAGGACTCAACAGAGTGAAGTCTGGTCTCACCTAAACTATGGTTACAACCACGAGGTTTTCACACCAGCATCGTTTTGAACAGATAAACGTATTTTTGTAGGGACTAACAGTAAGGAATGTTTAGCTTATCTTAGCCTTATTTCATGATTAAGTAAAATAAACCCCTCCATTTATTTATGGTATACCAGGGAGATTTAAATGGCTTTTAACAAAACCTACTTCATGTTCCACTGCCTGATCTAACCTGATACCTGCTCTTGTTCCTGCAGGCCTGCTTTGTGGACGGGCCTTCATCACAAATAGCATTACCGGCTGCGTATTGTTTGGGAGACCAAAACGCCACATGATTTTAACAGATTAATCATAATTGCTGACACTCATCAGAGGACAATGAAGGTGGACTTAGGTTCTTTGTTTTAAATTACAATCTTTTCCTGATACGTAAGTGGCCACAGGAAACGGGCTCTTCAGTTTCAGGTATTCAATTGCTGCCTGTTATCATGAGATTAGTCCCTAATCTTAATACTTAATACTTAAGTGAGTGAGAAGAAAGTAAGAGGGTACTTGCATGATGGGTTCCCCTCACAGAGGCATTCAGAAAAAATCCATGGCAGCTGAAAGTGGGCACAGCTCCCCAGCTCTCTCCCAAAGCCTGGCTGCCACTGCAGCCCATTCCCAGCCTTCCCTTTCTCTGCTCTGGAGGTTGGGTTTTTTTTTTTAATCACAGCCTTCAGCGAGGCCCCAGTGTGTGTTCAAATACACCCTCGTAAAGTTCCTTCAGACCACAGAAATGTGTAGTTGGAGCACACCTGCCCGGTTCCACGAGGCAGAGCCTACCACATGCAGATGGCAACAAGTCTGGGTGGGAGGTGCAATTTCCTTCTTTGAAAACTGAATGTGGAAAAACCCAAGCGTTGGCCAGAGGATTCGTTCAAAGGACACCTTTTGTTTCGGTACATACAGAACATTTGCTGCAGGCACTGTATTGCATCACTCACTGCACAACAAGAACAACACTTCTATCTCCTCCTCTTTCTCCTTGACCGGTTTTTTTTTGGTATCTCATTAAATTTTTACCTACTATTTTTTTCGCTTTCCCTCTTACAATAACCCTTGCAAGTGTGTATTTCTAAAATAAGAACATTTGTCATTCAAAATGCAATCCTCCTGCTGCCTTCTTATTTTCAGGAATTTTTTTTCCCTGTTTCACTCCAGTTGCCACCAGTTAATCCTTGCCCTCCACTGCTTCAGCCTGTTCTCAGTGCAGTCCCCACCCCAGCTCTCCAGGCAGTCGTCTTTTTCTAGGTCATTATCCTCAGCTTTGGTCATTAGCAAGCATGAAAAGCATCCCTTTATTATATGGTATATAAGAACCCATAACTTCCAAAACACAATTACATCTTTAAAATTAGTTTGAGTCACACCCCAAGAATCCAGATTGTTCTCCAGCTCAGAAGGAGAGCAGAAAACGGCAGCTGAGCGGCGTTAGGCCCAGGGCACACACTCTGCCGCCCTCCTCCTAAAACCTGCTCTGTCGTGGTATCGATTCTCTAATTATGGTATTCAGATTTAAACAGGTCTTTTTTTAAAACACAAAATTATCTCCTTTTCTCTGTCTGTTGCCATGCTTCTGCTCTTGCAGCACAGTAATTACCTCTGCTCAAGCCTACAGCAAGTGCCATAATTTAGTTCAATTGGCTGCTCAGCCTGGTGTCTGCCACCGACACCAAGAAAACGGTATTAAAAAAAGTACTTTCTTAAAATCTATTCAAACCAGAGGGTGGCAGTGTGACTTAAAATCTCTCTATATATGTTCCCCCTCTTAAAATTCTCCTTTGCCCATAAAATGTACGTTGTAATAGTTACTCCTTTAGTTCATCCGTTTCAAAGTCCCAACATTGTTCCGTGTTATGAATTTCCTTACCAGCCTCTTCCTCGGCGTAACTCTTGAAACAAACTTTCACTGGGGTAACCGATAAGGTCACTTCTTCTTGACTGGTTGGGAAGTGAATCATTACGTCAGCCAGCAGCCTGTAAGATTTCATTCAACATTAAAGCAGTTTTAACCTGCCCCAGATGACCAGCCAGCCCTTGTTACTCACATCAGGAATTAAAACTGTTACTGGGCCATGCTGTTGGAAAACCTGCCTTTGAAACCTGCAGCCCTTAAAGCCTGCTGTGTCTTTTTACTTGGCTGACACAGCAGCAGGTAGATAAGAAAGCTAAAACCAAACTAGGAACTATGAAAGGGAATTTGTGTATCTATTTAGTGCCTGTGTGTGCTGCCAAATCAGCCCCGACACACAGATACGTTGCCGCTACCTTTCTAGATGTTTCCGCCACAATTTTGAGCAAACCTCTGCATTCCAAACTCTTTATGCAAAAGCTGGCAGCTTTAGAAGCCACACAATCCTTTTCTAGCTGCACTGCACAGTGTCTATGTGGAGGCATCTTTTGTACACCTTGAACGGTGGATTACTGTGACAAGAGCTCCTGTGAACGCGAAACACTTTTAGTAGAAAGACTGTCAGGAAAAGCACCGTTTAACTGGGGTTTTGCCTTTGCTTGCAATGACAGCCCCAGCCTTGGAGGCCTCCAGGGGCTGCTTTTCAGGGCAGAACTTTGCCTTGCTGCACTAACAGGAAAAAAAAAAGGTACTTTTCCCACTGGATTCGTTGCCCATAAAATTAAAGCACCTCTTTGTTCGCCAGAGGCGGGAACTGCTCGAAGGCGTGACTCGGGATGGTACACGGCACCTTCTCACGGTCAGAGCGAGCAGGATTCGTGGCAGGATGAGCCACTTTAACTTGGAAGGGGAAAAACCAAGCAGTGGGATACAGGATGCAGGAATCTGCCATTTTTGACAGTGCCCTAAGCACTTTCTGATTACACTAATAACGATGAGAGCAGTATTGCCTCCTCTGTGTTTTGTGGTTTGTTTCTTTCCCCCCCAGTAAAAATATTCTGGTATTCGTTACCTGGAGTGAACTTTAAGCAGGTTTGGACACATGTGCTTTGCAAAAACAGCCTGCAGCGGATCACACTCTTGAAAGGTCAGATTATATGTCTTTACAACACCTAAGTAAAGCACATGAGCAAAAATCAACGCTGGTCTGTAATTTTAAACGCTTTCTTCAGCATTGATTGTTCTTTTAGGAAACCTCAGCAGCGAAAGTAACCAAGCGACTGGCTGCAGCTACGTGGAAATAACTCAGCCACAAACAGAAAACTGAATTAACATGTCATCTCAGACCTCCCTCACCCTCTCAGTTCTGCTCCTCCAGCATCTGAGGTTTTTAAGAATCCACAAGAAATAAGTGAACAGCAGCAAGTGCAACAAATGCCATTTTTTCAATGTTTTACACATAGTATGAACAGTGGTGGAATGCAAAAGGCAAACCCTACGGGTCTCGCTGTATTTCCAGATAAGCATGAGCTAAGAGAGCTTGGTTGTCTTGAGACCTAATTCAATATACCACCTCATTATTTTAGGCTGTACACTAGGAAAGAATTCTTCCCAGCAAGAGTGGTCAGAGCCTGGAATGGGCTGCCCAGGGAGGGGGTGGAGTTCCCATCCCTGACTGTGTTTCAGTCGATGAGATGTGGTGTTGGGGGATCTGGTGTAGGGGAGACCTTTGTAGAGTGGGGCTGATGGTTGGACTCCATGATCCCAAGGGTCTCCCCCAACCTGAATGATTCTGTGATTATTAATACAAGCTAGATCTTTAGTAATACAAACCACTGCCTATTACACAGCTCAGCAAGCTGTGCTGATAGACAATAGTTATGAGTTTTGCAGAGACTAATACTGATGAACAGGCTTACTGTTCGGCCGGGCTGAGGATGTCACAACTGTTACTATGTTGAAAAACTGTAAGTATTAGAGGTGGAAAGACCCAGTAAATCATAGGATGATTACAGCTGGAAGGGACCTTGAAGATCATCAAGTTCCAACCCCTCTGCCCTGGGCTGGGAAACCTCCCACCGGAGCAGGGTGCTCAAAGCCCAGTCCAAGCTGGTTCAAACCCCTGCCAAAACAGGATTCCTCTCCCTTTCCATAACATGGGCTTCTTCAGAATTTACTCCAGCCTGATTCTAAATGTGGTAAGCAGCAGGCTGGCAATTAATATGTAGCATGCATAACTACTGAACTGAAGTACATTTATCTGATAAAACCTCTTATAACTTCATTTTAACAAAGGGATGCTCATGATAAATACAAATTATAACATGAAGAGGCTGCAAGCGTTTGGCACAGTGTTCCATCAGTAACATTCAGTTAATAATTACACTGAAGTTCTGTGTAACCTACCATGTTTACAGAGGAGCTGAAAAGTTATGTGATGATCATTAATATTTGTAAAAATGCTGCATTTCTCTACATTCCTTTCCAGGACATTTGCACATCGAAATACAGGAAGAACTGACTGTAAAAAATAAAATAAAATAATAAAAATCAGGGCAGAGGTTACTCACCAAGCAATTTTTTTGCATTATTATTTCCTGACTTTTGTACAGTTTATCTGAACCTCCTGCCTTTATGGCTTCCCCAAGCTGCTTTGTAAGCAGCCACTGAGGCAGCTGATACTGATCCTCACCATCCTCACCCAACATGTGGCCAGTGGGCCTGTTTGCTAAACAGCTGGGCAAAGCTCTCCTGCCTCATACTGGTTTTGAAGGCTCCAGGAGAAACACTCCAGAGGCAGAACTGTCGTGCTCCTTAACCCCAAGATTAAGCTGCTTCACACTTTGTGAACCACAGGGCACAGCTCAGGAGGGACAACTTCTAAACACAATTAAATACCAACGCTCTCTTTTGCAGAATTGCTCAAAAGCCCTTGAGTTCAGAGCCATCTACATGCCTTTATGAGTTTTCCCCTATAATTTGGAAATGGGGCTAATTTGCTGCTTCCAAAGCTGCACGTAACAACCCATTAAAATGTACCTTGATTATCAATTTACATGGGAGGGATAACTGTTTTTCCTTCTGACAAGACTGAGACACAGCTGTCCAGCGGTAATGTTGAAAAAACATAGATGAGAAGAAGACATACACATAAGCTGACCTTGAGGAATTCACTGATCTTAAGGCAAGCTGAAAATATAAGTGAAATAATTTCACTCAAAACTGTTTCAGTATCAAACCTTTAACAGAAAAAGCCACCTCTGTGCTTCAGTGCCACACCCAAGCCACAAAACCTTTTAATGAATATGTCTCCAAATAAACATAGATGCATCACACATATCAACATGTTAAAACTTAGCACCCTTGCTATTTACTGGTCAGAAGTCACTGGTGTAATACAGGCATGGGAATCCAATCTACAGACATTTAAGTGGCCCTGAGTTACCTAAACACTTAAAGCCCAGCTTGTGTTTGAGGCATTTAAAGCACTGGAGTTTATTCCAAAACCATCTCCCTGTATACCCAGCACATGATACCTACAGATGAACAAAGCAGTTACTAAAACCCCCAAAAATACTGCTGGTATAAAAATAAATTATCTCCACTTCTGATTTTCCAGCCTCCCAGCAACTTAAGGAGAGTTGATTGCTTTTAACTAAGAAACCCCTAGAGAAAACCCTGATTCTGCTGGAAATGGGGTTTGATTAATTGGAGGCATATTAATGGCTGCATTCTTCCTGTTGAATCATTCTGGTACAAAAACATGTTGTTTAAAGGCAGCTTCTGATGTGGTACAAAACACAAACCTTTTGACCCATGACAACAGAAGTAAAACCCTTGGTATTAATCCAGATGCCCTGGACAAGGTTCAGCTTGGGTAACAAAAAATCAAAGCATATTAGGGGCAGAGTAGGAATGAATCTTCCATGACTTAATCTGCATAATTAAAATTACAGAAAATATGGCATTTGTCCACACTGAAAGTGGAGGACGCTGAGAGAGAACGTAACTTGGACTGCAGAGTACCTGTAGGAAAACAACACCAACACCCAACAACATAAACACTGTGCTTCCAGGAAAGATTTTTAAATTAGAATAAATCAAATTCACTTACACCTTTTTCTACGGGGTCAAACCAAAATTCATCGCCAATACGTGCTATGGCATGTATTGCTCTTCCGAACACTAGCAGGAAAAGAAAGCAGTGCAATATGCATTTTAAGTTAAGAAGAAAAAAAGCTGTACTGCATTTTCTCTAGGAGGAAGCATTCCAAATTCTCTACACGTTTCAAAGAAAACTGAGAACGTGCTGGAAAACATTACTCTTTCCATTTTAGTAGCACAAACACCCTGATGTTTTCGAAAGCTGCCTCCAAAGAGGGGCACCTCAAATGCCATCTGTCCCTTTGCAGCACCTGGTATGACCTGGTGCCACCACAATTTAATTAAATCTAATGGAACAAAACACCACTCAAGTTAGAAATTACATTTTGTAGATGGCAAAAACTTGAGCAAGCCATAAGCAGTTGGACGTCTGAAATGATGCAGCCCTAAGGGACAGGAGAAACCAGCTCTGGGCCTCAAAAGTTGTCTCTGCCCAGCCAGGCTGTGGCAGAGCAGCATTTTACATGAAAACGCTGCGCTCAGGAGGTTTGGTTCGGCCTCTGGAAGGAGAATGGCGTCCCACAAAACCCCTGCTCTCCGATCTGAATGACTTTCTGAGGCTGCCCACATCCCAACAGGAACGCTGCTGTCCCCCTGGCGATGAGGAAGAGCTCTGCTCTGACCATGTCAGGGCTGGCCACAACTCCCAGTGCTTCGAGCCCCACTTTGCACCATCTGAGAACGCCTATGAGAACACCCACTGAGGGCAACGCCAAGGACATTCACATACGCCCATGGCCACCATTGCTGCTGAGGTGTGCCCACCCTGGGCTGGGGTGCATGTTTCTCCCATATACCCTTCTCAGTTCCCGGCTTGCTGCCTCCTCAGGGGCCATGGGTACCTCTAAGATGAGCCCCGCCAATAACACACTTCATGTCCCTCTGCGGGATGCAGCCCTCTCCCCCTCCCCTCACACAACGGCAGCAGAAAGGGCGGGAAACACCCCCTTCCTGAGAGTCCCGGATGTAACCGGCGGGCTGGCTGATGAGAAACGCGTTTCGGGGGAGCTTGGCCCTTCGCGGGTGCCGTAGCTGGTGGTTGTGGCCGGCCCTGCCTTCCGGGAGGAGCCGCGGCAGCGGGTGTGGGGGAGCGCGGCGCCGAGCAGGATGGTGAGCGGTGGGGTTGCCCGTCTCGCACCCCCGGGGGCCTTTTACTCGCCGGCCGGGGNGTGGGGCGGTGGTGCCGAACGTGCGCTGAGGAAACGTTTTCTGTCGGTGGCCGCCGCACAATCCGCCCGAGGCCGAGCCGGGGTGGATGGAGGGGCGGGAGGGGAGCGCAGGGAGGAGGCGCAGCCCCGCTGAGGGCCGAGGCCGCGCTGAGGGGGCTGTCACCGGCGGCTGCGCTCAGGAGCTGAGAGATAATTTAATGTTTATTTTTTTTTAATTTTAACGCTTCTTTCGTAACATCAACAATTCATTAATTATTATTCGCTTGTTCATTTGGCTATATTTTCTTTTCTGTTGCTTTCTTTGGTTTAACATTGATCATGTTTCACCCTGTTTTTCATCCCCCTCCCTGTCTGCAATCAACTTCTTCATTCCAATCAGGCTGGGCACAGAGTAAGTTTCCTCCTCTTGGCTGTTGCTAACACCGGTGGTAAGGGCTGGTTAATGTCACTAGGTGATACCAGTGTCAGGCAGTACATATGAGTTAGGGGCTGCGGTTCAAACCGCGCTCAAGATCGCACCCAAATTCATCCTTAAAACCCCACATTGTAATATTCTTTGCCACTGTTTTACGTGGCAAAGAGGTAAAGCAGTGCACTGTTTTATGTTGCAGGTACCTGTGATTATTAAAAACACTTCAGTGCTTTAAATTTATTTGTGTCATTGTAGCTCGCTGAGCTTTTCTTTAGTTAATGGCAGCTCAGATGTGATTTGGGGGAAAATGTGGGGCTTGCCTGTTTGCCAGCATAGAAAATGGTGAATGCACAGACTCTGAGTTCGGTGGGGTTCTGTGCTTTGAGTGGCAGCGCAGTTCCATCAAGCATTAAATACAAAACTGGTATTGTGTGTCTGAGCCCCTTAAGTGTCAGTAGGAGAATCTCTCTGCTCCCACGGTGGTAAAAGCAGTCGTTACCTGTTTTTTACTTCTATGGAAGTAAATAATCTCTAGACTGATGCTGCTGAGGGTGTTTTTCACTGGGAACTCTTGGAAGGCCGTCATAAATGTGTTGTGGTTGTCTTTTCCTTCTCCTGGGTTAGTTTTCAGTGGGGAGCTCACTGATTAGAAAACCCCTGCATTGCTTTACCGATACCTTCCACCGCTGAATCTCCAAAGCTGCGTGGCTTCAGTGCTGCTGCTGAGATATTCTTAATTGAAAAAAAAACCCCAAATGTAAACCCCACCCGAGTTCTCTCTGCCAGTTTTGATGAGTCTTAGAGTGAAAGTAGCTACGTGGCCAAAAATCTAGAAAGAGAATATTAAAACAGGTCCTTTCTTAGCGTAGTTACTGCTGGTTTATCTGGGCTGTGTTGACAAGCGTGTTGATGGCTGTCATTTTAGGAACTGTCTGACTGGCAAAGTGTTATGGGTGGAAGATAAACTGTCCCTTTCTAATACAGAGCTGTTTATCAACTTCACAGGGATAGGCTGTCACTAGATGCAGGGGTTTTACGGTGCAGTGGCATAACACCCCGTGCTTCATAGAGCTTCCCGTGCCCTTTTTGCATAATTAATTTATTGCTTTGTTGCTTGCATTAATTGTTTCTGTATTCGCAGACTTAAAGCCTGTAATATTAAACTGTGGCCTTACTTCATTCAAATCCTTAATTTTGAACCCCCCCATTAACTGTGTACTTGCTGTGCATCTCCTGTACTCAAACGGTGACTATCGAGAAGTGGCAGCAGAGCCGCCGGGAGCAGGGCTCCGGCTCATCTTCTCTGCAGCGCCCTGCAGGGGGTTCTTTTTAAACTGTTAAATCTTGTCTTGTTTTTCAGTGGTTCCTACAATATGGACCCTGATCAAGCTTTCTGTTCTGGTCAGCTGTATATTAACACATTGCAAATGTTGCCTTTTTATTTTTATTTATTTTTAATAAGAAAAGAGAAGTCATTTAAGGTAGAAAGAAACTCAGAAGAGTTTTAAAGGGAAGTGGCCACAGTTAGCCAGGTCTGTGCTTGAGAACACGTACTAGAGATGTCCTGTATCTTTTTTTTTCCTGGATGTTTAAGGAGGAAAAGATGGGGAATAGTCTATGGTGGTTCCCAGATCTGCACAAACCACGTTTTTGTTACAACCAAGCAACGGCTTTCAGCAACAAAATGAAAAAACAATCCACAGAGCGTTGTGTTTGTAAGGCCCCTCTCTGGGAAGTGTCCTGCATTAGCAAGGGTCCTCGTTTCCCCTCAGTATAGCAGCAGTCCATCACCATTTCATCCTTATTTTAGTAGCCTTTATATCCAAATGAAATGTTACGAAACCGAAGACGAGACCGCAATGCTTTCTGTTCCCTAATGATTCCTCTCTGTAACGATCTTTCTTTCCCGCCGTGACACCCCGTAAGTTGGTGTTAGTATTAGGAGATCTCCACATTCCCCATCGATGCAACAGCCTCCCAGCCAAATTCAAAAAACTGCTGGTTCCAGGGAAGATCCAGCACATCCTCTGCACTGGAAACCTCTGCACCAAGGACACTTACGACTACCTCAAGACTCTGGCTGGGGATGTTCATGTTGTCAGAGGGGATTTTGATGAGGTAATGTCCTCTCTTAATGATGTTTTTTGGTGCCTCTTTGACAAAAGGGCAACGCTGGGGTTATTTATGATTCTAGTAAAAGTGGGTGAACCGAGGTTTAGTGGTATGAAGCGCACGTGAAAGCAAACTGGGCAAGAGTTGGGGTTACAGTCAATAATGTGAATTGCACAGCAAATTCTCATACTTGGCTACATCTGAGACGCCAGCAAAGGGGACCCACTGTTGTCAGACCTTGGGGTTTCTTTGTATCCTACCACCTTCTCTGCAGTGTTCACAACAGCAGCTTTGCAGCACTGGTTTTGCAGCAGTAGGGCCAACTACATTGACTGTTTCCATAAGCTTTCCCCTTCTCTTTTTGCTGTTGCAGAGTTGGTTTTGAATATATAATCCGTATATCTAATGTATTGGGGTTTGTCTCATTTTTAGAACCTGAATTATCCTGAACAGAAAGTTGTAACTGTTGGACAGTTCAAAATTGGGCTGATTCATGGCCATCAGGTTATTCCTTGGGGTGACATGGCCAGCCTGGCGCTGCTACAGAGGCAGTTTGATGTGGACATCCTCATTTCGGGACATACACACAAATTTGAGGCATTTGAACACGAAAACAAGTTCTATATCAACCCAGGATCAGCTACTGGAGCTTATCATGCCTTAGACAAGTAAGTGAAGTATGGGACAAAGCTGTGGGGCTGGGGGTTTCTTCTCCATAACAAACCTGAACTCCAGAACGTCTGTTGGAGGCTAATGTTTACGTTCTAAATGTCAGGGAGGAAGGGTTGATGGTGCTTGTTAGATCTCCTTGAACGAAGCAGATGAGAGTGAAGTATGTACAGCCCCAAATGCGATGTACGCTGCTTACACAGTTCATACCCATTTTTCTTAGACTGATTGGTGTTAAGCAGTGGTGAGACACTGCTGAGGTGATGGTATAGGCACAATTAATAGGGATTTTTTCCTCTCTTTCCAGCAACATCATTCCTTCATTTGTGCTGATGGACATCCAGGCTTCTACAGTAGTTACATACGTCTATCAACTAATTGGAGACGATGTGAAAGTAGAAAGAATCGAGTACAAAAAGTCTTAAACATGTCTTTGCTTGTCTGGTATTTTTACCATCTCATTCTGAACTGCAAGTTACTACAATACTTGATTGCTAGTTTACAGTACGGCACTCTCGCTAACAGCTTAACAATGTAGCTTACTGGTGTTAACTTGGAAACGACAGCGTGTTTGCTTTTCTCTGTATTAATTGATTTGTAAAATATTCCATTAAAATAACTGTTTAAATACTGTTCCTTAATGTTGTAATAAACTCCACTTCATAGAAAACCCAAGCTTTATGAACTTCTTGGAAGAAACCACAGCGGTTGCTTTTAAAATGCCCAGTTCTCTCAGTGGGGGACTGATTTTTGAAGGATGTGTGTAAAGGGCTTCAACAAAAAGATTGAGGGCTCTGGGGCCGTGTTATGTTTGCTTCACAATCGAGGGGATGTTTAATTGTCTCACTGTAACATTCCCAATGAAGTTAACAGAATGGAGTGAGAGATTCTGAAAATACTGCAGTTAACTTCTGGTGTACGGTATTAATCTTACTGGAGGAAGTTTAGTCATTTTATAATCGGAGCTGTTTAAAATACCACTATGCATTAGAGAATGATGGTTTCATTAAATCTATAAACAGTGAAGAGAGGCTTTTTTTGTATTTATGGCTCATGTCTGACACCTGGCTCCGTGTACAGAGATTTTAAGTGATTTAATTCCATGTGCTGCTTGTACGGCTGCCAGAGACAAAACCAATGGCTGTTGAAGACTGGACCTTTTGGCTTTCATGGCTGGAGGCTGCTGACTTTAACAGCTCCCATTTCTCATCACTGCTAACCTTCCAATACACATAGTTTTATCTTTTGTCTTCTACAGGATCACATTTGAAATGGAGGCCTCTTCCCTTGGCCTTTGTGTTATGACAGTTTCCAGGGCAGTGGCTGTGCAAAAAGCTGGGCAGTATGAGCTGTGAAAGTCTGAGTTAAACTTATGGTTTCCCATTGAGCTTTAGGGCTCAGCTGGAACCCTTACTTCTGGGTTGTAAGCTGACTGAGTAACTTACTTCTGTTCAAAATCAACCTGCTCTACCCTAGAAAGAGTCCACTGTTGGCTAACTGCTATTTCACCCACTGAGACACGTGCCTGTAGCGTAATCTGGCTGCAGCTGCACAGAAAGAACAAAGTTGAAAAGAAAACCGTGGCCAGCATCATTCACAGAAGGTTAGTAACTGAGCAGAACATCAATTTACCGACAAGTCATACGACACTGTAAGGCCCAAAGTGATAAGTAAGTCTTTTTATTTGTGCTCACTCTAGTTAAAATTACAATTTGTCTACAAAGGTTATTTTACATGAAGTACACCACTTACAGTTTTAAAAAAAGGTGTGTCAGAGTAACGCACGGTGATATTTGCATGTATGAACTCTCAGAGCGATCCTGAAAGCAGACTTAAACACAGAGAAATAAGAAGGAAAGAAACTTGAATCCTTCCTAAAATCAGTGTTGGTTACAAACATTGCTGCTGAATTGACTCAGGAAATTCTGGCAGTCTAAACTGTTCCAAGGGAGAAAGAGTATGGGGAAGAAAGAGCCTAGAACAGGTGAAAAAAAAATGTGGCAAACTCAGGGCAGCTTTTGGTACAAGAGCATCGGGGGTTCAGTTTAACGTCACCCGAGCAGAGGGTTCCCAGTGCACAGCCCTCCTCCTGCCAGTAGAGGGAGGAAAGGGTAAAGGCGGCCTTATCCATGACCGTTCTGTACACAAGTCTCCTCCGGTCCGTCCAGATACAGCTGAAGGGAAGAGAACGATATTAGTAGGGCTTAGGGAAACAGGATGTAATTTAAGACCTGTGAAAATACCTGAAAGCGTAAGGTTTAGCATGGCACAGACTTGGTTTAAGCAAAATTAATTATTTGAATTAATGAAGGGATATCTAATTACATTCAGCATTTCTTAGTAAAGAAAATTGGCTAACCAGTCTGGTTGCTAAAAGCTGAGCAAACGTCTTGGTTTAAAAAAAAGCAAGAAAGTCCTCCATGATGTACAGAAGTGGCATCTTTTACCTTCAGGAGATCAGGCGATGGCACGTCTCCCAGAGGAGGATTCCCACATTTCTCCTGATGCTCATGAATTAGGGCCATTGCATCATCAATGCTGGAGGAGGCAAAACCTTATTAACTTTGTCAACAAATTCTCTAACAAGGCGGGTGTTTATACACTGAAGTACAAAAATAAGGTTTGACCCCACCTTTTTGAAGCCAGCTAGGTCTCCTCATTCCCAGTGGGGGAAAGCAAGCCACGACAAGCCCAGCATTTAAACTGTGGCTGTTAACAAACCAAATAGTTACTAGAACTTAAGAGGTTTATTTATTGGTTTTGGTCCCATTCTGCCTGCAGGCAAACTGGTAACACAGCAACCTGCAATAGTGAGTATTGAAAGGACAGTTTGCAGCAGCCCAGTCACTGACTGTTGGTGGAGAACTGCCCCGTGGCTGGTTCAGCAGCAAAACCCTTTGCTTGAAGGGGAATGGTAAGAAGTATTTCTCATTCCTAACAAACTAAGCAGCAAAATCACCCATTCTTAAGTCCTGAGCCCAGGCAGGTCATTTGGGTTTTTTCAGAGCGTTCTTGCTGCTGAAACTCTGACTCTGAGATGCTTCTCAGCTGGATTTGCCTGAAGGTACCGTGAAGTGATTAAATCTGAAAGTATTTGCTTTTTCAGGGGGGCTGCTTTTGCTGTTTTAACTGCACTAGGTCTGCTTCCCACCCCAGGATCAATGAGCTCTTACTTCAGCTTGAATAACACCGTAGAACTCTTACCCTAAGTATGCACCGGAGAGAGGTGGGTTTTTCATTTCTTTATTTAACTTAGCAATGCTTTAAAATTCTTAGAGACTAAGTAATAGAAAATCTCTACAACTGCAAATAACTGAAAAAAGAGAAACCCATGAATGTTAAGGGGAGGCTCAGTTTCTGTAATTGCTATCAGTCATGAACCACTTGTTTTAACTTACCAGTTCTTCTTGGCAAAATAATTTACCAGTTCTTTAATTCGGTGAGTGTTCATCAATTGTTGCTTCAACAGTGGAAAATATTTAGTTTTCAATAATTTTCCATAAAGCTTCTCATTGATGATACTGTCCAAAACCAAAGATCTAATCTGTAGGTTTAAGTTGTAGTAATGCAAAAGTATTAATATTTTAACAGTAAAAGATTTTACTTTTTTTATGAGTCTCCCACAGAGCAGAAATTTTTGTTGGTGCTGTGAAATGCTAGATTTTATGAAAACCAGTCTTGGATTCAGGTAAGGGAACGAGCTAAGAAACTTCCCCTTAGGAAGGCAGCCCATTGCAAGAGATTGCAGTTTCAAAGCTCTTTGGCCTTTTTTGTTTAAAATACCTCTCTCAAAAAACTACAGTCTGACTGCTGCAAACAGTACTGCCTGCCCTGCGTGTGGGGGCAGCCTGTAACGCAGCACGGTGTAAGCAGCCAGGCAATTTCCCAACAGGTACATGTACAACATGAATAAAGATGCCATCATCCCTGACAAACGCTGCCACCTTTTAGAGATGTGCATTATGCCAACTAATGGCTGGCAAGATCAGGAAGGGGGGGAAAAGCCTCTAAGTCAAAGGCAAGCGAAGTAAATTTTATTCCTTTACCTGAGAAGCAAAGGCCACCACTTCTCCAGTGTTCATGTGTTCCTCTATTTGCTGCAGCACGGTTTCTGCGTTACATGTTGATAAGAAACCCTTGCAAAAGCAAGTTACAAAACATTACTAGCCCGTGAATGATTGAAGTAGAAACTCTGCCTCCAGAGCAAGCGTTTGCTTTAGTCGAGAACAATTAATAGTTTGAAGCCTTAAGGTACAAACACGGAATTACCACACCGGGATCTGTGCAGTTTGACTGCAAGAGTAGTGCTCCTTGATTTTAACTCTCAAAGGGTATTTTGCTGTTTAGGGTTTTTTTTTGACTCCTTGCCTAAATGGAGTCAAATTTCCCAAGTCACTAATGTTGGGAAAATCTTTCTGAGCTTAACTTAAATTCTTAGACTGCCAGTCATTAAAGATGCACTTACTAGTGCAGCTTTGCTCATGACAAACAAGGGAACAGCCTGTAGTGCTTCCTCTGGGAGAACAAGGTGGAGCATAAATTAATGGAAACAAATGAGAAGAAAAAGGAAACTCAGGATACATGAAGAGTGAGGATACAGCTTTAAGGCAAAAGGTTTACATCAGAACTTGTGATACCTGTCAAGCACCTTTCTAAGAAGTCAGGACCTTTCAACTCAAGGTTTTTCAAATCCTTTTCCCAAGTAAGATTTGGTACTTTTCACTGCTGTGAAACAAGCCCACTGGTACCTTCTCAGCAATTATTTACATTATCATATATCACCCTGCTCTAGCAGGTATTTGGCTATGGCTTGGGTTTTGTTGGTTATTAGGTTTTGGTTTCCCCCCATGGGTTTTATGGGTGGGATCCCATAAAATGGCCTCAAAGCCTCAACAGGTAAAGTCATATGACAAACCTGCTGAGGGTGACTTGAAGCCAGCTGGTTTTGCTTTAAAAAAAGAAAAAGGAAGTGTTCACTTGAACCCTTTCAGAAGGACAAATTCAGGGCAATAGCCTTTGTGGGTGTGAAACACCAAGCAGCTATCAGCAGTGGCATATTTAAATGAAATGGGGTTATAAATGACCATCTTTCACAGTCAGTGTTGAACGTAACACGCTTAAAGACGTTTCCCTCGCACAGATAGAACACAAAACTTACTATTTACCTGAATTTGCTGCTTTCGCTTCTCAGACTGAGGAATCAGCATCAGGCATCCCAAAGCAAAGGCTGGAAGGTCCAACTGTGCGTATTGCTTAGCTATTCCGATGACATCCAAGTCAGCAAGAACAGGGCACCTTCAGAAGATGAGGAGTGAGTTCTCATCTAGGCTATGACTTAGTACTGTTCACAAAAATGCTTTAAGATTTTTAAGCCAGACAGAACGATGCATTTTAACCTCATCTTATTTTCAGAAAGGGCCAAGTTATTTGAGTTGAAGTTTCACAGAATACAAATTATGATTATTTTCTAGCTTGAAAAAAACCTCCACCCAACTCTAGTTTCTCTTTCTAAACGCCCAAGGCCCTGTTTTGAGGGGAATTGTTGCCCAACTGCCCAGAGCAATGTTTTGGTACATAAAGTGTAGGTGGGTTCTCTGGCTGGATCCTCTTCCAGAGCATTTCCTAACTAGCTTTTGGTTCAAGTCAGGCTCTCCAAGCGCTGGTTCTTCTCTTGAGCAATTCAGAGCATTGTGGTGAATAACATAATGCTTGATTGTGCTGTTTTAGGCTGTAAAGGCAAAGCAAACCTGGCTTATGTGTAGAATAATTTGGAACACTAGTACCATAGGTTAACCATGTTTATAGATGTGCAGCTATTACATTTTTATCATGTCAGATTTATTCTTTGTAGACAAATCAAGTCTTTCTCTCTAATACTGTTAATGTTTTAGGAAGTGTGCTATATTTTGGGCTAGGAAAAATATTAACTGGACTGTAAGGGTTGGCCATGAGTCCTTTAATAGAAGTGTCAGGAGAGGAACAGCTATCCCTTGTGGGGCAGCGACCCGGCAGATCAATTGTTCCGGGGCAGGTTGTTGGATGAGAAGTTACAAGTGGACATTCCCACTCAAGTTAATACAAGTGTGGGATGTACCATCTACTTACCTGAGCAGAATCACAAAACATTCACAACATTCTTCCAACTCTTTAGGACCCAGTGGACAAGAAGCTAAACAATAAAGACAACGTGCTAAGGTTAATGTACAACCAAGTTCCTATACAAGCGTGACAGACAGTAACAACCCTACCTGCGACAAACGGTGACAGGACTACACTTCGCCAAGCTCGACTGAAGTTGGGAATCTGTTGACAACAAAGTTTGAAAGTAACAGCCACACACAGTTGTAAGTAACTGTATTAGTAAACACAGACATCCTGACCCACTGTAGATGGAAGAAGCCAGTTCATTTTCTTTTTAGCCTGGATGAATCATTCCCTTGTATTGATTTCCTCATCTCATAATCTAAGATCTAACCATATTTTGACTGATGGTAAAATTACTCTGTCCAACTTTACCCAAGCCTCCAAGTAAGTGTTCACTGGAGGAACCACAAGTGCATAATATGCTATTTGAATGCTTCGTACTCGTCTGCATATTGTATTGTCATGCAAATAGCAACTCAGAATCTTCTCAAGCATAACACTTCATGGCACAGCAGGCTGCCATTCACACACACAGGACACTGAACTCCTCTTACGTGAAGAAAAAGGTGAGGAGTCACAGAATATTTGCTTACCTCCCATAATGAATGAATCCCAGTAATTGCTATCAAAACTCTTCTTAGATATTGAATCTGAAAAAAAAATAAATTCATTATAAAATCACAGAATCACAGAATATCAGGGATTGGAAGGGACCTTGAAAGATCCTCTAGTCCAATCCCCCTGCCAGAGCAGGAACACCTAGAGCACATCACAGAGGAACATGTCCAGGCGAGTTTGGAATGTCTCCAGAGAAGGAGACTCCACAACCTCCCTGGGTAGCCCGTTCCACTGTTCAGTCACCCTCACTGTGAAGAGGTTTTTCCTCATATTCAAGTGGAACCTCCTCTGTTCCAGCTTGCATCCATTACCCCTTGTCCTGTCATTGGATGTCACTGAGAAGAGCCTGGCTCCATCCTCCTGACACTCACCCTTTCCATATTTATAAACATTAATAAGGTCACCCCTCAGTCTCCTCCAAGCTAAAGAGGCCCAACTCCCTCAGCCTTTCCTCCTGTGGGAGATGCTCTACTCCCTTCATCATCTTGGTAGCCCTGTGCTGGACTCTTTCCAGCAGTTCCCTGTCCTTCTGGAACTGAGGGGCCCAGAACTGGACACAATATTCCAGATGGGGTCTCACCAGGGCAGAGTAGAGGGGGAGGAGAAGCTCTCACGACCTACTAACCACCCCCCTTCTAATACACCCCAGGATGCCATTGGCCTTCTTAGCCATGAGGGCACAGTGCTGGCTCATGGTCATCCTGCTGTCCACCAGGATCCCCAGGTCGCTTTCCCCTACTCTGCTCTCCAACAGCTACAGTGCTACAGTGTTTTTGAAGATTTGGAGATAATCTACAGAAGTGCATTAAGTTTGTCTGCAGACCCTCAAGGTACCTGTGTTCCTTTTGGACAAGCAGCCGATAGTGTAAATCGTTATTTCTATATGGAAGTTTACAGTTCACGTATCTATCACATCCTTTAGAAAGCAGGGGATAAAAAGAAAGCCTGTTTCTCACCTCACTGCAGAACTTCATGCTTAGAAGTTCCTTACCATATTGAAACTGACGAGTTTCTGTAGGAGGCCATTCCACAGCTGGGAATCAAACACTTTGTATTCTAGACTGAGTTCTGTCACCAGTCTAACAGCCTGCAGGAGAGCAAGGACACGCTGCATTTCAATATACATTCATGAGCTTGTAGGAAGGCTAAAGCTTTTCTTAATCTGTCATTTTCAAATTTCTGACTAGTAGGTGTATTTTTTAGGTAAAGAACAGATCACTTCCAATTTATGGCTATAAATCAGAAGGATCACTGGGGAAGACTGAATAGAATAGCACACTTTACTTTTTGTCCTATCTATTGTCTACCTGTAAAATCTCATTTACCTGCCCTTGTCCTCAGTTAAGTTAGCTGTTTACAAAACATACTTGGTAACACAAAATAATTGTGGAAGTAAAATTCCAGACAGGGTGTAACAAACAAAAAAATTACAAAGGATTTAAACATCATACCGTGGGTTCATGGCTGTGATTCTTCCAGAGCCCCTTAATCATTCCTTCTTTTGGGCTCTTATTAAATGATTCATAAGTGTATGGAATATTCAAAATTTCAAACTCTGCCAGATAAACGCAGCATTTTAGAACATACCTGTAACAGCAACAAAAAGTCCCCCCAAACCATCAGTTAATGATATTTACAGTCATTATTATATTACAAGTCATGTAATCAAGCTGAGGATAATATTGGAAAAGTGTTCTACTGTTTTAAAACAAATAAATATATGTAGATTGTATTTACTTATGAAGGAAATCTTAATGAAGTAAAAGACTTTCTGCTAATTGCTTAGGGAAACTTCATTCACCTGAACAATGGATGGCTGGGATGATCCTACAGACATACCAGTTACGGTGACGCTTACAGCTAATATTTAACTCATGCACAGGGACTCATATTTAGAGAAACCCCTATTGTAGCTCTTTGGCATGATGTACTCTGAAAACATCACTTTCCATTAAAAAGGGCCCTAATTCCAGATTACCAACATAGAAATTTTATTCTGGATATTTTCTTAGGAAGTTACTTCTACAGATACTTTCAGTGAAACATTATTCTACCTGGATTTTGGCTCCGTATTTTTGCAGAGGTCTATGTCTCTACAGGATTAGTAGTTCTGAACTCTGATGAACAGAGTAAAGTGGGAGAAAATTATTCAATTACTAGAGAAGTAACAGCAATCTATGCAAAAAGGAATAAACCACTTTCCACATAAGGTCATACTACTTTCAGGTTTACAAATGAGGACTGCGATGGACTGGACTGCGTTACAGGGAGGAAAGATCTTAATTTAGTCTTCAGAAACAGGTTTGAAAAGCTCAAAAACCAGATTAGTAAAAAAGAATGCTCCAAATATCACATATTTCTTTCCAATGGTTGTTAATGATCAAGAAAACATCATTATTAAGGAACACCTTTGGGAAATTTAATCTTACTTTACTTCCTCAATGGGTTTCTTGAAGAGCGTTTCCACAGTCTTGGTATCTGCCAAGTAGAGCAGACACTTAAGTGCTCTGCTCCTGTGAACAAACGTCAACTGAGTGACACCAATCGGCTGGGGGGGAGAAAAACACCACAGTGAAAAGTCACAACAATTGGCTGAGCAACTAGAAAGGGGGTTATGTATGTCTAGCATCATCCCTTCTGAGATTTGTTGATTAATTTAGTGGAAATATATGCTGGGTCATGTTCAACTTTTGTACCACTTGAAATGTTTGTCCACTTCAAAGAAACACTGCGAAACTAGGGTGGTTTTCTAGATTTAGGACTATCAATGCAGGCAAGAAAAGTATCTGTCATATATAGCATAAAAAATAAATACATGTAGTAAGTGTGAAATACTGAAAGTTAAGGTTCTGCTAAAGTATTATTGCCATTCTGCTTTAATTCCACCCAAAATAAACCAATGTATTACACCAACTTAAAGCACCTTCTAGAAAATGCATGATGAAGTTGGTTTCAGACAAGATCAGCAATTCATTTAGAAAAGCCAGAGTTCAAGAGCTGCTCTTAACAGTCAATAGCAAAATTCAGTGAACGCCACAGTTTTACCCCAAGGAGGTGGCGGGGAGGAACATGGAGCTCACACAAACACACAACCTATCCAGCACACAGACACACAGGCCTTAGGTTCAAGCTCCTGCAGTTAAGCAGACACCACTTGATTTCTGTAAGAGGTAAAGAGTAGCAAGCTAAACCAAGAATTTAGAAACTTACAGATGTGGCAGATGTTGTGATTGCAAAAAGCAGTCTTGAACTGTAATCCACAGGGCGTGACTGAAGTAGATACGTAACTCTGCAAAAATGCATGGTTTTAGTAAAAATAGAGCGCAGCTACTGAAACACAATGTATCGACAGTCACTCAGGACAATACATTCCCAGGTCAAAGAGAGATTAAGGATAAGAGATTCCAACGAAAAAAAAGAAAAGGAGGAGAACACCTCCAAATAGCTACTCTTAAGCACACATTTACATCTGTGAGTTATTGCAAATGGCGTTTCATTGCACGAGGAAGTACCTGATGACTCAAAACTGATGTCACCAGAGAGTAAAAATAAGAACACAGCAGTAACTAACACACTGTTAGTTATCTGGAAAAAGCCAGATATAGTTAAACTTATAAATTAACAATAATTCACCATATTATAAGCAAGACAACACACATACCTTCGGAGTTCTCCGTCTTCCAGTACGTGTCCAAAGATTTCCTGAGTTTTCTTTAAAAAGACATGAAAATCTAGCTGTGAGAGCCTTCTCAATCGTTGGGATAAATAGCTGGGTCATAACCTCGCTTAAACCCTGTCTTAAAAGCTGGGTGTCCCTGCTAAGGCAGCCAAGGAAAGGAAGCCTGGTGTTACCAGTCCTCTATTTAACTGTACACCGTTCCTCAGCCTGCAAACCGGTATTTCAACGCAGGAACTATTTGCAACTCCTCTAGGCTGGCACGAAAACCTTACTGTAGCACCAAAGAGAAGATTTTAATCTCCCTACAGAGGGGAGGGAAAGCATTTCAAATCACTCTCACTGCAGACAGTGGTGTGCAACAATATCAGAAAAGTATTGAAAATGTTCGTGGTCTGAATTCAGGTGCATCTTCAATAGACTGGCGAGTACTAAAGGCAAATGGTGCAAAATAACCATAGTCTTTTGACCAAAAAGATACGTAATTGGGTGTTTTTCTCCAAAAGCAAATCTCCAGTGGTGACTTACTTCCGCGGGGAGTCTACTTGGGCACAGCCACTTCTCCAGCAGCACATCCCAAATTTTGTTCATATCCAAATTGTTAATTTCAGCGATCTGCTTAGCTGCCATATGGATATCTACATCAATGGGTAGAGAAAACAGAGTTACAAACTAGTGTTTTCTCACTAAGCATTTTCTAAAGCCTGTTGTTTTGCTCCTTTGGAAGCAGATGACGGCTGGTTACCTGGGTAATCTCTGCCAGTAGGATTCTGGATTCGTTGGTCTATGCTGTGGTGATCGTAGAGTAAAATGATAAGATTTGCTGGTTTCCCAATATACTTTAAATGCTCCCCAGTGTTCAAGTTATGTGCTATTAGAACGTTTTCTGTCGCTGATCGCTTGTACTGCAGATACAGTTTCTTCTGTAGGACTTCTGCTTTGTCACGTGAATCGTCCTTTAGCAAAACAGTTTAATATAAAACAACCTCTTTTTACTTAAAAGCACTGGAAAAAAAAATCATCTTAATGGTTTAGAGTTTGAACAGGGTATCCAGACCTGGTTTCTCAGGTGTGCTATTGTTTCTGTAAACAGGCAGTATTATCCAGGCTGCTCTAACGGGAAAACTTGAACAAAAGTATGTTGTGAAAAAGCCAAATAAAATCCGTACCACATGCACCCGTATGTAAAAGTTAAGACATTTTGAGTTAAGATGGAGAAGAAAATAGCTTTAATATCAAACCCTGTCTGCTAGAATTACAGTTTGATTTTGGTACAGTTCTATTCAAAGCCATGACTATGTATCAGAGGGCTACTTAGTGTTCACTGTGTCTCAGCAATTCCATAGCAAGTTTGATATTTATAAGCAAAGCTGAGATTCTTAATTCACTTTTTCCTACCAACCATGTAAAAAATGAGCCTGAGGATCAAGTCAAAGCAGACCTTCTTTGTCTATACTAGTACAAATAGCTAAATGCTCTTGGAACTCAAAGCAAAAGTTAATAATGCTATTGATCTAAGAGCTGGAACAGATTCCAACTCATTCTCCTGCAGCAGGAAAAACGCACGAAACAGCAGAAAGAACAAATCACTCTTCCTTAAA
This sequence comes from Jacana jacana, assembly GCA_013400555.1. Taxonomy (NCBI): domain Eukaryota; kingdom Metazoa; phylum Chordata; class Aves; order Charadriiformes; family Jacanidae; genus Jacana; species Jacana jacana. The sequence continues at coordinate 18,189 of VZTM01010898.1, read as the reverse complement.
ATTGAATTTTTGTCTGGCCTCCCAGAATTGTTAAGCATAATTTTTGCCAGGTTGTGAACAGGAGAAGGCTACCGGACAGAGAGGGCTCTTCTGAGGGGTCGCTTACGCAGTCACTTCCCCAAAAGACAGTACTTCCCATGTGAGGGCTGGTTAAGGTGTAATTTACACACTAGTACCCCAAACACCAAAAGACAAAACAGTAACATAAGTACCTAACTGTAAACCAACAATTTTGCTAAGTTTACCTTAGCTGTAGTATTCTTTAGCCACTTCTCAGCCAAATAGAGACAGAATTTAAATGCCTGGATCTGGTCAGGACCTTTTTCAAAGAAAGAAAGAAGGAGGAGAAGGAAGTAAATAGAGTAAGTTTTAATGAATCCTTTCATAGAAACATAGAATCATTTAGGTTGGAAGAGACCCTTGGGATCATCAAGTCCAACCAGCAGCCCTACTCTACAAGTTCTCCCCTACACCAGATCCCTCAACACCACATCCAATCTACTCTGAAACACATTCAGGGATGGGGACTCCACCACCTCCCTGGGCAGCTGATTCCACTGACTGACCGCTCTTTCTGGGAAGAATTCTTTCCTCATGTCCAGCCTAACCCTACCCTGCTGCAGCTTGCAGCCATTCCCTCTCCTTCTATCGCTCATTGCCCGTGAGAAGAGACCAGCACCAACCTCCCTACAATGCCCTTTCAAGCAGTTGTAGAGAGTGATGAGGTCTCCCCTCAGCCTCCTCTTCCTCAAACTAAACAACCCCAACTCCCTCAATCGATGCTCATAAGCCTTATTCTCCAGGCCTCTCACCAGCTTCGTGTCCCTCCTCTGCACTCGCTCCAGCACCTCGATATCTCTCTTGTGCTGAGGTGCCCAGAACTGGACACAAGACTCAAGGTGTGGCCTCACCAGTGCTGAGCACAGGGGGACAATCACCTCCCTGCTTCTGCTGGTCACACTATTCTTTGTGCAAGCCAGGATGCCCTTGGCCTTCTTGGCCACCTGGGCACACTGCTGGCTCATGTTCAGCCGCCCGTCGACCAGCACCCCCAGGTCCTTTTCTGCAAGGCCTTTTCTATACTATACAGATTATCCATTTTATAATTATAGAATATCCATCGCTTTTCTTTGCTTAAACCTATTCTCCTCCTTCCACTGCCTCAAGTCATCCCATGGGTACCTTACCTGTTGGAAATTCTTGTGCAATCTTGTGAGCCGTAGCTACTGCCCACTCAGGATTGATTATGGCCAACAGATATGACTGAATCGTCTGCACAGTTTTAGTTGTTTCCTTGTTAACTACTGATGTATATCCGCTGTTTCTCATTTCAAATATTTTTGGTTTCAGTTTTTTACCAAACACATGCTGAGCTGCAGACATGTGTAAGGTATCCAGTGAAACCTAGAAAAATATTAAAGTAGATTAAGAGTTGTCAGAAGTTCTACAGTGAGGCCAAAATCGTGCCTAAAACCCCCCCAAGAGGTCTTTTTTTTTTGGGGGGGGTGGGGGAGCAGGGAGTAAAAAGAATAATTTTGAAAGAAATCCTTTCAAAATGCTACTTCACCTTCATTAGTTTGGAGATCAGCAGAAGTGTTGGGAAGGATTCCTCACTGAGCTCTGCACCTGAAAGGAAAAAAAGGCAGCTGTGCCTGACAGTAGCACAGCCCACCCGCAGCTTTCACTATGAAATGAAGCGCTTTCGGTCTAGCGTTAGACACAGCCCTCCCTTGGGAGAGAAAGAACATAACCTTAATTATCCACACCGGCCTGGGAAGTGTGACTCGTGGATTGGTCTTTGTGAGAGCTCCTAAGAAAAGGAATTGAGGACAGAATTCTGCACGGTGTGTATCACCTCAGCTCTCAGCACTGAAAGCCGGTGGCATCGCCAGTGGCAATCTGGGAGCACGAGCGCTTTCGGAAGCACTTGGGATCAAAATAAAGAAGTACATTTCATATAAAATGTCCACTGTAGAACTCTGGAGTTGGCAGACAGCAGTGAGAGGGAAGCATACATCTATCTAGCTGTAAGCATTTGAACTTACATATAATGTTCCAGAAACATCGTGCGGTTCTAAAGAATATCAGATGAAAGGGCAGCCTGGTGTGAGCAGCTGGAGACAAGGGAATCCCATGCTCCAAGACGTACTGGTGCTCTAGGTCTACAGGTGGAGAAATTCTTTTATAAGATTCCAGATGTTTGAGGAGGCTCAAAGCCTAGGGGAGGGAGGGGGGAAATAAATTAAATAAAACTGAAAAAGCAAAGAAAAAGCAAAAGCCACAAGAGGGCCATAGTTCTCCCTGCCAAGCCCCAGGAAACATGCCCGTAGATACCCGTTTTTTGGGAGAGTTGGTACCTATGTGATAAAAACATAGCAGTTTGTATCCCTGCTGTGAGCCATTGCTGAGAGCGCTACAGACCACAAACTCTTGGATGCTATTTGCTAAATGAGAGCAACGTAGATAGAATAATTCAACTGATTTCAACAGATTCTTGAATCACTACATTCATAAATAGACCAAACCACGCAGACGTCATTCGCAAGGTAACGGCAACGCCTTTGGAGGTACCTGAGTCAGGTGGATGCTGGTGTTCTTTTCATCAGCGTTTTGCATCACTTTCAGGACAATTTCAAGAGTTTCATAGTCATAAGGATCAAGCTGTTCAAAATAACAATGTGTTTTATAAAATCTTACACAATTTGCCTTATAAAAATGTACAACTGAGTTAACAGTTTTCTAATTTTAATACCAACTCTACTGACATAACATGGAAGAAGCACTATAGACACTGTGATATACTTCTCTAAAACAAAAACACTTCCACTTCAGTGTCCTAAATCCTAAAAAAAAATTGTCAGGATGTTGCAAAGACCAAACATGAAGTGATGAAAGGAAAAAAAACAAAAAACCAAAACAAACAAAAAAAGACCTCAATGAAACCAAAACCCCCTAAACTCTAAAAAACAAAACCAAAACCCAACCAAACAAAAAATGTGAAGGTGTAATTTCCCTCCACCCCCCACCTACTTTTAATATAGCCCTTAAAAAATCATAGCACACTAGAAGTGACTTTTTTGTTTGGTTACTCTCCTGTTGTTTTTTAAGGGAAGTTGGGAAGAAATACTCTACTTGTCTTTAATGATAATTAGATAAGTTGTGTTACTGTTTTTACTAGGGAAGTAGAAAACAAGACTTAACATTTATGTCCCTTTAGCAAAACCTTATCAAATTTCCATGGAGTTATTAATCTGCCATTCAAGTGACAGGCAGCATTTGAGACTAGATGCATACTACAGGGGTTCTTTTAGCTTGACTTGGTGTGTTGATTTTTGCTTCTCTTTTTACCTTGTACAATATTCCACTGAGACTGGCAACCAGGTCTTGCGTGCTTTTCAGCAGAGGAACGATTTTGAGGGCTTTAGCCAGTAATGTGGAATGAGGCTGCTTCTCAGTGGTTTCTGCAGAGTCATCTTCAACATAATTTGTGTGAGCATTCTGGAGGAGAAGCGTTTCAATGCAAAGCTGCAGCGCGTCATCGCTGTCCAGCGCGAATGTACTAAAAGAGGACAGAGGATCATTTTGTTTGGGACCTTTGGGGTCATCAAGGTGCTTGTTTCCCTATGACTCAATTCACCAAACCAAAATGTATTCTGATTAGTACTAAAAAATAAATCAAAGAATTTGCATCTTAGAGCAATTAGGATCTATTTGAACTAAACTAGATTTCAGTCAGCGTTGTTATTNCCCTTCATCATCTTGGTAGCCCTTGATTGATTTGCTTCAGTTATTACCTGCAGTAATTCAATATAAGCTCCGTGTCTACTTGTGGGTTTTGTACCAGCGTTCCTATGAGTTCCTTCTTCCTCATGGGTGGTTGTCTAAACACGGTCTCGAAAGAAATCTACAGATAAACAAACATTTTATCTTTGGGAAGAAGTCTTTTAGACAACACCAAGATTAATTCCTTTTACAGCCAACCTTCTATGGTCTCTTTAGCTTCAACACAGAGATTTTCAGAGCAGGAAAAAGCAATGTATTTACTTATTATGCCCTCTGGCAAATAATACTTAAGCACTTAAAAGTTCTTTTACAGCACTGTTAATTGTTGTACTTCTCAGTTTCTGAGATTTATTTAAGCAGACAAGCAAATGAAAAATTAAAAACAAAACACCAGCTTTCCTTACATTTGAGTGGGAAACCTGTCTAAAAATCACCATAAGACTCCGAAGATACTGACACACATTCAGTTAATAAAACCCTAAAGGAAATTTAAAGAAATAAATCAAACTTACACCGAATTTACCAAGCAGGATACCCCATTCTGCATCAGTAACTAATGCTTGGAATTTGCTTTTTTCTTTTGCTTCACCATACAGGTTAGCAAGCTGTGCACCAACCAGAGCTACTGCCTACAAGGAGTGAGAAGAGAAGTGAACACAAGTATAATAAATCATCTGAAAACTGGGAAACCTAAGGTCTAAATCCTCAGAGGAACTCAACACAACTCACAGATGATCACAAAACCGTGTCAAATGAAAACAAGCCTCACAGAAGGTAATATGAGGATTACCCCAGCTCCTCAGTTGGCAGTTCAAAGCTACTTTAAAACAGTTTCTTTCACAAAGTGTGGTAAAAAGAGGCAGCTTCTCTCAGTGGTGCCCTAAAGGAGGAACTTTTTCAAACAGCTGTAGCCTTAATAATGGCAAATTATTGCTCTTCCACATGATATTGCTGATGCCTTTTTTTAAAGAGACTCTCTAACATTCTCTTATTTGTTGAGGAAATACATTGCCTTGTGAACTTACCAAAACTTTGCTGTAATTTTGCCACACGTTGTTTATGACATCCCACAGCTTATTGAACATATCTTCCTTGGGTAAAACTGTGCAATATCCCAATGCCAGGTCCTGGTCTATGAAGCGACAGCTGAATACCTGTGGTTTAGGAAAGGAAAAAAAAGTTATAAACTTGAGGAATTTATTTTAGGATGTCTCTTTGTTTAAAGTATAACACATAAAAAGTACCCTGCTATTGAGGTGTATTGGACCTTTAAGTTAGAGGGGGCAAAAAGCAGCATTTCAGGTTTTAGAACTTAATATCCAATTATACTGAAGCCAGTCTGTAAGTAACTTCCCTTAGTCTGAACTGCCTTAGAAGATTGTGTATTGCAGGTTTTGCAGATAGCTTTTTTTAAAAGATCCCCTCAGCTAGAAGTCTACAAATCTAAAATGAAACCAGGATTGAAAATGAGGTAGAGAATACCTACAGATTGTAGAGGCCATTATTATCATTTAGGAGTCTTTAAAGGATCCCACAAAGACCAAGCTCCCCACTGTACCTAACCTTTCAGGCAGATCAACCAGTGTTGGCTCAAAGAGCCATAGTCCATAAGGGGCTCTTACCCTTTTCAGAGCATTCTTACCTTGTGCAGTAAGGTCAGGATAATGGTCATAGTTACTGAGGTGCACTTCTGCTTCAGAGCAACGAGAAAGCTTTTGGTTTCAGCTAGCATATGGCCATCATGTAGCTATTGCAAAAACACAAAAGACAGCACACGGTTAAAAATTAATTCTAAACCTTCAACTTCATTTGTCTTTTATAGCATAACATAAGGTACCACAGTAATTGTCATTTCAGATTTAAATCGGGTCTTATAAAGATCTCCTCTAGGGTAGAGGAATGTTTTGTGAATATTCCACTTGCAACTTTTCCCCTATAACCAATGATAAAACAATGCGAAAGAACACAATAAACTGTTATTAACATTCATTTTATTCCTGGCATCCCTGCAGAGACTACAGGTTTAGTTCTGAACATGCTTTGCAGGGACAGAGGACAGTGAAAAATAGGGAAGAAACTACCAGCTCCTTTCACAAAAAGACTCCATATCTGATCAAGTGGCACTAAGTTTTTAAAGGCTGCGGCAATAGCCTCTCCCATACCTACACAATTCTTAGGAGTACTCTACAGCTGTTAGGAGTTGTCCTACTTCTGACATTTACTCTCTGCAAAATTCAGCGTCGTCTTTGCCGTACCTTTTCACTCAGGGAGAAATCCATGTTGTTTGACACTCCGTGTTGAAGGCAGGATCCAAATGAACTGATGATTAGGCGCAGAGCCAGCTCGCACTGACTGCACTCCATGAGGTTCTGCAGCATTGCAGAGATGGGAGTTCTAACTGGCAGCAGGAGGTTCTGTCCTGTGGTACGTTTTGAAAAAAACAACCCCAGAAAATAATGAGTATATTTATATTAAGCATATTGTTCTTGGAATAAATATCCAAACAGTTATCTTTTTCTTCATTAAATACATAACCCAAGATTGGCCTTAGCTCCTTTTGAAACCTTAAATTTTCAAGGCTTTTAAATTTAGAAAGGACTTAGTTCAAAAACTAGAAGTTGGCCATCTTCTTGGAAAGGCTCCACTGAATCCTCGTTCCCAGCAGTAGAGCTTCTATACTGAAGTACAGGCCATGACAACGTGCCCAAAATCACATGACTGAATGGTAGCAGTTACCACCCAAACTGGTGTGTTCTGTGCCGAAATCAAGCCACCCCCCTAGAACACGGCTTTGAATGGGATATCTAGGCACCTAGTTAAAAACCTATGAGTTAGTTGTGCTTGTGTAGGTTTAACTTAAACCTCAGGTTTTCTAGCAGCTTGGTTTGTATTTCCAGCACGGTGAGTCTGCCATCGTGATACCTTTAGTAAAGGCGCAGTTTGCCAGGCTCACGGAGTCCAAAGGGTAGAGCTTCTTCTCTGAAAGACAGACAAACCCGCGTCAGCAGAGTGCCACCATCTCAGCAACGCTGTGAAGCATGGAAGTACCTTAAGAATACTATACTGCAGGGACACTGTTTGACTGGGCCTAGTCAGAAATCATTTTATAGGAGGGAACACATGAAGGAATATAAACCAGCAGTTTTTAGTAACTACTTTGTGTGTAAATCCCTTTGTCTAATGAGACAAGTCACCAACATTTCATCTGTGAAGGGAATAAATCTGTTCAATCGAATAAGTACACCCTTTATGGGTAGATTATGCACTGTGCAACAGTACTTGCAATTACAAGCTTTTTAACACACCAGCATTAGGAAAGAAAACATTTACATCAAGAAGTATTAAAAAGCAATAATTCCTAAATCTTCAGTGCTTCTTTTGCAGAGCTGAAAGTGTTTTTTTTCAGTGTTGCAGAGTTCTATTTATAATACTTGAAATTTTCAGAGAGTTGTGTGTATATACAACGGTATGTAATACAGGGACAATCATTTTAGAATAAGCTGAAGTTCATTTTGATAAAACCCTGTCTCCATTAGTGGCAACCAAGAGATGTCTGGAGAAGACTGTAAGAACAGGGCAAGTTTATAGCAACACTTCTCCAGAGNCTAAACAATCCCAACTCCCTCAATCGATCCTCATAAGCCTTATTTTCCAGGCCTCTCACCAGTTTCATTGCCCTCCTCTGTACTCGCTCCAGCACCTCGACATCTCTCTTGTGTTGAGGTGCCCAGAACTGGACACCAGACTCAAGGTGTGGCCTCACCAGTGCTGAGTACAGGGGGACAATCACCTCCCTACTTCTGCTGGTCACACTATTCTTTATGCAAGCCAGGATGCCCTTGGCCTTCTTGGCCTCCATGCCTCTGGGTCTTTGTCATTCAGATTCTCCCTGAACCAGGACAAAACCCAAAGTCATCTTCCTATTCTATACCCCCCGCAGTGGATATTTCTTTCCTGAGTTTGCCTAATTGAGATTTCTGAGGTGGTAACTTCCATGCATGTGCTGAATTATTTGTATTCCTAGATAAAAATCAGGATGAAATGCAGTTTGTGTATTGACTTGATGTTCAGGAAAGCAAGCTTACCACAAACAGGCAGAAGAGAAGACGTAGTTTCATATGCAACTGGAAGAGCTGTCTGTGGATTGAGAACTATTCCATCTTCATTAAAGAAGTCATCATAAGTCCACTCTTCATATGGATCTCTATCTCCTCCAAAAGACATTGCCTAAGTAAGATCATCAAAAGTACACTTAACAAAAACAACAGCTAATGAGTCTACCAACAAACTAAGCATTGCAAGAGATTCCAGCTTTTGGATACAGGATTAGAACACAAGCTTCCATTTGAAAGAGGATTCTATTATACTACTTTTTGTTAAGTGGCCAGTAGCATTAAACACATTTCCTACTCACATTTCCTACTTAGAGTGGCCACATCTCTCTAATGTTGCAGTTATTTAGTTGTAGAGCCAAAATGCACTTAATTAATTTAATGGAGACTTTCATAAACGTTCTTGGCAAAATATTAAAAGCAAATATTTTTCAAGTGGATCATTTTGTAAAAACAATAACATTCAGTGCATAAATACGCTTGCCTGGCCACTTTGATCTACTCCACTCAAACTGGAAGAGAAATGAATTAGAAAAATTCATTTCAAGTAGCCTAAAGCACTGCTTGGCCTGAACAAAAACCAAAGATGTTATTTAAGACCTCGATCATCTTAAAGTTTTATGAAACTGTTGGAAATGTTGTAAAACATGCAGTTAAAAAAAAAATCAAACCCTCCCTGCCATATTTTTCCTATTAAAAAACCAAACCCAACCAAACCCAAACTGTCAAGAAGTCAGCTCTGAGCTGCCTGGCAGTTCTAGCAGCAGCTGTTCAATAAATCACTAATGCTTTCCGTTGCAGTAGAGAGATTTATCATACTGAAACATAAGCAGAATATGCTACTTGTGTTTGTGCCAGAGCTGCACCCTGTTTAGTACTCAAATAGATTTACTCCGTGCACTCATTTGTCAGCACACACGGATTGAGGGAAATTTTTATTTGTAGAGCTGTGGGGGCATTTTTTTTGTTGGTTTCCTCCCCCTGCTCTTTAAACAAAATGATTAAGTATGGCTGGAGAAATGGGAGAGAAAAAAAAACCAGTACAATTAACACTGGTCAGTCAATCAAGACTGCTAAAAAATCAAGATATGCTAAAAAAAGTATATAATGAAGTTAGCAGAAAATACCTTTGCTGTAAATCCATAGTTTTCTATGTGGCACTGACTGTAAATTTCCTTGGCAGCCAATGTATATTTACACAGTTCCAGACAATCTAATAGCAAATCTGTAGAAATATTAAGATCATTAGCATAGCATGAATGGAAGGTTCATATGCCCTATTAAAAGGAAGGTTTTGCAGCAGTTTTAAAGTGGTGTATGTAGAAATGAACTATGTTTTCAATGTTGAATAAGTATTGCTTGGAAAGTGGGATGGATTCCCAGCATGAACACAAACTTGTGATAATTGTAATCACCTGGACTACATGCTGTAGCTGCTTGACAAGCCATTTCATAGATCACTGCTGGAAGATTCATGTCTTTCGGCGTGATCATTGGCACATCACCTCCCAACATATGACAAAGCCTTTGACATACAGAAAACAGCAGCTTCCCTGTTTCTTCATTACAGTGATTTTCATAGAACTCCCTATTAAAAAAAAAGCCAAACACATTAAAAAATAATACAGTCCTTAGGGCTTTTATTTAAGGCCATACTCTGTTCTAATTACTTAATTCTCTTAACTTATTTCACCTCTATGACTCACTGCAACTAAAACTTCTGTGACTGAAGCGAATGGAGCTTACCTTAGAGATATATACTGGAGCACATAAAACATGCTAATTATAAAAAGCATACTTAAGATTTTCATCTCATCTCTGCACTTTGGGGGGAGGTGGTAGTAAGTTTAAATTATCTGACAACCTAAGCATGAGGCAGAGACCAGCCTGAAACCAGGGCATGGTACGTACAGCCAGTACAAAAGTTTTCTTTAATCTGTATAAGCCGAGAAGCTCTCACAATGTTATTTAAATTTGTGCTTTAATTAACTCTCGCTATAAAACTGTAGAGAACTTTTCACTTAGTAATCAAGTTATGGCAAAAACCAATGGTAATTTTCAGAGACTTAACTCTACGTGCAATATTGTAGACAAGTGATAAAAACATACTGCTTACACACTCATTTTTCGAAAAAACCCAAGCCCTAAAGCAAACAGCCCCCCCTTTCCTTAGCTCTACATCAACTTACTTTTGCAAAATATCACAGATAGTACAGAAAATCCCATTAAAAGTCATAACCTAGAAAACCTCTGCAGCTTTACCTGCATATTTTTACCGTGTCTTCAACTTTCCCAGCATCTAGTGCCCTCAAGGCCAGTTCCTCTCCCAGTTCCTGCTCTGACCGCTGCAGGAGCAGAGCCAGCCTGTACAGCCTCGACTCGGTAGAACGGTTCTTGCTTTTACCACCTCCCGAACTGCAGTTCGTTGTCTGCACTTTTCTAGACTTTGACAGAGCTCTGACAGTTTCATAAGCTTTTATATGCTCCTCAAGAAGCCTAGACATCAGCGAAGGATTCCTAAATTCTTCAACTGAAAGAAAGATATCAAAATCTTCCTGGAAAAAAAAAAAAAAAAGAAGGGAAAAAGATTTTTCCTTTGTATTAATGTAATGTGCCTTAAAAATGTTGTGGGGTTTTTTTCCTGTGCTTTTTGTGTTAAAATATTTTCATTTCTTGTTTCATTCTGAGGAATACTTTCGGTACGAAAGTGACTTCACTAGTTTCTACCAATTACCAATTAGTGGAATAAATTAGAGAATAATGCCAGGCAGTAGGTAAGCAAAATAAAAGAGCCTGAAGGATACCATATGCTCAACTACTGCATTCAATAATTTAAGTTTACAAACCATAATAAGACCTTAATAAAATATTAGTGTGCTCAGTCATGAAATCTTTGAAGTGTTGGCAAATGAGACTTTTGGGACAGTATCTAATTTTTTGGTTTAAATGGACAACTGAATTCTAGTAATTGGGAACCTTCACAGGCATTATTTAAATTGCTAGGTTAGCCCTAGAATCTCTTTGAAGTCAATATTAAAAACAACCTTTGCACATAAGCTGCAAATACAATTAATTTTTAATATCATCCATGTTATAAGAACAATTGGCATGACCAGAGTAAATCAGAAGTGGTTTGAAACTATTCAGATACCCACCTGCAGGGCAGCAAGTGTTTCAAACATTTTTAGGTTTGCTTCACATTCATCTTTCTTCAGAGGATTGTCTGTTGGAGGAGAAAAACAATTACTTTGTGACTCCACTTACAAACAGAAGGTGAGATCTTTTTAAGTTGGAGCTCACCTTTTTGAATGCTGAACAGGAATCTGAGGATTTCCACAAGCGTCTTAGTCATAAACATTTGTGTTTTGTGCTGCAGGAAAGGAAGAGGTTAATGTTGCCAGTAACAGACAGTGACCCTCAGGCTTCCACTCTATTAAAATACCATGCAATGCTCTACAAACATCTTAAGCAACAATTCTCAAGTCTAAGATACAACCAGTTGAAAAGCACAGGAACAGAAAATTATTGTAAAGGAGCATCCTTTATAGAAACAGCTGCAATATCCATGTACTGCACACAGTGTGTTAGCTCTTACACAAGTTTTAAAGATACCCACCCCTCTCCCTTAGCTCTTCCTTCCCCTGCCCATAATAACTTCCTAAAACAACTGCTAAGAAAATCTTTATGGTTGCAAAACCGTAAAGTGTATTAACTGAGAAGCTTCAACTCACTTTGGTGTGTGGCAAAGTCACACCTGCAGTTTTTTAAGAGATGTTTTCCAAGAAGAACTGGAAAATATGTAGGATTAGAGGTATAATAACGCAGCAGGACTTATAGATTATCCATTGAATTGATAGCATACAGCTGTGCGGAGATGCCTTTAAAATTACACAAAATAATGGTGTAGTTCACAGAATCAGAATAAACTCAAGTTGGAAGAGGATTCAAGGTTACCCAGTTCAAATTCTGGCTAAAGGCAGGACCAGTTCATCATCCCTTTTTCCTGGAAGGCCCAGTTTTCCATTTGCATCCCCTGCCTTTCCTTAAGAATGTAGGTAAGAACAGGATTTAGAATTATTTGTGCACACACTTCATACCTCTTCAGAGTTTTCTGCTTTATTCTGTAACATCAGTGTTCCCCAAATAGTCAGTCTCTCTGCAACTTTCTCAGCTTCATCATGGCTCAGAGATTTTAATAGAGCCAGAGATTCCTCTCCCTGAAGTTAAATAAAAATTTAACAACAAAAAAAAAAAGGTAAATAAAAAAAATAGTCAAAAGAAAAGGGCATTTGCTTTTTAGTGTTGGCAAAAAAGCAACTTGCCCCAAAACAACTCTAGCAAAAACACTATGTGAAAACAGGGACTTCAGTTCCAAACTTGTTTTGTGTATTGTGGGTCATAGTTTTCATCCATTTTTTTTCCACATCTGAAGGGTGGTTCATGATGTTTAAAACTCTAACAGAGGGCTCATTTTCAATGTTTAGTACATCCAGTTATGGGTATGGATCCATAGTATAAATTCTGAGATCAGCAGACAAGGCCTGGAGAATAAGGCTTATGAGGATCAATTGAGGGAGTTGGGATTGTTTAGTTTGAGGAAGAGGAGGCTGAGGGNTGATTCTATGAAGTACTTTAGTACCCTTTCTTTGTCAATCAGGTCTATCATTCTCAGAATGTAGACTTCCACCGTGGGCAACATGTACGTTGCTACAATTTTCAAAGCATCCTCCAAAGACGTAGGAGTATCCTGTTTAAGGATGTATTTCACCAGCCTCTGTAAGAAAAAAAAAGATGTGAACTTCAGTTTGATGATGTACACGGCAACAAAGGAAGTGATTTATACACCCAACTCCTGGATTGTAATTGTACAGCTGGTAGTAAGCAAGTTACGTAGAAGTTTAAAACTTTTATCTAGAGAAAACTTGACTAAAGCACAACTGGGAGCTCAGGGAAGAGAATTATCAAGGAACTCTCAAAATTCAGGGGACTCATCTGGCAAGGAACTTTTCCAGAAATACTTACATTTTCTCCCTAACAAAGGGGAGATGGTAAAAAAAAAAACCCAAACATATATATATGTAAAAATCACCAAGTATCATTCACTCTGACCTTAGGAAAAAGCCCTGAAGTCTTGACAGGACTTAGCCATTTGTTAACCATGTCCCAGTGGGACAAGAAACACAGGGAGGAGCTACCAGTTGCTATGATTATTTTTGGGGGTTTTTTAAACCTGTCTTCTAACACCCCATGGAACTGCACACAGGCAAGCATAGGGATTTTTGTTTAGCAGAAATAAGAGTAATGCTGATCACTTACCATTATCATCTGCTTGTCCTTTAAAAGATTAGTATCTCTTATCCCATAGTCTCGCAAAAGCTTCTTCATCTCCATCAGTCGGTAACTTTCCTGCAGTAACTTTACTCTGTGGACAAATTAGTCTATTACTAATTTATTTGCTTCCTACAGCTACATGATTTAATCACCATGCTGCATCAGATACACAGTATTTCCCCCCCACAAAAGGGAATTCTAAATGAAAGTACACACAAAACTGAGGTGTAGAGTGTGGATGTTGCCTTACTTGACATGATTCATTTCCAAATGCCGTTTCACCAGCTGCTCCACTGCTGCACTCCATGGTACCATCGCACCGTGCATTATCTGTAGAACTGCATCAAATTTCAGCTATAAAAGGAACACAAAGAGCTTACTTCTCAAAATAAGTTACAAAGTAATCTCCTGAAGTATTGCTCACGTGTGCTATTGATTCCTTTAGCTAAACGTTATTTCCTGGTCCAATCTTTGCTTGCACGAAGGGCATCATTATCATAATATGATTTGTCAAGTTAGATTATAAAATGCTTATAGCAATTTAAGACACTGTAGAGATTGAGTTTCATACATATGAAAGCTGGTGAGTTTTCCACGTGATGACATCCAAGCTACTATTACATTCTCAAGCAAAGAGCATCACACGGGAGAAGATTACTACACCAGGCTAGACAGACAGCATACTAGCTGTTCATCCTCATACCACTCCTGTTAACAGGTACTGATAAGCTTAGGTACAAATTAGATGTCTCATTCTGAACTGACGTGTTAGAGCCACTCAGCACTTACATCGGTGTCAGAGATGCAGCCAAGGACAGCTATTGCCTTCGCCTCCCAGGCGGTTTCGAATACCGACGTAGACCGCGTACGACAACGCTCTAGCAAATCCTGTAGAATCGGGTAAAGGTTATTACAATACTTATTTTCAGAAAAGATAGGAATGTCTTATAACTTAAGCAAAAATGAGAAGTTTTTTGGACATTAAGGGACCGATTTGGCCACCTTGCCCTGTATCTGCTAATGTCTTCTTACTGAAACTAAGTTCATTGACAGGAGCGAGCTAATTCGACAGCTGCTCCTGAAATCCAAGTGTAAACAACAATTTACATCATCAGATTTGTTTTCTGGTTTTTTTTCTTCATATGGTTTAAATAGCTTTCTTCAAAAGGAAGAAAATACAGATACCTTTATATACTGTAGAAGAAGTTCGTCCTTTTGTAGGTTGTGTTTACACAGGTAAGGTTTTATAAACTTCTCCAAAATGGATGGGACAAGCTCTGGTGCCAGAATTTTATCAAACATGCGAAACACAATAGTAGTTGCATTTTCCTGGGCAGAAGGATGCCGTGTTAGAACATCACACTTGTTAGTACAAGATCCTTCACATCTCTAATAAGTAATTCAACATCCAATCTCCACTGAAATCAATGAGATTATTTCAAGAACTAGCATCCCTCTTTAGCTCAAGTAAAAGCTTTCTTTCACAAAGTCATTACCGTTCAGTTTTACTCCTGATTTCCCTGTTGCTAGTGCTTGCTGCAGAATCCATCACCTGTATCCATGCAAATCCTGGAATTGGGGCCATACCTTCTCATAGTATCCTGTCCCGCTATATATTTATGCCCAGAGTTGAAACAAAAGGTGTAACAAATGCAACATATCAGATCGTCTTAGCAGCTTATGAACAAAAGTTTAACCAACCAATCCATGAGGATTTTTCTACTTCTGTCTGACTTTAAACCACACGCTTCAAAATGTCTCTCCTTTACAGAATAATCCACTCAATCTACTCCAAAACACTTTTGGAAGTGTCTGCAGAATTACCTTTTCAAAATCACAGAGTGCCAGCCTGCAGTTGTATTTTCTGTACAGATTTATCAGTTCTTGTAAATCATTTACCAGCTTCTTCAACCTGTGCACCTCTTCACAGTCACTACACCTCTGAAACAGTGTTTGGAAACGAAACGTTAGAAGACTTGCTACAATCTTCAAGACCATCGAGTGCAGTCATAAACAGGAAGAAACCAAATTATTCTCCACACCTTTGGTATAAGACAAGGGTAGTTGACGTACAACGCAGTAAGAAAGATTCTGGTAAGATATTAGGACAAGATTGTTTCTAAATTTAAAGGCAGCAATGCACTAGTAGAGCCAGCAGAGGGAATAACAATGAGCGTTTCATTCACTGAAAGGCTTAAGGACAGGTAAGACAAAGGGCTGGGAACAATGTACCTAGAACTGACGTATTCTTTGGAGCCAGAAGCCTATTTTTAATGCCATTTCCCAAGAAACCTCACAAACAATTTTGATGCCTTGCAATCTTGAAGATTTTATGAATGTACCTGCTGAGCTGTTACCTTTATATGGCATGCAAGAAAGAAAATCAAGTAGAAGTTGAAAGTGGGACTCAAGAGTAAGTTTCCCTTCTTTCCATTCTGCACTGCAAACATGGGATTTGGGAATTTAAGACTGATCAGACTAAGGTAGAATGGCCATGTTTCTGATATTTTAAATGCACAGCTAGTTAGCTTTAAGCTTTATCTTTCTCTTCACTTCTACATTACCACTTGTATGCATGCTTCTATACCAAGGATATATAATGTGCCTCATTTATTTGTGTTTGCACCAATTCAGTATTCATAACCTTACAGCTAGATGATTTTTAATACCTGTTTCCTCCAGGCTGTAACACATGATTAACTGCAAATAATTTCTGAAAATTTTGACAGAGATGAGACATGTTTTTAATTAGAGTTCATAAGGAGTATATTTGCTGAAATTTAACTGTTTTGTAGTATTCAGGTTTATTTGTGAACTACAGAATAATCAAGAATATTATTAATATTTATGCTATTAATACATCTATTAAAGGCTATTAATGTTGCACCGACTCCGGTTTTTCTTGTTTCAGTCTTTAAACCCAAGAAGATGGGAACTCAGTTCCTTCCTTTTGTGGAATTAAGTCAATCTTCACCAAAACCAACAGTGACCCAGTTATCATTCATTCTGCCTCTAGCACAGAAGAATCGTTCTGAAGTCTCTCAGTAGCAAATCCCCTTCTATTTCCTACAAGTCTTACCAGAGGAGTCCACCGGCCAAAAGTTGTCAGTCCCATTTCACCTTGATTTTTACTGGTGAAAAAAACCTCTGCCATTTGGAGTCCATTTTCTGGCCAATTTGCCTGTCCAAAATAATTGATATTAGCAAGCTGTCTTACACAGAGAGGAGTACAAGACACACAGTTTTTGTACTATGACTCACCTTATCAGTTAATTCAAGGTTTCGAGCACCTTGTTCCAGCCATTTTGCTAATATTTTCTGAAAAAAAAAAATAAAATACTATTACAAGAAGAGTAATGCTATCTATTAAAGGAAAAATTGACATTAGAAATCTGTTTTAAAAGAGATAATTTTAAATATAAACTGTAGGGAAAAGAGTTCCTTTAAAAGATAAAAGAAACAGGTTCTGACATTCAACACCAATTCTGTAGATCCGAGTCTAACATTACATTTTGCATTTATTAAGTCAGTTTTACCTGCCCCTTTGGCACAACTCTTCTTAAGAAAGGGATCACGACATCTTTAAGCCACAAACATAGTTCCCTCAAAGGCACAGTGAAATGGATGGCATCAAGTAAGTTCTCCAGCATTTTCACATCAAAGTTGCTTTCAAAATCTGCCTAAAATATTAAACCAGATTGATTACAGATGCATGGAGTACATTTTCATCTGATATTTTGTAAAGCTGGTTCACTAATAGGAAGAAGCAATAGATTTCACAAATACACGGAGAAAATCTCAGTAATTATAGACAGGAATTAAAAAGAAAATAAAATTAGCCCTGTTCAGAAAAACAGAGCTTGGTCTCCTTAAACAAGACCTAATTGAAGCAATTTCTTTGCAAATTACGGTGGCAGGATCACGTCCTACTACTTTAGGACTTGCTCTGTAATTCTGCCTTAGTAAGAAAACAAGAGACAAGGACCTGAGAGTCCTGCACTAACGAATATAACAGCCCATAGTCACGTTATGAATGTGTCATTCAGAGCAAGCTGTCGATGTGATTATTTTTAAAGGACTTCAAGGTAGCCATCAAAGGTCCACTTACAAATTCTGACAGCTGTGCTTGCAAGAAAGTAAGTGGAAGATTGTAACTGTCACAAAATACATCAAAGAATTGCCACCCTTCAGACCTAGAAACATGCATTCTGACGTCAGAAGCACCAGTTTATTCTTAAATCAATAAGAAGCTCAGCCTTCTAAGGAGCTAGGCGAACAGGTAATCATTGTGAGAATAGATGAGATTCTGCCACAGGCCTTTGCTTCTTTGAGGAGTTGTTTTATAACCTCATCACTCTGATTCCATTAAATAAGGCTGGAAAATTTAAGAGACTTAGCACACTCCAGAAGTGGCAAAGAAATGGCTGTGCCATCTCACCTGATGCCTAAGCCAGAGGTACTGTGCACAAGATAAATTTCCTTCTTCTAGCTGGAGAAGGATGTTCTTGAAAATGTCTTCATTATTCAAGAATTCTGTCCAAGCAATACCACTAGAAGCAAGAGAAGGAAGAGAAACCTTGTTATTGTTCTATCTCAATATTAAAAGAGCTGGGGGGGGGGGGATAATTTAAAACCTTTTCTAGCTTGTACTACATGGTGTAAGTGA
>VZTM01010897.1:40927-70738 GCA_013400555.1 Jacana jacana | reverse complement strand
GACTGGTACACAGATACATGGCTCACGTGCTGAAGTTGTGTTGGATGCTTACAATATTTGGAACGAGGCCTATATCCTGTGAAGCAACAGAAGTACCCGTAACTACACATAGAATCAATGTAACAAGTTTGTCTGTAATCGTGTAAAAGAAATTATGTTGTTACAGAGGTAAGATGAGCTTCAGAATTCACTGTGCTGATGTTATTTCCTGATGGACACTGATAAAGTCAAAAACCAAGCGAAGATCTAGTCAAAATGCCAGATTTCAAGAAAAGATTAAGTGGTATTTTCAGTATGGGAACATACTCATAAAAGTGGTAGGCATCTTAACAAATAGTAATCAGAAAGAGGAAAAAATTAAAAAACATTTAAATATAACGTTGATTAAACACTTCATATTCTGCAGGGACTTTATGAATCTCAGTGATACTTAATTTTTAACAGATTCAGTCATGGTTTTGTTATTTTTTTATTTTTATTTTTTTACTTTTTAATTGTTCAAAAGCCCCACTCCTTTCTTCCCTCCATTTCATTGCCTCTACTACAAAAGAAAGGAAGATACAATTCTAGGGATTTTAATATAGGTTGGTGTATAACACAAATAATATATGACTGTTTTCATAGCAATTAAATGGCTTTTCATGTGAGGCTTGCTGTAAAAATGCTTTTTGCAAATAATAGAGAATTGGCACATATAAGCCTTTATTGTGACTAATTCAACTGCCTGCACAGTTTTTTATTATTACATAGTTACTCAAAGTTCCCTGTTAAAACGATACCAGAATTATGGAATTTGTTGCGGTTATTGTTTACAGTATAGAGGCTCTTCTGTCAACTTTTCTTTTCAAGCTTGCCCATTCTGAAGAGTGGTGTGCATGCAGTAGAAATCAAAGGGGAAATGTAGGGAAGGTAGACAAAGTTCTGTGTAGCAAATATCTCTCAGTCTATAAAAGTGCTCCGACAGTGCATTGATACAAACCAGGTCCCATGTGATCAAGGTAAAATACTCTGGTTTCTCAGCAAGTTGTAGCCTACTGTGACTGTTTTTGTAATTCTGAACCTGGCAGTACCTTGGCCTAGGATTCTTCTTCAATAGTTTCACAGACACTGACCTGGTATTGCTTTAATTATGGCTATTGTATGCTTCTAGGATAAGTTTTACTCACATGAAGGCTCTTTTAAAAATCAGTACTATTAACTAAAGGCAACAAGGCAATATTGCAATAAGCAATAAGCTGGGGATAGGCAATAAGCTGGGGATAAGCACAGAAAAGTGAAAGTATATAAATAGTTCCTAACTTGTGTATACAAAGATTTTCAAACTGTCAGTTCAGCTTTCAAGTTCAAAGCATGTTTGTACTTACTTTGAAGCAGAAAGTTTCGCAGTTAGCCAGTATTGGTTGATAAAAGGACACTAACGTTTGTACAGCCCAGAAATCTGGGTGCACAGGAACTGGTGCAAAAATTCTCAGAAGTCTTGCAATTTTATAAGATTCTGAACTTAAAAATGCATTACTTTGATTACTGCTGAGAATTCCCTTTCTCTAGGATTTGTGCTCTGACAGCAATTTACCATAATACTCAAGTAGAATTTTCTTAATTTAGTGATCAGTTTTATTTCTCTTCTATGAGTTTGATTTTTCTCTTACAAATTATTGGATGCAAGAGAAAAATATTTCATCAAGGTGAGACACTAGAGATCTTAACCATCTCCCTTTCAAGGCCAAGCTCTGTGGATCTCTATCTTAGATTAAGAAAGGGATTAAGTAAACAGCTGTAACATTCTTTTTCTTTCAGACTGATTGATTATATGGCATCAAGGCAACTTACCTAGTATTTCAGTACAGCAAATAGATTTATGAGTTGTGAGTTTTTACAGCCTGCCAAGAAAATATATGCATAATGTATGTTTTCAAAGCATCTGCCTAAAGCATTATCTAGGCATTTACATATTGCTGTTCTCTCTATTCAAAAACTCAATTTTCAGTGAATGTTAGTGACACAGTGTTAGCTGGAATAAAGTGTGGCAAAGTATCAGATTTATACCTTCAATAATTAACCCTCTGTTCCTAAAAAGTATCAATATCCCAAATTAAACTGAAAGGTATTCAGTTTACGTAAAAACCAGGAGAAACAGTGTTAGTGGCAACAGGCGTAGACTGGGCCTACAAAATTAGTAAGGGAAAGCTTTAGGAAAGAGAATTCAAATGGCTTACGCTATATTGACATCAAAATCAATCACCATCTTGAAATTTGCCTCAGAGCAGTATGTATTTGTCAAAATTTCATCTAGTATACTCCAGTGAAATCCAGGGGAATGACTCTCCTACAGGGGCTGGGAGACAAACATGTGATATGGGCAAGAGACAACTTTGTGGGTTTGGGAAATACAGATAATAAGCACCTGTGCATTCTTTTTCATTGTGTTTTTTGTCTGGATTGTCAACACACCCTCTTATATAATTGCATTTTAATGACGTAGCTTCAGCATATGAAATATGTTCCCTTAGTTGTACTTCCCTTATGTGTGCTGTTAATTAAAAGAATGTGTGATTTTAATGGTTACAACACAATGGAAGGAGCGTTAATTATCTTGTTTACTAAACGTAGAGGATATGAATCGTGCTGATTCTTTTTCCTCAGGTCAACATGTTATTTAGATTTATCCCTTCTTTCTCTATATTAAAAACATTATGAATAGCAGAAACATTTTGAAAATGTTGAAAAGATCTCATTCATTCTAAAGTGAAGCAAGACTTTTTATTTAAAACTGGTTTTAAACAAATTCACAGAATCACAGAATATCAGGGATTGGAAGGGACCTTGAAAGATCATCTAGTCCAATCCCCCTGCCGGAGCAGGAACACCTAGATCAGGTCACTCAGGAACACGTCCAAGCAAGTTTTGAATGTCTCCAGAGAAGGAGACATTCAATTCAGTTTCCCCTTTAGAAAACTTGGCTTTCATTTACTATTTTTGTGTGTTATTTTCTGTCTTCCTTGCACAGCCAGAAATAAGGCTGTACCTCTTACTTTCCATATAACTTTGTTTTAAATACACTGTCATAGCCCATGTACACCGTTGCTTAATGTCACTGATGAATCGCATTTGAAGGACTGGCTGATACATCTACTCTTGCAACAACATTTACCACCATTTGGCTGGATGTACTGAAGAAACCATTCTGATGCCACATCCTTGTGGCTTTCAACATCTTTATGTCTTTGTAAAGGGAAGAAAGCTGTGTTCTTAGAGTTTCTCCTCTTGAGGGTATGGTGAGAGAGGGGAGGAACTGAGCCTTGACAATATTTATTTCTTCTTCTGCATCTACCAGATAAGAATTCTTATGATGTAAGCATGAAACACCATATAGTCCAGTTATTTTCTACCAAACATTTTTCAATTAAATGAGAACTGATTGAGTTAATAAGTCACCAATAACCCATTTTCTATTATTTTAAGTGTCTTTTCTGCTGCTGTATATAAGTGATATGTAGTTCTTTGGAAATGTACATCTTCCTTGCAAGTGTGTGTCCTAAATGTGGCTGAGGGAAAAGACTGCAGTAGCAATCGCTGAAAAGTGCATGTGTCCTGTAAATCTTTCAGCCGTGTTTAATAGTCCAAAGGTAAAATAGGACAGACTGTACATTAGTAGTGATGAGGATTTGCAATGGGATTATTTTGGCATGCTTCTGCATCATGTAGTTATACTGTTAATTTTTTTATTTGTTGGTTTGTATGTTAATAGAAGTTAGATTTATTCATTTAAAACAATTCATAATTAATAAAAGAAGAATAGCAGATTCTGGGGTGTGATGTATGATTATGTCACTTATTCATGTGATTTTTTTATTTTTTTTTTAAACTTCACTGAAGGAAATCAAACACTTCCCTCAGCTTAAAATCTGCTTCACTTCCGAGTCCTCTAGGCTGGCAAGTGTGATGCTTATGGAAAGCGTTCTTGTGTAGCTAGGGAAACTCTTTTACCATTAGCAATCACATTACATGTGATTTCTAAGTGCACTGGGTAGCAAAAATGCTGTAGGTGCTCTTCTGAAAGTCTTTTCATGTGGAGAAGATTGTAAGGAATACTGGGAAAAGCATGACTGCCCTGAGATGGTGGCTTCCAGGGGCCCCCGGCAATGGAGATGTAGCTCAAGGTACTGATAAATGCTCTTGTCATGGTTTCAGGTGTGATGAAGTGGACTTTCTTCCTAGCAGCTGATATACTGCTATGTTTTGGATTTGGGATGAAAGTAATGTTGGTAAACATTGATGTTTTGGGTTGTTGCTAAGCTCTCAAGGCCTTTTCTGCTCCTTGCACTGCCCAGCCATCGAGTAGGCTGTCGGGGAAAAGGAGTTGGGAGGGAACACAGCTGGGACAGTTGGGCAGTTGACCCCAACTGACCAAAGAGATATTCTGAATCGTGTAACATCTTGTTCAGTATATAAAGCTGGGGAGAGAAGAAAGGGAGGGATGTTCAGAGGTACAGCATTTGTCTTCTCAAGTAGCCATTAACTGTCCTCATAACAGTTTTTTTTAGCAGCTCAGAGAAATTCCTATGTGGCTTAATTGGCACTGTTTTCAGGTGAAGAAATCCAGAGAAGCAACATAAAACTTAATACTTTTTTTTTTTTTTAGCAGCCAGAATTATTTACTAGCTGTTTTATATCTTATGAAAGACCTTGTGTTCTGCTGAAATTAAAGGTGTCATCACAATTCCACCTATCACAAATGAGGAGATGGTTTACAAAGATACACAAGTATTATTTAGCATGCCTTCTTTCAGACTACAGATTTCTATAATGTAGTATTAGTTGTGAAATTATCGTTGACGAGGGGGAATCCAGGGAACAACATCAAAAGAAAGACAGGGATGACATAAGAAAGGAAATGCAGAATTCAGAAACAAAAATACTTATTATTACTGTATTTTCACAGCTATAGTATGTACTTTGATTTTTCTGAATGTCTTTAAAATGACTGTTCTATGAAAGACTGCCTTTGGTTAACCTTTTATTTTATCTGTATTAGTTTGTCTTCCAGGAATATGATATACCTTATTAGTAGTTTTCACAGAATTGCAGAATCAGGGAGATGAAAAATTGTGTAGTCCAACTGCTCTGTTCAAAGTGGGTTTCACTAGGGAGCACTACACAGGACTGGTCTGGTCTGGTTTACAGTATCTCCAGGGTATTGTAAACCCTGGGTGGTGATCCTGCAACATCTCTAGGCAACTTGTTCCACTGTTTCACCGCTGTCACAGTATGTTAAAATGGAATTTCCTGTATTTCAATTTATGGCCATTGCCTCTTGTCCTTCCACTGCGTATCTCTGAGAAGAGTCTGGCTCCAGCTTTAAACCCTCCTGTGAGGTATTTATACACATTGACAAGGTCTCCCATGAGCCTTCTCTTCCCCCAGCAGAGCCTTCTCTTCCCTCCGCTCTCAGTCTCTTTCTCTGTGTCAGATGGGCCAAGTCCTTAATCATCTATCATTTGTGGTTGGACTTGATGATCCCAAGGGTCTCCTCCAACCTATATGATAATATGATTCTGTGATCTTTATGGCCTTTTGCTGCATCTGCTCCAGTGCATCCATGCCATGCCTTTATTGGGGAGCCCAGAACTGGACCCAGCATGGCCCCCCCAATACTGACAGACAAGAAGGGTCACGTCCTTCATATGACCTTCTGGCAACACTCTTCCTTCCACAGACCAGGATGCAGTTGGCCTTCAAGGCATGTTGCTGTCTCATGTTCAGCCTATTGTCCACCAGGTACAAGACCTTGCATAAAAGCATATCTTCCAATTTTTAGCAATGTTTAGGTTGGGAATTCTATCCTCTGCTTTAAATACAAAATTTTTATTTAGATCTCGAAAAGATATGCTTTGTTTTGATTGTATTATAGCTGTCAAAATTTTATACCTTTTCATAACTATGCACTCCTTATAGAGGATATTGAGCTGAGTGGTCTGATCCAATTCTTATGTTCAAAATGCAATTAAAAACAAAAAAGAAAATCTCGACAGCCATATTCAAGCATCCTCACAAATGTACACACTATAAAATGGGATTTATTTTCTTTTTTTTTGTTTCAAACTTTAGTCGGTACATTTATGACTTTGGAAGGTAAAGCAATGGAATATTACCTTTAACCAAATATCTATGCTTCAGTGATGGCATTTTTAAATCAATTTTTCATGTAGATGAAAATTTCATTAGAATGCTCCAGCAGAGTTAGGCTGCTGGACCATAACTGCTCATGTTAGATCTCATACATTTTTTCATTTATCTTACTCCTATCCCTTCTACCTAGTTTTATTTGCTTATGGTTTGTTCTACGTTTTTGCTCTGCCTTGGGTGCCAGAGAAGGCGTTACAAGTATTCTTGGCTATCAGTCTTCTCCAAAGTGTTTTTTAACTGCTGGAAACAGTTTCTTTGCCATTCAAAGTCACCATACTTAACAGAAGAAATGCTCCACCTTCTTCTATATAGTAATAAAAAAAATTATAGCTGAATTCTCATTTAGAGAGAACAAATCAATGACAGGAAATAGTTAACATAAATAAAACCCGAAGAGGACTGAAGCTGAAAAGATCAAGTTATATTAAAAAAGTAACAGAAAAGAAACACCACAATTGTGTGAATTTCCAGGTGTTAAATTATCCAGAGAATGGCTTGCAAATTTTTACTATTGTCAGTCGAAGCATATTGGGAATAACATGGAAGAAAATAAGCATTGACTAGCAGACTGCGAATTTCAAACAATATGTGTTCTCTAGTTCATATCAAGTCTTATGTGAATGCAGAATATAATGCTAATCAGTTGTAATTTATGTTGTGTTTTATGACTGTGATAAAACAGAAAATAAAAATAGCAACAAGAATGTTTAGTCAGATTTTCCATGAACAGGAAGCATTTAATGAAATGACTATGTTGCCATGGTGCAAAATAGTTAAAAATTAATAAAAATAATATGATTTGGATTGCCCTATGTCAGATATACATAAAACGCATTGGAGTACTTTAACTTGAAGTTATAAAATAAAATTGCATGTTGTGCTGTCACGTGCTCTTGTGATTATTAATTTCATTTACCATTGTTTTGTGTTTCTCTGAAATAAATCTAAAAAAAATGTTGGTTTTGCTACTTTAAATGTTCTATTGGGTTTAAACTACGTTAAAATTGATTATACAGAAATACTGAAAAGCCTGTTTTCTAAAGGAAAGATGTGTTTTTATCTCGCACCCTCCCCACCTTTGGACAACCTGATTCTCAGTTTATTGTATAATTTCTTCAGATTTTACATGGAATATTTTATTAAGTCTTTTGTTATTCTGTGATATAAACTCAGACTGATAGAAAGCAGACTGATCTGACCAGTGAATATTTTCTTTGGTAGTTTAATGCACACAAAAAAATCTCATGTGAACCATTCCCTGTTTGCTTGAGGCTGTGCCACTTGAGTGGTTGAAAATGGTGTAAGATTGTTTGTGACCCAGTCGTGTCTGTGTATTTTTCAGACACTTCAAGTCTTTTGGGGCTTGGGTTTTTTTTTTCTTTCCTTTTTGAGATTTCATAAACACGTTCGCCTTTATCTTACTCTGCATTACTGGATTCCTGACTGATGCACTATCACTTCAATGTGTCCTTCTGCAGGTTGTTAAATGTGCTTTGCTGTGAGCTCAATACCCTTTTACTCTTGGAGACTCAGTATAAAGTGTCACAAGTTTTACTAACTGCTCAGGAGGAAAATGTCACAGAAACTTCAGAAGGACCAGGGTAAGCAGTGAATGATGTAAAAGTTATTTAAAGTATCAAACTTTTCTCCTGAGAACAAGTACATTAATATCTTAGTGGCTTTGAACATACAAATGCTCTCACTCAAGTTGACTTCTAACGTGTGTAAGTTTAATAACACGTGGGTTTGTCATCAGTATTTTTCTCATTTATATTTGTGTCAATCTTACATTGCTTATTAAAAGAAGTACAAAACTTATGGGTGTAAATATGCCTTTAATTTTTGTTTTGTATTATTCTTTCATGTTATGTGTGTAATATAAAATTAGGGTATTGTTTTCATGGTAATGAATTAAAGGCATTATCAGTACTTTTTTCTTATTCAGCTCTCCAGCTTCTGTGACTTTCCATCACTGACTTTTAAATAAAATTGTAGAATGCATTGTTTCAAGTAGTTCAGTGTATTTTGGGGACCAAACTGGACAGTCATTTAATCACAGACATTTTGTCCTGTCTCTCAGCATGCTGAATTTTAAGAACTTTCCTCTTACTCTTTGCTGCTTGGGACAAGTACAGATTTTAAATCAAAAAGTACAAGTAAAATCTCTGCAGGTACAGATGTTACATACCATTTGAGGATGAAACATACTGTTCCTTAGGAAGGAAAAAGTTGTAAGAAACTTGGTTATAAAAACTGATTTTTTTTTTTTCTTTAATAAAAATTTATACCATGGGCTATACAGTAACTGCAGTCAGCAAGTTGACTGTGTTAAGTTATGAATAACTGTTTATTTGTGACAGTACAAATTTACTGGCAGGCCAAATAAGGAGCAAATTTTGATGTTCCATTAACTTTCTCTGCAATAATTACTCAGCATGTGGGTATAATAAAGCTTGTGAAGTTTTTGCCTCTCTTGTGCCCCCTCATTGCTCAGATGTATCCAATCAGCAGTACGTAAGGAAGAGTTAAGGTAAAGCTTGCAGACATCTCAAAATGCTTAATGTTTCTGATTTTC
This sequence comes from Jacana jacana, assembly GCA_013400555.1. NCBI lineage: Eukaryota > Metazoa > Chordata > Aves > Charadriiformes > Jacanidae > Jacana > Jacana jacana. Next base: position 61,977 of record VZTM01010897.1, on the reverse strand, counting down.
TTTTTGTGTTTTCCAGGTTGTGTTGTAATTCTGGTATATTTCTCAGAGTATTCTTGCTTGTTAAAGTTGGTTGAATTAAATAATTGATAATTAAAGTGATTCTTATTTTTGGAGGTTTTTGGGGTTGGTTTGTTTTTGGTTTTGTTCTTTTTTTTTTTCTTCCCCTAGAGATTTTGTCATTGATGGTCTGTCAGTGGAGAGAAACCATGTTCTTGTAAGGATAAATCTGATTGGAGGACCAAAGGAAAGGATTTTGCCTTTGAGAGTACTAGATAAGGTGAGAATATAAAGTTTAACCGTTTCTCTTCCTATAACTCCTGTCGTCATTAATTGAACAGTTTTGCTGCTGATTCACATGTGGAAAATTATTTAACAGTAAGAAATACCATCCCATCTTTAGCTTTATAAAAAGGGCTAAAATTTTAAAGAAGTGATACACTAAAAAAATACATTGTTCCCACCCTCTGGAGACTGGCACGTGCCTGGGACGTACCACATTCAGATCAAATGTTTACATTGCTTTGTTTTTAATGTTTCTTTTCCTACTGTAAAAGTCAATGCCATTTGTCTTTGTTTTACCTTTATCTTTCTGCGTTTTCTTCTTTTCCAACTCTAGGTTTTCATCGGCAGTATCTAATACCTGGAGCTTTCATTGATGTTTTAAAAATACAGTGTTTGTTAACCCGCTCCTTTAAATGTCCCACTTCTCAGGGGTTGGCAGTCTCATAAAGATGAAATGCGAATTCCTGTCAGCACAGGGAAGACAGCTAGATCAATGTATAAAATTAGAAATACAGTTTTGTGGGGGGTTTAATTATTTTTATAAAAATCTGTAATTTCCTTTTTGTTTGGAAAAAAAATAACTGTTAAATCAAAACTGTTAGTGGTATATACTGGAAAGAATTCTGGCTCAAATGGGTTTTTTTGGATTTTGTATCCTTTAATTTTTTTTTAGTTACGGAATATCTCATTACAAATTGTAGTATTGAGCACAATTTTGGTGCATAAGCAATAAACCTGTGTGTTATCGAGCAAATGCTATTAATTCTTCTCCTAAATTAATTTCTTTCTTGCCCTGTTTCTAGGGTAATGATCCATATCCTTGGCCAATGTTTTCATCGTTCCCATTGCCAAAGTGCTATCTTGCAGAAATCCCTAGGAAAGCTGAGTTCAGACAAGGTACATACAAAGCATGCAAGCAGTGTGCATGTCAAACAATCATCTCTGTTGACTTTAGAACTCTTTTTTCCTGCCTCCCTACCCACTTCCCCTCCATCCTCCAGATTATTATCTCATATGTGTTTAAGGATGTTTTTTTATTGTTGACTGCATTTGTAGCTAAGTAAATTGGTTTGGTTTTGCTTGTCTGCCTTTGTGCACCTGTCAGTCTGCAAAGCTCTGTTTAGTAATCTAATTCTTATGCAAACTTCAAGATTAACCTTTTGGCTCGTATCAGGTGGGTGACTCATGAGATGCATTTATATCATCTCTCTAGTAACTGAAGGAAGACAGCGTGGTTAAGCTAAAAAATTTTTGTACAGTATTTTAATGATTCAGATACCAGTGTTTACAAAGCTTGGTGGTGTGTGAAATCAACAGTGTTTAGGATAGTTGGTTTCCACATTGAACATCAGTTTGGAATGTGGGCAGAGTGAAGAATTCTTTGAAGAACTATCTAGGCAAAGCAGTTGAATTCATACAGAAAAACTGTTTTAAGGCTTTAGTTTGCATAGACAATGCAAAAGAATCTGATGAATGGTTTATAGTTAATAAATAATCCCTTGTTCATGTTTTACTCTATTTTTGAGATGTACTTATTAGAAATTATTTGTGGATTTCCTTGGGAGATGTAGATTTTCAAAAGTGATGGAAATTGTTCAATAGCTGTAGACTACAAAATTGTTGGTTTATAAATATCTAGATAAAAATAAAAAAAGGGGACTCTCTTTTCTGACAAGAGGAAAGGCCATGTAGTTATAGAAGAAGGGAGTTTTCTGTATCTTAACTTTAGTAATATTCTGCCAGGCTTCCCAAGACAATTTTCATAAGATAGTCAATCAAATCACCTTAATCATAGAATCATTTAGGTTGGAAGAGATCCTTGGGATCATCAAGTCCAACCATCAGCCCTACTCTACAAGTTCTCCCCTACACCAGATCCCTCAACACCACATCTAATCTACTCTTAAACACAGTCAGGGAGGGTGACTCCACCACCTCCCTGGGCAGCTGATTCCACTGATTGACCACTCTCTCTGTGAAAAACTTTTTCCTAATGTCCAGCCTAAACCTACCCTGCTGCAGCTTGCAGCCATTCCCTCTTGTTCTGTCACTAATTACTCGTGAGAAGAGACCAGCACCAACCTCTCTACAATGTCCTTTCAAGCAGTTGTAGAGAGTGATGAGGTCTCCCCTCAGCCTCCTCTTCCTCAAACTAAACAATCCCAACTCCCTCAGCCGATCCTCATAGGACTTATTCTCCAGGCTTCTCACCAGTTTTGTTGCCCTCCTCTGTACTTGCTCCAGTACCTCAATTTCTCTGCGTGTGCCCAGTTGTTTTAAGTGTGTCTTCAAAGAGGCAGATAATACTGCTCTTGGATTGGAAAAGTATATTTTATTGTAACCCACAGAACCTCTCTGTTCTCTTGTTCAGAGGAATTCTGAGGCAGTGGGATAATGGAATAGAGACTGTAGTTGTCACTGTTGTGAATGACAACCAGCTGGGAAAGCTTGTGTAAAACTTCTGGACTAGCAGTAAATTTGCTGAAATGAAGGTTTGCAAAGATGCTTGAGGAAGTATTCAATGTTTTAATAATGGCATTTAAATGGCATTTTTGATATTAAACGTAACTGAAATAAAAGACTAATTGAAAAATGAACAAAACATTTAGTTTTATAGTCAAGCAAAATATTTCTTTGCCATTTGAAAAAGAAGGAAAACAAAACATTGAAAGTGTTCTCTTTTCGTTCTCATTTAAAAAAATAAATTCTTTTTCCACCAAACTGTGAATTCCGATTTGGCAGACTGAAGCTTTCAGAATGTATAAGTTATTTTGAAAGAATGTGTCAGGATAGTTAGATCAAAAAATGAAAAGAATGAAAGTCATAACTTGCTGTTTCCAGTGCTGTTTGGAAGAAACCAAATCAAGAATGTAAGTAGAAGATGGGGAATATATGAAGTGTATTCTTCAGCACTACAGTATGGCACTGATAGAAGTGCTCTTTGCAAGAGGTTAAAAATATGGCTGTGAGAAAGATCTGTTGAGATTTATATGAGACAGAAGGTGGGTTTTGTCAGTTGCAGATGGGGAGTCCTTGGGTGGAGTATTTAGCACAGGCACTGCAGTCTGAGGAGAGCAGGAACGTTTGAGGGATTCTAGAGCACAGCTACGTATTGTGACTTTGAAATGTGGTATGTGAGTCTAGATTGGAATAATTGAAACCTGCTGATGCTGAAAAGACAGAAGTCATGAAAGTCCCTTAGAATCTGCCCTTCTTATAACTGCTTTTAACATACTATCTCCCGGTGCAGAAAAGGGAGTGGTTGGCTTTTGTGTCAAAGAAGATTTGTTAGAAATCAATGAAAAAACATGTAGTAGGATTCATCTGGAAGTAATAAAATCATCATGGGAGGAACAACTTGTTTGATGATGAATATTCAGAATTCATGTTGTTACACAACTTATTCTCAGGTTTTAAAAACAATGTAGTCAAATACTTGTTAAATTTTAAGTCTGCTTCACTGCCAGGAGACGGACAAGGTTCACAGAGCCGCCATGCAAATGCTTGTGCATGACTGCTTTGTCATGTCTGTCACCGAGGATCGAGGGCTAGCAGAACATTTCTTCAATTCTGTGGAGCTCTCTGTGTCCAGGTTTCATGCTGCAGTGTTTCATTATGTGACCTGTGTGGTATCATTCCTGTCCTCTTTTGGGGGTCTTTCCATTACGTGGATAACTAAGACTGTGTCGTGGTTTTGACCAATCAGACAGATGATGACCCCTCCCTCCCCCCACCTTCCCACCCTCCTCCTTCCTAAGGAAAAGAGAGGAGAGGAAGGGATTAAAGAGATTTAGGAGTTTAGAAACAAAAAAACCTAAACTACTTTAAGGAAAATATAAATATTAATAATGCATATAATAAAAAGAAAAATTTAAAAGTATAAAAGAAAGAGAAAAAAAAAGTATACAGTCTACACAAAAAAGTATCAAGCTCCTGGGATGACTATCCCGTCACCAGCAGCATCAGGAAAAGTCCCAGACTGGATTTGGTGACCGACAGGAGCTGGATTCCAGAGATAGTCAGGAGTGCTTGGATCAGGATCAGAGACAGATGGACAGACAGGGTCCTCCTCAAACATTGACCCTTTGATCCCTCAGCTTTTATACTGAGCGTAATGCGGATGGGATGGAATACCCCAGTTGGTCAGTTTTGGGTCACCTGTCCTGTCCACTCCTCCCTACAGGTGTGACCCCTCAACACTTTTCCGCTTCCGACCCTCCAACGGGGCAAATACCAAAATTACCTGACCGTGGTTGTTACAGCAGTAAGTATAAGCAAGGGCGTTTCTGCACACCATCCCTTGGGATAATCAGGTCTTATCACTGTGAGAGTGAACAGTTTCTGAACAATGTGCTGTTAATTTCAGAGTTTAGTTAGTTAGAAGAGGCCCAGCTGAAAAGTAAAATTACTGAACAGAAAATTGGTTCTGTTTTGCCTCAAACCAGGTCAATCCACCCCTTATTCCATACCATTTGCATCTTGCTCAGATAATTATTACTTCTTATCTATCAAATATATACAAGTATACATACATATGTCCCTTACTTATGGTTTATCTTTATACACAAAAGTTCATTGAGTTCAGTTCGTAATTGCAAGTTTTCATTGTAGCAGAAGACTCTCAGGGTAGAAAAGATGATACGAGATTCTTACTACTGTTAAAGAACTTACAGTCTCTTTTGCTGGAAAGGTTTTAAATGTAGGTTTTATTCTCTCTGTCCTGATGTCTTATTTACCTCCTCTCTTATTACCTGTGTGACACAGACTCCTGAAGCTTTCCTTTTCTTTCTTGTTTGAAAATTGGTCCTGTGTCCATCATGCAATTGTGATGTCAGCTGTAAAAACACAACCTGAGTTGGTTTTTGTTTTGTTTTTTTTAAAGCGTCTGTAATACAGATATTGGAGTTGGTCGAGAGGGGAAAAAATGGGTTACAGATGTGCTCTCAAATATGATATTGCTGTCTCTGAACATGTTTCTCTTCTGACCCTCCCTTCAGATGGAGTTGAAGGACAGATGCAATAACAGAACCTTTGTTTCCCAGGGGTGTCTCTCAAGTAATGGAAGCTGTCTTTCCGAGTGCAAGCTGAAATTACTCTGAATATTTTGGAACTAGCATGACTGTTGCTCACTGCAAAAGTTACGTACTACTGAGGTCAGGGAACAGGAAGCTTCATTTCCACAGCCCTGGATGTCATGTAGCCTGTGACTGTGTCTAGTAGAGTGGAAACCATAGGTAAAATGTAAAGTGGCACACAAGGGGTGGTCACTGAAAAGGTGTTACTCACATTGAGTTTTCTATGAAGAAAAGGTTGTTCAGGTGGGGGCAGGAAGGCGAGGACTAATTAGCTGTATGAAAAAACAGAGCAGTGCTAACTCTGCAATGTGGCTGGAACACACGTTTCCCAAGGCCTGAAGACTGCATCTTTTTTTCAAACACTTGCTCTTATTCTGCGCTGATGTAGTGCGTAGAAACACTGGAATTTGGATATTTTGCCTCATTGGATCAAAAATGAAGCTATCATAATTTATGCTGGTAAAATTAGTAACTACATTGGGAGTAGTGGAGTAATTCTTCCGTTTCACGATGACTCTTTGTATGGGTAGACTCACTTAAGAAGTATATTAGTATTTGAAGGAAATCTGTAGTGGTTTACTCTTTACAAATATCTGCCCTGGTTTTGGAAATGTTAGGCATTTGCCTGTATGTTATATATGTCTGTAAGAAAGGATATATGCAAAGAACCCCATTGCTTGGTTGTGTACTAATATCTGTCAATTATTTCAACTAGTATTTGGAGGTTGAAAACTATTGGATAGCAGTATATTAATGGTTCTCGTCTGTCAAAGATAATTTATAGTGAAGCTTAAAAAGATTTATGCGGATTGTTATTTACATGTGGAAATTAATTATGCCATTTCCACCTGTTTACATTGCAGCAAGATACCCTGTTGCTTTTCTTTTGTCTAATTGCTCAATTATTATTTCAGTAAGATAATTCAAGGAAGAATTATTAAGTGGTTTTCAAAGAGTCATATAGTCCTTTGTTATTCAGGGTACAACTATTAATGATCCTTTTACTTGTAATGTTACCTACACTGCAGGTTATTAAAAGTTAAACTTTTCAGAACTGCATTAAACTGTAATATAAACTCTAATACTCACTATTCCGTTTGCACAGAAGATCTTCTTTCCTTTTCTTCTCCTATCTCTGCAGTTATGACAGTTGATAATGAGTGTGATGGAAAAATAGTGTCCATAATTGTCCTGCAATGATGCATTCACTTCTCTAGCATTTCCATTTACATTGGCAACCCATTGTTCACTAATCTTACTCTCTTCATGACCCGTACAGTCCAGAATTGCTACCAAAAGTCATCTGTGATAACGTTCTTAAAGTTTTTTGATGTTTTATCTCACCAATGTTCTCAGAGTTCTTTGCTTTGTACTCTTTAACTTCAGTGGGAACATGCTGCCACATTGCTGTTTGGGATTTCTGTTTTGTTTTGGTTTTTTAAAATAATATTTCTTTTCAGTCATAGTTGATTGGTTGGGGTTTTTTTTATATCTGCCTGAAACTAGCTCTCTATTAAAAAAAAAAAAGAAATATTAAAAACCTTCTCTGTCAAAGAACTTGCTATGTTAGCTTTCCTGTTACCTTTTATAATTTCCCATAAATGTTGTCTTCACCCGGACTTCTTTGACTTGTTCTCCTTTTTATATGGCTCAGTATTCATATATGGGCCTGTTGTGTTCCACTTTTTAAGAAATATACTCAATGAATGAAAGATGAAAGAGAAGTAAGTGGACAGGTCTATCAGAAATGCGCATGGGCTTTCCTAAAATATACATACTTATATGGATTACTTCTCATGTACTAGTCAAATAGAATATAGTCAGATTATTAATTATCTCTAAATTTAGATTTTTAATAAGGTACTGCTAGAATTACAGATTTTAGTTTCTTAGTCACAGAAAACACTTTTATCACTAAACACGATCAAATGAGAAAGGGCTTGTGGCATTTCTGACATCTTTTAAAATATTTATGAGTTTTCCTGGGTCTTACCCTCATTAGACACAAAAGGTAGCTGAAGAATTACTTGAAGAATTATAAAGCAGCATCTTCTAGGGAATGAAATCAGTTTAAACTTGCAGAAAGTGATGATGTGGTGGTTCAGATCCCATACGTGCAGGTAACTGTAGGTTATTTATAGTGCAGTTCCATGGCTTTGTAAGCAACTAAGCCTGTTTATTTTTTTTGGACAAGGCTACATGGAGTAACCAGTGCTAACTCAAAGAAAGGGATGGGATGGCAAAATATAACCAGATATGAGGAAGAAAGCAGGACTGCAGCATTAAATTGACATAAGCTTCTCTTCAATCGCACTGTCAGGGTTGAACATGTTTAAAAGCTCACTAGAAGAGGAAGGTTTTACTCATTTCCTTCCTCACTTGTTCTTTTCTTTCTATTGCTGGTTAGTTGTCTTCCTCTGTTCCCTCACCTCTCCTTCACCTCTTTCAGCACTTCTGGCGTTTCTTCCAGAAAAAGGCAGTAATTCAAGTAATTAATGTAGGATAACTAATGAACCCATTTGGTGATGCACAAAAAAAAGAGAAGAAAGAAGAGCAGGGCTTCTCTCTTTTGGGTTTGATGTGTTTAGAACACCTCTAGCCCATCCTTAGTAGCAAGCAATATTCATAGCCCAGGACTGTGTGCTAGTTAGAGTTCCAGCTTTGTGGGGGCAAGTTATAGTTGCCTACTGACTTGTGAAAGTGAGCTGGCATTTATTTGATACCATCAAGTTTTTGGTAGCAGTTTTCATTCAAAAAAAACCCCAAGGCTTTCTTTTTTTTGTACTGTGATGACCAGTTGGAGGAAGCGCTAGTCTATGTTTAGTGGCTAGCTAAAAGAGGCAAGAGGTTTAGCTGGAAGAAAGTAAGATGCTCTAAGTTGCCCCAATGTGATACCAGTTACCACATGTAGTGAATGCAGTAAATACATGGTTATGCTGTAGTATCTTGGGTGCATGGATGTGAAGCTTGTATCTCTGATGTTTCAGTTTGAACACTGATTATATGAAATGAGTTCTGGTTTTCAGTAGGTTGCTTGCCTGTCACTATTCTAATGACAGAACACGTATCTGCAGTAGCTGTATTTACTATGTATTTCAAGTTACTTAAGTTCCATTTTTATTAAATACCACCTTCCCAGAGGAACCTTAAGGCAAATACAGTAGCCCGTGGTCTTTAGCAAGATTTCAGAAAATCTTGTATATAATACTTTAATCTTTATTTCCTTATTTTATTGTTGAAGGATAAACTAAGATTGTAGAAGGTTACATATTTAAACAGGACATTTTGGGTGCATTGACACTGCTAGATACTAGCACGTGTGCATTTCAGCAATCGCAAAATAAAGATTTAATTTTGTAAAACCTGCAGGAGAGGAAGAATATGAGAGAGGAAGTATACGAAGAAAAACGGGTCAAATCAACTGATATTATACATCCTCCTTCACAATCAATTTTCATACCCATGTGAGCTGTTCTAAGCATCAGTGCATGCTATTTGGAAAGATAATAACCAAAGACATACTCCTTTGTTATCATCAAATAACTTTCAGATTAATTAATTTGAAATTATTATTAATAATAATAATTAAGTTACTATAATAAGCTTCTTTGAAGTCGTAGGTATTGTATAGTAAATGCCAAGGACAGGGAAACAATTTACTGATTCTAAATCATTAAGGTCCTTAGGTCAGCTTAAAATAAATTATATGCAGTATTGTAGTTCTGTTGAAAATATTCAGATTATCTTGAAAGAATAAGATGGTTTGAAAATAGCATTTTATTTGTGGAAACAATTAAGTTTTTTATTGGAAAACTGAAATGCTGAACAGAAGTAAAAGTAACAGCAAATATTCTAAATAACTATGGACTGGTTCAAACAATTGTTGAATCTTTAATCAGAAATCACCTTTCATGACAGAATTAATTTCTGAATTAATTCAAAATTATATATTTTGAAGAAGAAAGAAGAGTTTGCAAGGTATGAAGAACCTTCATCGCCTTGGTGAACAGTTAGTGGTAGTGTAGACTGTGATGCTTTCTTAATGATGGGAACTGCATGGTTCCCCAGCAAAGGGATTCCACTCAACTGGAGTTGAGTGTATGTGCATTCACATTATTACGGATAACACCTTCATTTTTCCCTTTAAGTTGACCAGAAAATATTGCATAGCGACATCAAGTACTTTGGGAGCCACGTTGCCTGAAGAGAGGTGGACTAATTGATTGTTTCCATTTTGTAGGGGTCAGTACGTCTGTTAGAAAACTGATCAAATTCAGTTTTCTATTACATAAAATGACTTTTAAAAGTTGCTTGGCATTTGAACTTGATATTTGTTTTGCCTTCAGAAAAATAGAATTTGAATCATCTGCCTTTCCCAGTATCTTCACATTTTTAAATAAGTTGCATATGGGAAAAAACGTCACTTCCTATTTGCCCAAACATATTTATGCATTATTTAAATCTCTACCTTGCATGTATTATTTAGTGTGCTGTGTCATCGCGTGGTAGCTTGCTAATGCTCATTTTTCAATGCGAATTCCAAGAGTAGGCATTTTGGATGCAGATTTAAATGTTTGATTTAAATTAAAAATTCGTAAGGCTTGAAGTACAGACCTCTTATTGTTGAAAGCCACCAACGTTGTCATGTGTGATTAGATTAGCTGTGCTGGTTTCACATCTGTCACTGACCTGCTTCTGTTTTCAAACCTTGGTGAGACTCAGCTAGTTGTGAAGTTTACTGCCTTAGTCTGTGATACTTTATTCTACAAAATTGGTAAATTATGTGCAATTTCCTCTAATTTAGTAGAGAATAGAGGGGAAAAAATAACTTTTAGCCAAGAGAGAAGAGAAGATAGTGTCCTGTCACTGCATCAATGGCAATTTTAATTTTGAAGGCATTTCCCTATTGTAAAGAGAAAATGTGTCTTTAATAACAAGGTAAGAGTAACAGTAAGGAGTGATCTTTGAAATTCTCTCTTTGCATTTAAAAGGAATCTTTCATAAAAATCTTTTTGTAAACTGTTCTATGAATTTGTTTTAGAGGCAAGCTGAACATATAATGAAAAACGTTATCTGATACATTTGTGCCTCATATATAAAAAAATGTACCAAAAGACTGTGTTTTAATAGTGCTCAGGTAAATAGTAAAGCATTCAGGAGTTAGAAAATGCCTGAATTATGTTGTTGCAGCCTCTGACAGCACCAAGAAGCAGCCTGTGGCCCTGGGCTGCAGCACGTTGGGCCCCCCTAGATTCTGCAGAAAACTCAATTTAAATATCTACATTTCTCTAAGTATTGACACAAAACTTGCAAGATGGCATTTCAGCGGCAGCAAAAGTATACTTTTAGTGTAACCTTTTGTCCCAGTTTTAAGTCCTTTTGTGAAAGTTGGGAACCACTGGAGTTCATTGGCCAAGCTAATGTAAGATTTCTCATAGCATGGACAACCCCAATGGATTTTCACAAAATCTGCCTACCAACCTGAAGGCATACACCTATATGCTGTAATATCTGTCCATAGCAGAAGAACCTGCAGGAAGCCTTCTTACAGAAAGAAGCAGTAAATTTCTATGGAACCCTGTTATGTTGTTGTCTTAACCAGCTTTATTTCCTCTTCTACAAAACAGTGCTGCCACCTCCCGGTTTAATTATTGGACCTTTGGTGGAGGATCGTTGCCTGTCCTCTATTTTAGATTCTCAATGGTGAAATCACATGGCACCGCCAAACTACTTTCTTTAAAATATCATTCCAATTCTTGTCATTTCAGGGCAGAGTAATGAATTTAGAGGAGTTATATTATGTGCCTCAGTAATGTCTTGAATGTTCAGAACCCAGCAGTAACTAGAATGAGTATTTCTGTTCTATATAAAGCAGAATGTCATCAGCTTTAGAACTGCTTCTCTGGTTTAATTGTCATAGAATAAGGGATATTTATGTAGTCTTTTCTTCCTGAGGTATGGGGTCTCCCAAAATACCGGGCAATGATAAGGTGCTCAACTGTTTCTGACTTTCCTCTTTTTCATTGAAATGGTTTCTAGGTTCTGAATGCACCTGCATCTTTCTGCACTATCCTGTTACTAATAGCTTATTACTTATGTACTATGTTTAAAAGAAAGGAAAAAACCCAACAAACAAAATTCAAGATTATCATTACAGAATATGGCTCATTTTTCTGTTTCTTCTAGATAAAGATCTTGACAAGCTTTTATCAATCTTAAAAAGTCCAGAGAAGCAAACTGGGTGGAGAGAAATTTGTCGGAAGCAGTTCTGCAAAGTCATGAAAGCCAGACCAGATGTCATCAGTGGAACCAGTGAGTATCACTTCCTGAGTTTAACAAAGCAAGGTCAGTAGTAAGCAATCATTCTTTAAGGTTTCATCATGGATTCCGTTATTGACTAACAAGTAGTCAATAATTCTGTATCGATTATGAAAACTATTGCAGTGGGATTTTCCTGAGAAAACATTTGTCTTACTTTTCTCTCTTCATGGCCATCATCCCTCTGTGTTGGCTGTTTTCTGTGAAGTTTGGCATAGAAAGAGGTCTCGAATACAGAACATTGTTTCAGAACTCCAAAGGGTCCATTAGTGAGATGGTGAGAAAATGGAAAAGAGAGCCTGAGAGAAAACAAACATTTCCCAGAGACCAGAAAATGATACTCAGATGGGCTAGGAAACTCTATTGATGGCCACTTACAATAAATAAATTCAGAATTAAGCCATATTAAACATCAAAAAACCCATTCATTCAAGTTTTTCTGCATTTTCATTTGTGTTTCATAGTGAAGAGCGTGCTCATGCAGGAACATTGGTATGGATCAGTTACAAGAATAAACCAGCCAAAACCAAAGCCATGATCACTTATTTTATGTAAACAATCGGAAATCAGATGTAATAATACTCCTGTAATATCATATCAACTTATGGAGCAATAAAGCAGCTCAGAAATTGCTGGCTTCCCTATCTGTAAGAATTCTGATTGCGGTGAAATGATCAGTACAGAGTCTTAACTTTTTGTTTGCAGATGATGAAAGATTTCCCTTTCAGTTCTTTAGGTAAGCAATTGATACAACTGACAGTGAAGACAGATGAAGTATCTTCTATACAGAATCAAAGTAGCTGAGCATTTATGTTTTACAAATGGGACCTGAATTTTATTATAAATTATGTAGCAATGTAGAAGTTATCCTGTATAAAAGTCATTTGTACAGGAACTTATTTAATATTAAAATAGCTAATAAGAAACTTGTAATTTGTATAATGTGGGTAAAGTCAGTAATTATTGAATGTTTCTAAATTCTGAGCTTTCTGTTCTTATTACTTGTTTCAAAGGAGCTGTGAAAGGGAGCCTAGTGTTGCATGATTGCAAATTAGGCAGAGCTTTCACAAGAATATGTGTATAGACAATACACATGTATTTATATGTAATGCATAAAGCACTTACAACATACATTATATTGTGCACATCTACAAATACATGTAATCAGAAAGCTTTGTGAAACAGGTGAACAAGCAGAGATTCATAACCATTCAGAAACAACTGAATACATTTTATATGAGCTCTGCTAGTGTAGGAAAAATAAATTGAAGAATAGCAATTAAAACCCCCAAGATTTTTCTGGTAAAATTGTATTATTTTTCTTTTGTGACTCTGATCAAGTAATTCAGTGAGGAGTGCTTTTGATGTTACATATAGTGATGCAGGCAATAATTTAATCCTTGTAAAATCATTTTTATTTCAATGCAGCACATTTTCTAGACTGTTCTCTTCATGGGTTATATTAAAGCTTTGTTAAAAATTCTTAGTCTGCATCTAAAAGGAATTGTTTGGTGAAAAAACATATTTTTACAAAAAACCCCAGAAACATACATTTAAAGCATGTAGCTTAGAAAAAGTCTCTCCTTTTGTGCTTTGTAGTTATCCATACACAGCCTCCAAAGCTGTATAGGTTCTTTTCTGTTACTTTGTTGGAGGTACCAGAAGCTAGAATGAGGATTTAGAGAGAGTCATTAAGATTTGTTAACCCAAAGCAAAAAATTTTGCTTGCTTTTGGATAACTGCTTCCAGCTGAGATGGAACGGGGCTAGTAAAAGTCAGAAAGAAGGTATCTGTGGATTGGTGCTAAGCCTTACAGGGACTCATGCAAGTACTTTCACAAATGACACACAAAAGAAAAGTATGAAACAGAAACAGAATAGTGTAATGAGAAACACTAAATAAACAAACACACGATAAGAGAGGATGGTAAGGTCAGAAACTCACTGTAAGTGCTGGTAATTTAAGGTGGATGCAAAGCTGTTCAAGTGTTGCATATCTACTTGGAGATTATTTCAGGAGCAGCAAAATACTTGCTGGCTGTGTGTTCTGAGACAATGTCATGTTTGTGGAAACTATTTTATGAGAGAGATAGTTCGGCTGCTGTGTATCTTTTGCAGCATGTGCAGCTCTCCCAGATTTCAGAGGACTGAGTGGTTTCAGTCCACATCCCAGTAAATCAAAGCTGGCTCTTTAGTTACAGATGGAGCAAACTGAAGGATTCCAGAACAAAGATGCATAATTAGGCTTCCTACAGGGGAGACTAACATTAACAGCAGTTGAACCAGAACATAATCAGCAAAGACAATGTGGGATTCAATGATTGTATAAGTAAAACACGTATTGATTTTTAAAATATTTTGTGATGTAGATGTCAGATAGTTCCATTAATAAGGAAGATACTTGGATACTCGTATAAATGTGCAGCCTTCCTACCTGATGGAAGCACTGTCAGAATTTTTTATTATCTTGTTTTCTTCTTTTCAAAGAAAATGCAGGTTGTTCCTTTGCCATTTTAAGGTACAGTAATTGAAAGACTCTCTCATTATCTTAGAAATTCAAAAAAGTTCTCAGTATTGTTGCCAGTAAGAATGGAACTGCCACCTATGTTTTTCATAGATTTTTCAAGTCAGCTGTCCAAGGTTTTCACTCTTGAATTCTGTATTTCTAACATAAGTCAAGCATGTTAACTCTTAAGAAGTTTGGGTTTGTTTTGGTTTTGTGGGGTTTTTTTGCTTGGGTTTTTTTTTGTTTGTTTGTTGTTTTGATGTTGGTTTTTTTTCCTTTCAAACTTCACTGGAGCATCTGTGAGTTGGTATCGAATATGGTCCAGTAACACTTGTTACATTACAGAATCTAAAGTAATCTTAAGATCTTAAGCTTTTTGCAGTTTTTGACCTTTTTGGCTTAAACTTTAAGAGCAGGAATTAGATAACCTCTCATGCTGGTTACCTATTAAAACAGTTTTAATCCCATGAAATTGTTTAATCAGTGTTCTTATGAAGTTTAGAAGCTGCCATGATTGTGTTCCTCTCGTATATTAGTTCTTCAAGGAAAAAAAAAATCTTGGAGGGCTTCAGGTGTTTTATGAGCAAACTGCAATTGTTTATGCAATTTTAAAATTATTTAATTAATTTTGTATATGATTATGCATTCTTAAATTAAAATTATTATTTTAACGTGTGGATTAAATTTGGATGAAGTGATTGCCAGTCTTTTAAAAGCTTCAATGTTAATATAGCCAAGCTACCATAATTTAAGAAAATCTACATTTTCACTGAGCTGGTAGGCCACAGCACTAGTCTCTATCTCAGACCTTAACCTCTGCATGAGAATATGGGGCTTCTAAAACAATACTGAATTTGTACTGACTGTCCAATGAACTGCCCTAATTTTGTTTTACCTAATTTTCCAGTTCAATGAAAAATCACTGAGCCCTTTTCCACTTTTATAGAGTTTTTCAAGGAGTGTCCAAATGGCAGCTAAACGATTTAGAATTATAAGATGAAAATTAAAATAGCTACTTGTCAATTTACATGGGCATTCTTTCAGAAGAGACAATGTCCTGTGAAAACCCTCTTATTTATGTACTAACCACATTTAGTTTGATAAATTCTTATATGTGTCTTCCTCTCTCAAACTTGATTAAAAGCTTTTCAGAGATCCAGATAAGCACTTAGATAAATGCTTTCAAATGGTGGAAATCAATTTAGTGCTTGAATTTCAAAAAATTGCTCAGCAGTTGAGCTGTCACTTCTCCCATTAACTCAAGCACTGAACTGCAGTATTCAACTGCTAAGTCAAGCGTGTGGACGCCTTCCAATAAAAAGGGAAGACGTGTACAATGTTCTGGTTTTAAATTCTCTGAGTTTTAGTCTTTTTAACATAGTTCTGTTTCTTATTATAGCATGGTGTATTTCAGTACTCGCAATACTAAGAGTTGTACAGTAAACATCCAGCTACTCACAAAATTTAAGTTTAATTTCTGCTTCTTGCTATCTGGAGCTCTAGGTATAGACACTTTTTCTCATTTTATGCAAATGTTTACTATATTGTTTGTGGACCAAATTCCAGTAAGCATGTTAGTGAAGATCAGGGAGATTGTTTATTCTCACGAAATTAATAAACTGTTACTCTTCTATAAAATAAATTGCTTTTTGCTACCCCCATGTGCTTTATAACCCATGATTAAAAATAGCTATATTATGTTTAATTAGCAGTTTCTTCTCTTCATAAAAATGCATAAGAATATAAACTACATGTGTATTTTTTGTTGTTTTGATTTAGTAGTCCTTGGCAATGCAAAATTAATTTTGTTACTGTTTGAATTGGCTTCACTAACTGTAAATTCATGTTTAGCTGTTGTGAAACTGCTTTTCCCCTTTGCCTTACCCATTAAGATAGTATTTCCAAAACTCAGCTTTTTAAAAACTTTTTCTGGACTCATTCAGTGCAAATAATTCCTGTAAATTTTCTAAACAACTAATCAAGGGGGAAAAACCCAAATCATGATTTAATGTCAGTATGGTAGCTCAAAATTAATTGCCTTTATGATATCTTTTCATCATTATGATTTCTGGTATCACAAGCATCAGACTACAGGTGGTGGTTCTGTCAACCTTGTGCCAAGCTTGTGCCACGGTCTCCTGTGTTAGCTCTCCTGTCAGCAAGGCTAGTTCAAGATTCTTCTCCATTGCCACCTTCACCAGACGTTGTTATGCCTTACTTCTGCTGCTACAGCTGTTGGTACAGTTTGTACCTGCCAAAATGGTTTTGTGGCATTATTCTGTATAAAACCAGCAAACCCACCTGTGGACACCGGGAGTCCCATGGGGAGCAGCACTCATTACTTTCTAAATACACTTCCTTGCTTGGATGAGTGTGGAAAAAATGTTACATGGCTTTTCTTTAAATCCTGTTTGGCAAATAACAGCAGCTATTTGGGGATAGTATTTACTTATATAAAATGTTCATTGTTGCTATGTGAAATTCTTAATATGGCTCATCTCATGACAGGCTCCCTCCATGCACTGTGTGTAAAGGCTCCCCCAGCAGCCTTTGTTTCTGTCTGTGAGGTGGTAGCCTGCTCAGCTACAGCTCACAGCCTCCAACTTGCAGAACTGAGGAGTCAGGAAGGAACAGTTTTTCGCTAATGGTTGGTCATTGAGAGTTCTCCTCATCTTCCTGGTGAACATTCTGCAAAGTGGGGAGAGGCGTTTTCCTGCAAAGTGGCCAGACGTCAGCAGCTGACTTCTCTGTGCAGACTCAAAAGTTCCAGAGAAAGAACATTACGGTTGTCATAAAACACAGAATTTCCCAAAGGAAAGGCTCCTAATCATAGAATTTCCCAACGGAAATGCTCCTGTTGCGTCATTTTAAGAGAATAATTTTTATCTTGTGATTGCGTAGGTGGTTTTATATAATGGCTTTTTTTGAAATAGCCCATAAAACTTCATTTAGTTTTGTTAGCTTCGTTTTGGGATGGTGTCAGANCACTGCCCCAAACCTGTAGCGATGCAAATTTTTCCATGTTCTTGTTTCTTTCCTGTCTATATCCACAGATAAACATGGTAAGATACTGTTGTTTGATTATAGCTAATTTTCATACTGAAACTGGTGTAACAAATTCTGAAGTAATCCTTGGAGGAGATAAAAATAATATGGGATTCTCTTTCCATTTACACTGTATTTGTTCTCAGTAAAGCTGCTAAAATTTAATTTGAGTTAGGAATGGTGTTAAGAATGCAAAAGCACAATGCATGCTTTGAATTGTTCCCCCATAAAAACATGAATAGACAGTCAAGAATTCAAATAGCTTTAGTTTCTCACGTACTGTCATTCTGTTGGGTAACGTAGTTCCACATTTCGTATATTGTCTCTAATGTTTTAATGGATTTTTGCTCTTTTGCAGTTTTGGCAGAATTAATTGAAAAGTTCGTGTGGCATCTTTCTGAAAGCCGATCGGATCGTTATTTCAGCACAGGGAACTATAAAGGTCAGTTTCCTAATAACTTATTCCCATGTGGCCTCTTTACGTTTAAATTACTTTCCTTTTAAATGTGTCTGTAGCATTTTGAGGGTTGTTTAATAAGTTCTTTAACAACTCAGAAATTGACTGTTTATCTGTTGGGAAATACCTCCAGGTGATGTGCTTGAGTAAACAGTACAGGGAATGATGAGCGGTAGGCTCTCCCATTTCTGTATGTGTAATGGAAAGAGGTAGGTGCAGAGCAGGTGAGAGTATGATTCAAAGTATTTGTTCACACCTCTTACAGAATGATTTGCAAAGCTGGTGGCAAATACTTTTAGGGTGGTGTAAGCAATCTGGCTCAGCTTTTGAAAAGCCCCATAATATATAATCCACCCAAAGGTATGCAATTGATATTGCATTAAAGGAT
The DNA here is from genome assembly GCA_013400555.1 of Jacana jacana. Lineage (NCBI taxonomy): Eukaryota > Metazoa > Chordata > Aves > Charadriiformes > Jacanidae > Jacana > Jacana jacana. The sequence continues at coordinate 43,907 of VZTM01010897.1, read as the reverse complement.
TTGTATTAAAGAACTGTTCTTGTTGACAAGAGTAAGCTGAGTGTTAGTTTTGTACAGATGTCGTGCTTACAGCCAAGATTAAAGGATGAATGAGAACGTTAATTTATTCTGAGTGTAAAGTGGTACATTTTAATATTTGGTAGAATTTGCAAAATTAAATTTAGAAGCACTGTTAATATCTGCTGGAAAACCCACTTTCATTCTTTACTATCCGTCCAGGACTTTTCTCTCAGGTTGTAGTTCAGTCATTTAGAGTACTTATTCTGCCACTGATTCTCAAAAACCAAGCCTGCTTTGGGGACAGTCTGTTATTTATACTGATGTTTTAGTCTCACTTCCATAGCATGCAGATATAGTGTCCTTGGAGACTTAGATTTGCCTTTGAAGTTTCAAAGCATAAAACCTCTTTAGTAATTCAGAGGATCTCTGGGTTTATGTAGTGGCCTTTACGTCCTGAAAGCTTGCTAACGGGATACTCTTAATTTAATTTGAAAATCTTTCTCCTTGCTTAATGAAGTGAGTTGCTGAAGTTACAGTTCTTTCTGTCACTATTTTATTTTTCCTTTAAAGATCCTTAAAGGGTGTTCTGTTGTCCTGTGTTAGTTTGTCATTTACTTCTCAACTTCTCCGGGGGCATAATGAGCAACAAATACCTTTTCATGGACTTGTAAGACTTGCTATTTTCATATTTCTGACACTTCCAAATTCCAATTATGTTTTTGATGGTTAAAAGCCTACGTAATGCCTTCATGATGTAAATGATTTATTTGAAACCTAGACTGCCCCCTTTGCTCCTTTCTGTACATCTCTCTCTTTTAGGTCACAGTTCATAGCATCACCCATTCTCCAATGATGCGGAAGGGCCCAGGTGTAGTTCTCTTTTCTGTCATGGAGAATGCCTATCTCACATTTCTTTGGAGAACCGTATAGCCCTCAGACCTAAATTTTCAAAGTTATCTTAGTGCTTCCTGGTAGAAAAACAGGAAAACACACTTGGTTTGAAGAAGGCAAATACTTGCCTAGAGGAGGAGCAGACATGTAACTATGCAACCTGCAAGCGGATGTCTTGCCCAGCAAAGACAGCATCCTGCTGTTCCTTAATCATAGCAGCTAGGTGCTTCTGTCCAGTGCGGAAGAACTCCAGTGAAGGAACAGGTACAGAAGGGACAACCAAAACACACTCACATCTTTTTGGAATTGTAGAACGTTTTGATATTGAATAATGATTGATCGGATTTGTATACGTTTCCCAGGATTTTTTGCTAATGTGTATGAAGGGTTGGAATTTCCCCAAGGAGAACAATTAGTTATTGAATGCCATGTTGTTTCACAGTATCTTTTCCATATTCGTATGTGTAAGTACTATCTAAGCTTAATTCTAAAACTGCTGTTAAAGTAGAGACATTTTTCTAAATTAGGTAAAGCTAATGAGGAGCTAGAAGGTAGACTATATTCCAAAAGCATCTTTCTAGCTGCACATGTAAGCCAAACGTACACTTGGCAATTGCATGCATTCCTTTGAATAAATTTGCATCTGAGGAACTGAAAACCATTTTCTAACAGTTGTTTAATTTTAATGAAGAGAAGCCATAATTTTCATGAAGGTAGATTCAGTACAATGCATAGATATTCAGTGTTTATCATTTTTCTTGAAATGAGAAATTGATTATCTTAAAAAATGACAGCTTTCGAAACCCGTAGGTGGTTGTAATTAGAATAACACAGTCATCCATCTGCTGTGGAATCCCTCGGGATTTCAGTCTATTATAAAATTTGCAAATATGGAAAAATCAAATTAGTTTGGGTTGTTATCATTTTCAGGATAAGAGAGAAGGAAAAATATCTGATGAACCATTATGCAGTTGCAGTGTTTAATTATAAATAGTAACACAAATCTTACTTGAAGTTTACTTTCTGCTAGCAGCAATGGTACTGCTGTGATGAGGATTCAGATGAGTAAAATAACATATAATAAAATATATCAACATATACTGCTGATGCACTCTGTCTGCTTTCCCAGAATGAATACTCTCTACTTTGCTTTTATTTTTCTTCTTAAAAAACCCATAACAATTGAAAACCAAGTCTAGCTGTAACAGGCAATTGGGTGGTAAGAAACTGAAATTTGCCATAGTAGTAAAATAGTCATTACTCATTAGGGATATGAAGTTCCTAAAAGAACGGCTTGCGCTTCCTGTTGTTAGTAAATTCCAGATCATTACAACATAAATCCTGTGTGGAAATCTCTTAGTTTTCTCAAAGTTCCAACAAACCCATTTCTCAGATAATTCCATTTAGAGAGTCATTTAATATATTAGTGTCTGGACTTCTTAATTGATCTCCGCCATGTGTTGCAGATTGCCCAAACTTGGGAATGCTATGTCTTTTCAGGATTAGATGGTATTTTTGGTAGCTCTGGTTGTGCAGATGACCTTGCAGTTGAGTTCTCTATTTCTACCTAACTTTGTCTTCAAAACAGTTCTGTCCTAGATGGCCAAAGGGAAAGAGCATGGATTTCAGGTCTTGGCCATAAAACTCAAATGTACAGTGTGCTCCTCTCTAGATGAGGCTTAGTGCTCTGGCTGAAGAAAATCTTGTAGGAGCTTTCTACCATTTAATTGAGCTCTTAAACTTCTCGGGTTCTGGTGAATCAGGTAACAAACAGAAATGTTTAAAACACCGATGGGAAGCTATTGGTATTGAGCTGATCAGAAGGAGCAGAAAATGAGAAATACAGGACTGCAACCCCAAACTGGGCCAAAAAGGGAAGGAGAAGGACAAGCATTGTTCCCGTCTTCCTGCCTCATTTGATGAATGCACTTCTAAGCATTTTTCTCTTTTGAAGAACAAGATTGTATTAAATGGTGAATTAAAAAAAAGATTTAAGCACAGACATACCAGTATTTCTTACGATTAGCTTATCTGAAGTATGCGTGGTAGGCTGCTAATATAAAGAGCAGTTGCATGGCTAAAAAAAAAA
>VZTM01010897.1:20033-39606 GCA_013400555.1 Jacana jacana | reverse complement strand
AATTAGCCATTAGTTGAAGCAAGTCATTCAGATTCCCTGTTTTGTCTTCCAACACAGTTTCTAGGATATAAGTATGCCTCTTGCCTTTACAGTTGCAAACAGGAACCTGAAAATGAATTGACTTTTGTATGGTAATTGCAGCTTGAGTAAATCGGTAACTTGGAGCAGGAGCTGAAAAGGATATGAAGTGTTTCACTCATCTCCATGGGCTTTTAACTGAAATGCCCTGTGGTTTTACATGTATTTTTTCCAAATATTGTGTTGCTGCAAAATATATTTGAACTTCTGTTATTCAGTCCCATCAGATTTTTGAATAAATTTCTTTTACTCAAAGACCAGTTGATTATCCTGATGTATAAATGTATTTGTCAAAAGTACAAGGTTAATTTTTCATGACCCTAACACTTAGATCATTGTCCTCTATTAAAGTTACAATACAGGGTTTCTTTCTTAGCATTCTTCCTCTGCTGCAGTTTATTGCTCCATTGTCAAGTGTAATTTTGCTGTATTGTTTCTTCAAGAAAATGTCAACCTACTTCATTTCACTGGAGCAGAGTGCTGCTGATTTTTTTTTTCTTTAAATTTTCTTTCTAACCAGGGGCACTTCTTCCCTAAACCTGTAAATGTTTAATACCTTAGTCCTTAGACCAGCAACATCAAGTGTTTACCTGAATGGGTAGGTAGGGAATCCTTCAATTTTGGTTTCTCTATCTGTCTGAGAAGGGTATAGAAAAAATACATATGAGGTTACTGCTTATCAGATTTTTACATTTATCACGTGAATATATGTTATCATCTTCTGCCATATCTATTATTTATAATTTTAACAAACCATATTGATTGTTAGGTGGCTTTTTAATATTTGTGTAACTGTTTCCTTTCCTGTTCTTCAGTTAGCACTTTATCTGAAAGAAGTATTTTAAAGATTTAAGCCGTTGGCTTTGTAGCTCATGATATTATTGGACTGTAGTTTTTCTGAGGCTGAGTTATCTTAGATGATAGATGTACAGGAGAGAAACAATGCCACATTCATTATTCCTTTTGGATTTTAAAATATTAATAAAATATTACAACAGAAGTTGCTTTAATTCATGATTTATTAATTTGTCTAACTTGGATTTTTAATTTAAACAAAGGCAGAATATGGGGTATCTATTACTGCGTGAAAGAACAATATATAGAAAGGCAGGATTTTTAAAATCCCTCAGTTATAATGTTTTCTGACATTCATATAAAAATCAATTTTTTTGTTAATAAGGTTGGTTTTACAACTGAGAGACTTTTAGGCCACTGGAATGGAAGAAAGCAGATGAGAAAATGCTGCTTCATCTCATTTCTTTGATGGAAGAGATAAAGCTCTACTAAGAAGCGGTTCTGAAAAAGGTGTTTGTTTATATTGTGCTGTAACTCAGTTAAACCCGTATTTGTCATAATACTTTATTATATTTTTCCTCTTGTTTTAGCCACGGATGCGGATGTGAAGAATGAAAGGCTTTCACCTGTGCAGCAGCTTGGTGTTGAGATGGCAGTCAGGTACATAGTATTAAAATATTTCCCCGGTGTATTTCTAGAATTTGTTTGATTTTCATGAAATTACTTTAACGATATTCAATCCATAAACTCAGTGCTTTATACCATTTAAATCTAAAGATCATCTTTAAGAAAATAAATTCTAACTTTGAAAATGAAAAAGGTATTAATATATAATGCAATTATCTTTACAGATTATATAAGTTATTATCTTTTATTGTTGGAAAGGCTAATTGTAACTTGTAGGATTTGCCATAAAATTACATTATCCTGAGTTCTGTGTCTTTTTTTTCCTCTCATTACTTCTCTGAATGTCTCTGTTTAGCTAAGCTTAGTTACATGCCATTTAAACATATTATTTGGCTGGTAATTTGCAGAGCTGCGATGAATGAAAAGCTAATGTGTCTGTACTTCCACAGATTTTTATCTTTGGCATTAATATTTGATTTCTGTTGCTAATAATTACACCTACAATATAGTTAGATGGAATTGTAAATAATGCATGTAAAGTCAATGTGTCATCTGTCTTGCACTTCCCCACAACAGTCTCTAAAACTTAACTAAAAGGAATTTAATTGAGGAATTGTAACAGTGAGCAGCAAATGCTCAGTGTGTATCCTTCCTAGGTAAAGCACAGTGGTTTTTAATAAACCATTAATGTGTGTGTCTACAACACACTGTGATGACAGCTTAACTTTCACAGGCCTGTTAAATACAAGTTCTTGCTTTTGGGGAATTAAAAAGAAACATTTAACCTTTAAAAAATTTTGGTTTTTAACTTTTTGTTCTAGATACGGAAAATATCTAAACTTGCTAAAGGAAAATGCGGAAAATGGACTGTGCTTTGTGTTAATGAATTGTGAGAAATTTCTGAAGCAACAGCAAAGAACTGTGGTATCCCCACTTCGTATCCTTTCTGGATGGCATAAATTTTATTGCCTAAAAACACCAGTGGAATTTGAACTCTCAGCTTGAATTTCTGATGGTGGTGGTAATGTGTAATGTGGGCGGGGGAAAGTGGCACTTTGTCATTGAAATTTTGTTAAGTTAAAATGCACACAAGAAAATCTTTATTCCTTTATCCTCCTACCTCATTAAATTTGTTAAGTCTCATTCATTTTTGTCATAAACTGTTTTGGAGTAGGATCACATCTCTTTGCACGTGATAAAGAATCTCGAGCAATGCACCTTGGAGCATTAATGAGTATTTGGGCTACTCCAACGATACCAACGTTGTTAATGGTACTGCCCACGTAAGGATATGTGGCTGTAATCTGATCAAGAGGGATGTTTTGACTTTTGACTCTTTTAGATCTGCTGTCAAAAGTTTTTAAAAAATAAGTCAGGTACCACTTTCCAACTAGCTTTGCAATATTCTTTAGCTATAGACTTACACAGCGCTATTAAAAAACACTTCAGGTGTATTAATCAGAATATGCCTAATCTGTTATTTGTAAAGCTTTTCGTTTACTTTGGGTTTTTCTTCCATAATCTTTACAACTTCTGTTTTCTTCTTCTACCATTCTCCTTCCTTCCACTATAGCTGTGCCCCTCTGCAGCTGTATTTCCTCTTGTCCCACCTCTAACAAACCAGCTCCTACCCAGCCGTGAGGAGGTCATCTCTTCCCAGGTTCCTTAACCCTCTCACGCAGGCTGCTTGCAGGAGCCCTGTGCTGGCTACGACTGGTTTGCATCTTCCATCTTCCTCATCATGTCAGGGGATGCAGAGAAGACACTGATGTTTCTTCAGCAATTTTCATGTCTCCTGGTTTCAGCATTTCTCTGGCTGCCAAGACTGCATCTATCTGTAAGAATTTAAAAGCTATTTCTTTTTAAAAGGCAACTTTGGAAGATTCTAAAGGAGACTTTACCCATTTCCTTAGTTTTGGGTTGTTTTTTTAAAAATGCATTAAGTTTTCATTAAAGCCTTCTAACTAAATATGTGACCCTGAAAAATTATCTCAGAAAAATATAGATTTGACAGTTGCTTAAATGGGTGTTTAAAAGCAGTGAAATAACAGGTGGACTGATAGTAAAGGCAAAGTTATGGATTTTTAAAGCTGGCAGTAAACTAAACATGGTGCATTAATCCCATGTGAAGACTGTGATACTGTTGAAGGACTTTTTTTATTTATTATTACAGTGTGCAAGTCGATATTGACTTTTTATTTTTAGTAATGCTACCAGTTTTAACATTTACTAAATATGTAAATACTGAATGCTTGGCAGTTTAAAATTATTAGTATTTTGGATCAAGTTTGTAGTATAAGAAACTTAATTTCCACATTTATTAGCAGGGGTTCTGTTTATTTAAAATAAACCCCTTTGAATTTGACTTTGTAAGTTGCCATGTTGTCTTGAAAGTTGTGAACTCTACTCTTTACTTGGAGAGCTCTGGGGTATAAGAAGCACAGATTAAATCCCATACCTCTTCTGCATCTAGGCCTCTGTGGTAATATGAATTGGTCTGTCTCGTCACCAGAAGTGACCATGTTGGTCCACTCGTAGCACCAGGTCCAGCCCCAAGGTGGTTCCAGCACAACGAAATATTGCTCCACTGTCTGAATGCAGTTGTGTTGAACACCATGAGTGCTGAGAACTGGGGAGTCATCTTACATACAAGAACTAGCCAGCATTCTTGCTGCAGGTTGCTGCAGTGCTAATGTTTGTTCTCAGTATGCCAAGGATTTCTCTTTCATAATATATCTTGAAAACACAAAGAGAAACTTCAGCAATTGACCTGTTTGCATAACTTCCACAATATAAACCAAAATAAAATGCCAAAACACGATGAGGAATTATCCAGCCATTGAAATGTAAAGGACATACCTTGACCATCTAGTACGAAAAACCAAGGATGCATTACCTAGAACACAAGCAGTGACATCCAGAGCTTTCCATACATGATAAAACCTCTGTTCCATTTGCTGCGTGAAATAGAATTTCATTAATAGCAGCGACGCGTACTGCAAAGAAACGTGCACATGGAAACCAAATACCATAGAAGCTCCATTCTATCTGCCAGTAAAGGGCTGGGGGGGAGCCCAACACAAGTTAGTCTTTTTTTCTTTTTTCCTGTTCTTTTGTTTGAAATAAAACAGGGGTTTCTGCATGCCTACTTTGACAATTAAAGCTTACGTGCAATAAAGAACTCGTTTGCTAATGCAAAGGAATTGTCAGGATACATTTAGTAACAGTTTCTAACTTTTAATTTTCTTTAATTCAGCTACACGTTTTTCCTGATGGTAGCCACCGGCTTTTTAATTTATTCTGTTTCCTGTCCCTAAAATAACTGGGAGGTGTATATTTTTATATATTGTTCTCAGCAAGGTGTTTTCAAATAACACAGTTTTGTTGTCTGTAATCCTTTTCCTCAACCATTTTGTTGTGATGACGTTGTCATTGTCGTTGTTGTTAATCAGCTTCACCTGCCTGCCACCACAGTGGATTCTGGCATCCATCCAGCCTATTTCTGCAGCGCTCACCACATTGAAACGTTGCTCAAAGCTGAGTTGCCACTTGTCTTTTCCGCCTTCCACATGACCGGTTTCGCTCCATCCCAGGTAACTGGTGAAAGCGTTATCAGTGTCATCAACTTTTTGTCTTAAATCCATATCATAATGGACATTCAGGAACTTTTGTGGGGTTTTTTCTATACAGCACTCGTGTGGTGATTATGAAACTAGGGGTAAGAGACCATATTGAATGCAAAGTGACTTGGAGCATCTGAAGGTAGAAAGCAACTGACTTTGGCGGAGTAATGAGAGTGTACTGTAGCTAATGACCTTCCTTTACAAGTTCATGCAGAAAACTTGATAAAAATAATATATGCTACACTCTCAGATTTATCATTAATAATAAATAGAATTTCTTATTCCCTGGAATAATTTTCTAAATTTTCTATAGGAGGGAAATGTATAATTTGGGTTAGGTGTATAATAGGAAGCAGTTCAGGTGATATTAGAGCAAAACTAGTTTTAAATGAGCTACCATAAATATTACACTGCAGTAACACACTATTCTTCTGTATTAAGGAGATATGACTAAAGAAGAATATTTATTCATAGTGTAGGCTTTCATTTTACCTACTTACTGCAACTCTTTGGTAACATGGAGTGCTATGTATGGATCCTGATGAGGCATAAGGAGCTTTGTGCAATGAGTTAGATGATTGACAACACAAAGTACCTCTCACCACAAATCTATTGATGTTCCAAAGCATGAAAAATACTTTTCATCTTATCTTACACCTTCAAAATTCCTTTTTGCTACAATATTTGCAGTTTAAGAGATTTCTTAATGGGGGCAGATGCCAATGTGATGCAGACATAAAATAAAAAAGACTTAAAATAGTCAGCTTGGGATTTGGTCTTTGAGGAGGGAAGTTGGGCAGATGAGGGACTTTATCTCAGCACAGGAGTGAGGTGCTTACAATAACGTTCCTGTTCTGGGGTGAGAAAACACATGGGTGTGGGGGGGGAAAGTCACTTTTTCCTCAGCTACTCTTGGGTAAGTTACACTGTATGCATTTTTTTATTGTTTGCACTCAATTCATAATTGTCCTGTTATTCTAAAATCCTGACAAGTTTTTTCTTTGGGGATTTTATATTTTTTAAAATTTTTTTTTATTTAACGTGTTACTGAAGTGCCACTGGTAGGTACCACTGTATCTTCCAGGTGATTTTACTGCATGATTAAAAACAAACAAACCCTGAACTGTGAAAACAGCTCCAAGGTATTTTAAGTACTTGGGTGCCTCAATAAATACCTGAAAACAGATTTAATGCCAAAGTATGGCTGCTGTCATCTAATTAGAATCTTGGTACTAATGCTGCTGCATATTTTTAAACACTTAAGGACTGATTAGAAAAACATTTTTATGTTGTAGAAGTAAAAGAAATGTGCTGTACACATCTTAATACCTTGTGATTTAGAACTGGAAAAAGGAGTCGCAAAGTGTGTTGTATACACGCTTCATTAAATGAAAACAGGAAGGGCCTAACATTCATTCATAAGGCAAAGAGCCACCTTAATTTAAAGGAAAAATCCACATTAAATGCACCTCCATCACCTTCCTTTTGAAAAAATCACGTTCACTTTCATTGGACTTCAAGCTTTATGTCGCAACCTCAAGAGTTGCCAGAACATACTCAAATGAGTGAAATGTGTGGTTGCAGGGTCTAGCAGAACTCACTAGATGTCTGTTCAGAGGCTGTGATTTAAAAAATGGTGATTCTTGTTGTCTGCTGTGTTTTGTTCCTTTTTTTGGAAGGAGGGTGATATTACAGGAAAAAAGGGTCTGTAGTGTAGAAAAGTTGAGAGAGAAAGCTGATCAATTATGATTGTCTACAGTAATTTAATTATATATACTTTCATTCTCATCTAGATTTGTCTACAATGGATAACTCAGTGTTTCTGGAATTACATGGACTGGAGTGAGATCTGTCACTACATTGCTATATGTATTTTCCTGGGTCCTGATTATCAAATATATTTGTGTATTTCCGTGTTCAGACACCTACAGCAAGACATCCTGCAGCACACTGAAGCCCAAGATCTCCAAGTTTTTCTTAAAGTAAGGGTTTCTTTTTTAATTTTTCAATTGCTGAAGGGAAGCAAAGCTCTCAGTACTGAAAATATCTGTTACTTGATCTGAAACTCTTACTGAATTACGCTTACCGACCTAAGTAAGTGGACTAATACTTCAATTTTATTTACTTCCTGAAGGAAATTTTGGTATTTTCCAGCAAACACTTCTCCTGCAGTTTGCCTTGATCGGTTCCCTTTGTGTGTAAAGTAAATACCCACCTTAAGTCATGAGAGCATTTGATTCAATTCTCTCTATGGCCCAAATCCCATTAAACTGGATGTCCTCCAGAAAGGTGGGTTTAAACAGTGGTCTTCTGCTGAAGCTTGAAGGGATGTGGCACAAAGCTCAGTGAGCTGTCGCTTTGAACAGGTGCGAATTACTATACAACCAGCCTCACGATTTCCTGTTTGCCATGTTATAAATTATGTTTGGTTATTAGATCCTCTTTGCAGAGTACTGCTTAGCTGAAGAAGCAATTACGAAGAGATACAAAAATTTGACTCTTCTTCCTTGAGATATTTTGCTTTTTTTCCTCTGGTCTTATGTTATTTTTTTTTTTCTCCAGTCAAAATTCTTTTGATAGCTATATATACCTATCATAGTCTGTCCTAACAACAGTTTTGTGATTAGTTTGCATCTAACTTACATATTCTTAAATGTGACTAACATGTTAGCCCACTCATTCTCCTTCAAGACATTTGGTACACAGTTTAATGAGTGAATTGTTTTATTTTACCTGGTTTTAGCCAGTGCGGCTCAAAGACTTCTTCATCTTGATGGCATTGTTCAGACAGTTTATGTAAATTATAGAAGAGAGGATTTATATGTTGTCACAGATGGTATAAATAGGCCAAAGATTTGACATGGTACTGTTAAATTAATAAGAAACACCTTGCACCACTGGAGTATTTGCAATTCATTGAGTGACTACTGCAGAAAGAGAGGAGTTAATAGCATATTTAAGGCGTACTCTTGCTTTTGATAGCTCTTAATTAATCTGAAAAAAATTACTCTGTCGTTGTATTAAACTATTCTGAGAACCTAATCCAAGGTAAGAAAATAATCCAACACACAAACAAGTCCCACTACCTATTTTCCTTCTAAGAACTGATAGTACTTTGTTTTGAAGCTTCTAACATGCATTATATCTGTGATAAAAAGTTGATGATTTGACAGTGATATACCTTTGTTGGTATTCTCTAATAAGTATTTCCAGCTAGCTATTTAAATTAAAAAAATATTTCATTTGCACACGAAAGAAGAAGGTGGAGACAGCATTGCTGTCAATTTAGATGAGATGCCTAGTACTTAAGTAAAACATTCACCCTTTCAATGTGTCCTTTTAGTGATAAAAAACAGATGACAACCTGTGAAAGAGAGAGTCTTCTATTACTCTGTAATTTGCTTATATTCTGTGCCAAGAGGAAAGCATAAGAAATTAATTGTCTATTTTAAAGGATTCCTTTTTTCTGGTTCTTTCTATTGGCTGAGATGGGTTACAAACACCTACGATATCTTGGAGTTTCAGCATTAACTGAATTTTAACTTTATTGCTTGGTCTTTTATTAATCCTTTCATGGAAGGACAAAGGTGCATAGCTTTGTCACTTCCATGTATGAACCAAGAATACTGTAAACTGCCACCTCAGTAAACCCACCTTGATGTCTTGGTTTAATTTGGATACAGCAGAGAAACTGGGGCTGCAGGGTTTGTGACTTGTAACAGCACATGCAGGCCAGTGCGTCAGTCTCTTCTGGGAGTCATTTAGCTACCCTTCACTTTATTTTCCATGAGTTGCTGACAACTAAGTGACTGACCAATGCTGACACATTTCATCAACACTGGATTTGACTGCTTAAAAAACGAACGAACAAACAAACAAAAAACCAACCCAGTTAAATGCCTCCTACAGTTCTCTGCTGGAGTCGGTTTTCTTTTCCACTGTAGTCAACCTCCTCACAGTGCATGAAGAACAACTTGGAAGGTAAAATTGTGTCTCTGCTTTCACCTGTGAGTAGGGGAGTAGAAATAGAAGGACCATCTTGAACGTCTGTTCAGATGCCACAGTGCAGCCTTCCAAGCCCGAGCAGGTGTTTTCAGGGGAATTGTACGTATTGGAGATGCACAGTGGATACACCAGCAGGTACAGCCTGTGTCCAGAAGGACGGTCTTGCTCTGAAAAGCAGCATGTGCTGCCGGCGCTGGTGATACTGCTTAGTAGGTGGTGGGTGCACAAGTTGTTCCAGTTCAAAGCAGCAACAGATTCAACCATTTTTTTCCTTGGGCTGTTCTCCAGGATCCCATTTTGCAGAGTGCATCCTCCCTTTCTTTTGAGAACGACTGTGGCCTGTTCATTTCTTTTTCCAGAGGGCACCTTCTTTTACTCTATTTTGGGATTAGTAAAAATTGTTTGTGGAGGTATAGAAGTTTTATTCTGTTTTTGTTTAAACCCTTCATAAAGATCTTCCTTGATCATTAATTTTAAAAATAAGTATCTACTTACTCTCTCGGTTTTATTGAGAATCTAGTTGGATATAAAAGCACACTAACAAACTATTAGCATGCAAGGTGCTGGTTTAAAATATTCTTTTAAAAGAATATTTTATTACCTGGCTTTGCCTTTTTAAAGCTTACTTTTTTTTCTTCAAAATCTTCATGTGGCATGTTCTCCAAAATTAGATGAACAATGTCCAGCTGAAAAAACTATTTGTTACCAAGACTGTAATTAGGAAGAGCTGTCTGGAAGGAGATATTACCAATTCTTTATTTCTAAATGAAATGTAATAAAATGCATATATTTTAAATACCCAGGCTATGACAAGCAGAACAAAATGAGCTGTATTTAGCAGCTTAGAATTCATTACATTTGAGTCATGGGTCTGTTTTTTTTCCCCCAGCTAATAAATGTTTTCTGTATGTATTTGTGCAGGAAGAAGCACTCCATGGATTTCGAGTGAGAGATTATTTAGAATACATGGAAGGTTTGGAGGAGATCTACAGACCTATGCTGCTGAAAGACATGAAGAGCATACGAGTGCAGAATGCATAGATGAAGCAAACAAGCACTTTTATTTCCCAGTTTTGGTTCCATCCTTTAAAAGGATGCTGATTGATTGATATATCAATCTCACCCCAAATAAGTCAGGCTGTGTGAATGCACATGCTATAAAATAAATAAGGAGAGTTTTCAGAATATAGTTTTTGCAAAAGGACTTCATCTGAATTTGATGATTTAAAATACCACATTTTCCCAGACAGGCTTTATGCTCAGCTTTGTTTCCAGTTGGCAGGAGGCAGCTTCAGAACCCACCTGTATGATGCTGAAGTGTCTTCCTTAGAACGTAAATCTTCTTTATAAAACCTCGAACCTGTACCCAAATCACTGCATTGTTGTCATCTCCTTGTAGCACAATCCTAAAGCTCCCATATTTTGCTGGAGTCTGACAAAGTGATTTTTTTGTAGAAACAACTTTTTGCTGGAGTCTGACAAAGTGATTTTTTTTGTAGAAACAGCTTTTAGTGTGTATTCATATGCATGAAGTCAACAAATGAGCAAATTCCCTTTACACAGCTGTTCTTTGTGGATACGGTTGAGAAAACAGGGTGTTCAAATATATGCAATGAAAAAGAGATTGATATTCCTGTTTCTTTTTTAAATCAAATAAATAATTTGATGTCATAAAATATCTATTTGTAACGCGCGTTCTCCATATGCATAAGTCAAGAGAAGTCCTTGAGCGGCCTGATTTTTACATGTCTGGAAAATGATCGGTTTTGAAGATTCTGGTTTCATTCAGACAGGAAAACTAATAAGTGTCATCTGTGTTTGCCTTTAATCATCAATGAAAAGCAATTAAGGCTGCTAGATATTTTCTAACACCAGCAGGGGAAATTTCAAAAAAAACATGTTTTTCTTGAGAAGCACTGCATCCCGTTTTAGAGAAAGGTGGGCAGCTGAGGAGACATTCTAGCCTCTGTCTTTTCCTTATTATGTCACTGTTAAATATTATTTAGGAAATGAATATACATTTGTACACTAATTAATAGTTGGTTTTGGAATTCAGATTTCAAGGCACTGGGTATATGACGTTGAGTCAATAAAGAATAGCCAATTACATTATTAATATATTCCTAAAGTGAATGCTGCCATTGGCTTGACAAGAATTAATAAATACTTTTGTACTTCATTGAAATTATGGCCACAGAATGATAGTTATTGGCCAGCAGGAGGGCTTCTGCCAGTATTTGCAAGTAATCAAAAGATGTAGATGTAAATTGACACAGTGTCATCCTGTGGCTGTTTAGTATTTTTCATACAGTCAGTCAGAGCTGCATCAAAATTTAAAAAGAAAATCAATTAGAAATGTAACCTGTACATGCCCACAGGAGGTTAGACGTGAAGTAATATTTAGGATGATAGTTTACTAAGTGCAGAAATTCATAGTCACATGGAAAGAAAATGTAAAATTAGAACAGCTATTAAAATTTATTCTCCAATTTGTTGCACTAAGGACTTGAAATGGCAGAGGAGAAACAGCGTGATCTGTTTGGCATATCCTACCCATCACCAGCCACGCTTCCTTTGGAAACCAGAACACTTTTCTACTTCACTCCCTGTCCTCCATGGAAATTTGTAGGATTTTTGTTCAGTTCTTTCCATTTTGCATCTATTTTCCCCCCACACTTCTGTATTTTGTTGGCCTGTGCTTCCAGGGATTCTCTTAGTAGAGGCACCAATTCCTGTTTCTCACCACCTCTTCTACCCTATTATTTGCATTCTCCACTACAAAGTGGCATCACGGTAACGTGGACTTTCCTCTGTATCTTATATGCTATCTCACAGGTAGAACTTCATGAAGTTCTGTCTCGTGAGTTGCTCCAAATCACTGTCTTGGGTATTGGGAAGTGTGAAAGAGGTCAGGCTGTGGGATTACCTCAGCCTGCAAGACTTAGAGACTGGGTTAGGGCAAAACTTTTGGGAGTGTTCCTGAGCAGTATCATCCATCCATGACATAAGACGCTCTTGTCTGCTTTTTCTCCTGTGCTACAGTAGGTGCAGAACAGTGTTTGTTGTGTGCTGGCCCACGTACTTCCCCCCTTACAGCAACAGTACTGACGTTTTATAGTATCCGTTCATTCATACAGGTAAGTTTTGCCCTGATGATCTCCAACTTTGGTCTGAAGGCTGGGTTTGTCTTTGTAATTATTCCACAGATGCTGTCTTCTGACAATTCTATCCACTTTAGGCATTATGCTTTATAAATAATATCATTATGTCACGCCGGTCTACATCAATTCTCTGAGTCTTTCATGCGCTGCTACTTCCTGCATCCCATTTTCTTCTTTCTGGGATTGTTGAAAGGTAACATCTGATACAGGGCATCTTCATGCCGATGGCAGATGGGAAGAGGTGGGTAAAGACAGTTTGTTCTCTTGGGGAAATTTCTTGTATAATGGCTTCTGAAGTATCCAAATCTGGTATTTGACATGTAGATGACAACAAAAGGAAGAAGGAGATGAAAACTATCATAATAAATCTGGTTGTCATCAAAACAAACACTCAGGAGTCACACCAGGTTCCAGAATATGCTGTCGTAACTGCAGAAATGTTTTTACATGCTATGTTCACTTCAGAGCATGTAGAAAGCCTTTTGCACATTTTTCTAACGCTGTCCTAGAATACAACTGGTTTACTTTTTCTGGATTACCTAACAACAATTTTATGTTACATAAAGAGGCCCGAGGGACCTCTGGATATGTTCTAAAACCGACACATTGTTCCTTTTGGGTCCTGTGAAGAAATTCACCAAGGAATCCTACTCTAAATACTATGAGGTGGGTCACTAACAGCTGCTTAGGCAGTAACTTGTCATCTTTTTTCCTGCCTTAGAGGTGGAAAGCAGTCTGTTTTCAGAAGTACTGCGGTCGTTAGGCAAATCGTAGTTGGAAGTTGACTTAACAGAGGAAGTAATGGCTTTAGTGGAAATTTTGCTTAGGCAGCTTCTCTAGACACCCTCCCCCCTTCTCTCCCCTGTATATGCCCTTTTTTAAGGGCATTTATTCAAGCTGTATTCTTTAAAAAAATATCTTTCAAAACCTGAGACAACAAAGCCATACTCCCACCTCGCCCAGGACTTGTCCGGCACCTGGATTTACCAAGTCTTTCCATGGAACTGCCTTAACTTTCATTTAAGGTCTTCAAGAACTAGTGTCACTCACTAGTTACATGTTCAGTGGTTGCATCTAAATAGGCTTTGCAGTTGGAGGAAGCTAAAGTTCTACTCCATAGAATACAGAAAATACTAGGCTAGTACTTACTCTTAAAGCATAAGGGCTGCTCTAGTGACATCAAGTTTCTAAACAGCTTTTTGTAAAAAAAGATTATTTTTGGCTTAGTCTTGGATGATAACCCAATTCTTGCCCTAGGATTCTTCTTCCCTGTGTAAATTTGCATCAATAATTTGAAGCATCTTGAAATTTGTGCTGCCCCCATTGGCAACCCAGAGTTTTGAAAAGGCAAATACTGAATGTTTCTTTTTACGTGGAGATATCTTTTCTTTCTTGGGATTTCAGTATTTTTCACCCAAATAGTTGCACTACTTCAATGCAGAGTGAAATGACCTGTTCCTGAAGTTACCTTTAAAGAGATGTTTTGGCTTTGGTAATTAATTTGCCTAAGAAGTTGGTAAATTGCCCTCTGCCTTGTAATATCAGACCCTTAGTACCCTGATGTTTTATGAAATGAAACACAATTCAGTTTTTCTAGCAAAAAAGTTAATCATCATCCGTTTTCTTACAGGAAGAATTCTTTTTACTGTGAAGTAAGTAGCCAGCATAACATGTCAAGTCCCTACAGTAGCTAGTTTAAAAGCCAACTATAAATTCCCTGGATTGCATCCTGGTTATGGTAGGCAACATTACCAGGTGATGTTACATTGCAAAAGTTAAGCATTAAGTAGTTCTTTATTTGGTTAAAGAAGTAGGGAAGGTATTATGTTTCCTCAACACCTGCAATAAATATTTTCTTTACAGAATGTCTGGAATCTCAAAATATTTTATTAGAATTTGTGATGGTTTAGAAGTCCAACAGAAACAACAAATGTTGAATTTATACTTACCCAATGTTATTGCCACATTCCCGTGAGACAAACTAAATGTTACTGCAGAGTTCTTGAAAAACAACTTCAGGAGATAAAATGAACGTGTGAGCACATACACAAATTCAAATTACAAAACGCATTAGAACCTACGGTGAAATTTCTGTAATTCTATGCAACCCCAGAGTGAGCAGCACTGACAAAGGTTTTGCCACTAATTTCTATTTTCCTGACTTTGCATTTCATAAGTTCATGGCTTTAGCTTTTTTCCCCGTCTAGGAAAAAAAAATGTTTTAAATATATTTGGACTTTTGTGAACTGTGATGGCTTCCCTACATTAATAAAAGAGGCTGGCAAGTATGAGGAAAGAATTATGACAACAAGTGATGGGACCAAGTGTTTGCCTGACACCAGGGTCAAAGAATGCTAAGACTCCCATAAAATCTGTTCTTTTAACCTTAATAGCAGTCTCTTTTTTAAAAAGAACTTTTTTGATATATATCTCAAAATAACCAAATGACAAATATCCAAATGGTAAATAGCAGCAGAACACTAATACATATGTGTTTCTAGAAATTCTATACATTTTTAAAGAGACTGTGGCTGGTTAAGCTACCAGTTATGAAGTCATTGCGTTCTTTATCAGCAGCAATTTGTCAGGGAAATTAGCTCTTGTGCTTGGCATCGGAGTAAACTGGGGAGTCTTCCCATCTAAATAGCTGCCACATCCCCCAGCAAAGGAGAGAGAGGCGCTGCCGAGCTGACCCTTAATAGCAACAGCTTTCATCAGTATAGCGTTAGATCAATGCAAAGTACAGTGTACAATAATTGGGAAGATGAGGTGAATATAAATATAAAACAAACAGCCTGAACACCAAGTGCTGCTGCTCTTTCTGCATTGCCTCCAGCAATTCAATCAGCTGCAGTTTCCCCATCTGCAAAACAGCTACTATTTCATCCACTCCATGTTGGTGCTGAGATGACTAATTAGAGAGTATTTGTAAAACATTTACTGCGTGAAAATTCTATGTAAATGCTAAATCTTCATACCTGATGATAATATAAAATTCCATGATGCTGTATGACAGAACCAGGACATTGATAGGTGTAGACTGAAACACAGCCTCAAGCAATGGTAGTCAGGGAAACCAATGGCATCTTTGGATCGGCAACAGTCTGAAAAACAAATGACTATTTCAGCAACAGCTCTTGGAAGGCATGCTCACATTACCTCTGGTTTGAGCTCTCCCTCATCCATTCTTGCTGCCTGATACATAAATTTTGCTCTTTACTCACCTCCCAGTTCCTCTCAGGGAGATGTAGAGATTTTCTATCTCTAAATCTGTTTGCATTTTTCTGGATGCCTCTTCCAGATTCTTTTTCCCGACTTCCCATCTTGACTGTATTTACGCCTCTCAGGCTTTTTCTCTCTCTCATTTTCAGCTGTCTCATTGTTCCCCATCTCCAGTGACAGTCTGAGCATAAGAAGCGTAAAATAAACGCAATGGGACAAACCAAAGGAAACACTGAAGTAAAACCCCAGCTTGGAAAAACTGGGAAGCCGGTTGCAGGAAAACGTGACTCCCCCAGATAAGTTGTCAGCAGTCCAGACCCAGGTCCCTGCAGTGGGTAGCTGAGTCCTGCTGACTCTCTGCCAGTCCATCACACCCACCTGACCATGCCCTGGGCTGCCCTGCTGAATGGAAACGTCTGTGTTATCCCTGTTACTTGCATGACTTGCATGCCCTCTGCAATTGCCTGCATGGAGAAGAGATGTCTGGTAACATCTTTTTAATCTTGCCAACCGTGTCCCCCACACATGCAATCAAGAAAAGCAACATCACCAGCAAAAATGTGTGAGATCTAAGAATGAGGAACTATGGAAACAGACTGACAGAGGTTGTCATTTTACACTGAAGATAACTATCCGGTGGAACAAAGTTATTTTAAAGATAACAAATCATCAGATCAGTATTTTCAGTCAAGATCTGATTTTTTGAGATACATGCTATTGCAGAACACGTGGCATTCTGACATACATGATTTATTCCATGTTCCACAGCCCAAGTTGTAAAGTGAGTTAACTCTGGCATCTGACCTTTCCATCCATAAATTAGATTTAAAAAAAATAATAAATCAGTTAGTATTAATGGGATATGATATTTTCCAATTAACTTTGATGCATTTTAGACAAATAACAAAAAAAAACCCAACCAAAACCAACACAAGGAGTTGGAGATGGACAGATCTGAAGTAGGACAGCAAAATATTTAGATAAATAATTTAAGAATATCTGATAATGACAATACACATTTTTCTACTCAAGTTACAATATATGTATCTGCATACCACATTGAACTAGAACTGAAAATACAATTTTAACTCGTTTGAGCAGATAGGTAGGAAATAAATATTTCTTTGCGATATAACATTATATTTGTGTCAGAAAAAGTAACCAAGATTTACTTCCTGTAAAGAAGTTGCTTGGAGAGCTGCAAAGATTTTACTGGTTCTGCAAATCAGTGGAGTATATGCATGACACCTCTTCTGGCATCTTTTTTATGAACTGATCACAAGGAAACAGACAGAGGTACGAGTCCTACTTCAAAGCTCGATTATTCAACCTAGTTTCCTGTCATTTAAAAGGCTATTTCCGGATGCGCAGACCATGTCCTTTCAGATTCCACTTTTGTTCAGAATCTAAGCTAAAGCAGAACAAATCTCTTAATTTCAGACTGTAAATGAGGTACTTCATTATTTCAGCAAAGAAGAACTTGGTCAGAAATTTCTGTATACTCAGCAGAGCATCAGGAAAAAAAACAACCTTCCCTGTTGCCCTGATACCAAACCACCAGTAAACTAAAAAAGCCCCAAAGCTCCAGACCATAATGCCCAATCTTAAAGCTTAACATACAAATGCAGTGGTGCACGGGGAGGTATCATAATGGCTTGAAAAATTAGTTTAGATGAGGTTAAATTGAGAACTGACACTTAACTAATATTTCATCAGGTCAGTTTCCTGCTCAGAAATAGAATGAGACAAGGAGAATACCTGAAATTCACTTTGAATGATGAATTGGGAAAGCAGGCATTTTTGTGGTAGGTTTTTAAGGAAACAAACACAACAAAGCCAAAAACTCCAAGGGAAATTTAAAAGAACATTTAAAACCATTTAAAAGAAATCAATGTCTGCATTCTCAAAAGATTTCTTCTGCTCTTGGTATTTCCTCTGCTCTAACTCAAAGCCTTTCCTGGTATCACCTTCATTCATGCTGTGGGAATCAGCTGCTTTTAAAATGGACTTTACATGCAAAATGTTTCTTTAAATTAATACAGGCATTCATACACTGAACACAACAATCCATTTACACTGCAGCATTCCTTTGCACCATGGCTGCAGTAAGGTCACTGCTGAAAGAAAGCAGTATTCCTACTACAACCAGGAGGCTGAGGGTCTCACCATGTGGATAAAACGAACATTAATTGAAAGGGTAAGGAGCCTAAGAACAAAACCCATTTGTCAGCTGTACTCCAGAGCAGAAGATGAAATTTCAAGCAAAGCAGTAAAAGGGATGAAAAAAAGTCACTATGCCCATTTCATCATATTTGCATTCATCTATTTGAACTTCCCTCTGTTCCAAATTCTCGATGGTTTAGTAGATAAGGTGCATTGTCTGGAGTTATCAAGACTACCTCCTGCAGCACGATTTTCACTTAGAAGGCAAAATTCATATTTTTTTTTCAGATAAACCTTTTTGTGGTTTGTAAAACCCGCTGTTGTGAGCAATGCCATATACTGTCACAACTTTTGCCAGGTTAACTCTAGGTTAACCTTTCAGATCCAAGGGTTTTTTTTCAGGTTGGTGTTTAGTTATAATGTTATTTTTATCCAGCTTTAAATCAGCGAAGAAAATCCTTCTGCTAGAAAATAGGAAACCAAGGTTTGGAACAAATACCAGTTTGGCAATGAATTCCTTCTGAGCGAAATTATAGACCCATGAAACCAGTTAAACTATCTGCCTAAATCACTTTGGAGTCATTCAGATACTCATAGGAAATTCATTCAAGGTGAGGATACCTAGATACCGTGGCCTCTAGATACCCCAATGCTTCCAGACTCCCATGGAAATTAAATTTAATGAATTTTCAACCAAATCACTTGGAGCCAAACAACTTTCTCCCTTAGAGAAGCTAATTTTATATGCTGAATAATTGCCTTCACCTTCAACACGTTTTAGACTTGAAGCTTCCTAAACATCCCGCACTGCAGGAGTGGGAGAATCTCAGCGTAGCACTTAACAACCACTGTTCCCAATTTATTACGCAACACTGCTACAGACAACCGTCAGGGATATTCTTAGTGTCAGCTGCTTTTCATCTGTGAGGCTGGAGTTTTAAACAGCTATTGACAGCATCATGAAACACTAGCAGGCTATGCTGAGGAAAACAGTGTCATCTTCCACCTGCAGGCTGCTGGCTCATTCTTGATTGTGAATAATAATGGAACTGTTTGCCACAATAAAATTTTGACATCAGATTTCATCAAGTATTTTCCAAAAGCACAGTCATTCTTTCTAGAGAGGGAAACCCTCTTAAAAGTCTCCCATAAAAAGAGTCCCCCTCTCCATCAGCACTGCCCCTCAAAATAACAAGGAATTATTTAAAATATCATACTCTTTGGAGACAGAGTAATAAAGAACTCTCAGCTGCTCTTTCATGCTGCTAAAGTAACCTAACAACCTGATACTTTCTACAATTCCTGCTCTAATGTTAAATGCTGCCATCTCTTGCACCACTGTGATTCTTACCAGATGCATCCACAACCTGGTTTACGCTATTAAAACAGCAGACGGACATTTAAGTATGGTGGGATTATTTTCAAGATGCTCAGATGGGGAGTAGGAGCCTCGTCAGGGTTGTAAGTGGAACCTGTATCATAATAGTGCACACAAGGAAAAATCTCTCCTACACCTGAGTCATGGACAGTTAGACTGTCATTTGTTACAGTAGAAAAGAAGAAATTGTCAAAACTCCAGTATAAGAATAGTTTATTCCCCCCCCCCCCCCGAACATATTCCTACAATAAATTTTAGCCATTGAAGAAGTAGTTTAAAAGATTTAAAGAAATACAGTAACATACTCTGTGGTATAGCATGGTCTGGATTGTAAGCAGCCAGTTTGACTTGACTTTAAAGAGCAGAGCAGGTAAATGTCAGAACCTGGTCTTCCAAATGAGCCTTTCAGAAGATATGAATGGGTAATAAACTAGAAAAAGCCGAATGTTCTCTTCTGTTGGCACCTACAACACAGACATTGTTTTCCTTTGGGAAATCCTGGTTGAGACCCACAGTAAGTT
>VZTM01010897.1:0-19974 GCA_013400555.1 Jacana jacana | reverse complement strand
GAACTGTCCTGTTCCTCCACTATCTACTACAGTTGCCCTAAGGTCCTTGTATACCCACCACTTACTTAGATTTTAAAAAAAACAAACAAACCCAACAGTGAGTACTCTAAATATAGTCTCTGCTTGAGTGTTAATTACTTAAAGTGTTAGTTACTTAAAAGTATGAGCAATATGGGAAACTTCACATATACATCTTCAAAGGTCTTCTGTTAGTGGACACTCAAGACAAAGACTTATGTTTAGTTATTGGCTCCATATTGTTCCTTGTGGGCAGTGGTGAGTAAACCACAAATTTTCCATGTGGAGCTGCAGCTCCAGAACTGAACAACATGGAGAATAATACTTGGTCCTTCTCCACCTTAGCCCCTGCACGATCTTCAGGAAAGAGTCTCATCCTTATTATTTGTATTAACAGTTCCTATTGCAATTTCAAAACGTTTCAGGACACTGGACAGGAAGGTATCAAGAGTTCCTTGAATTATAGTAACAGGTTTATGTTTACAAAAAAGTCAGTCACAAAAAGAACATGCTGTTCACAAAGGCTGCATTTCATCACTTAGGAAGAACCTGCCACTACATGTAGTAGAGGCCAATATTGACATATCTTTGCTTTATTTAATCCTAGTGTTAATTTCACGGAGAATAGATTAGACTATTTGTAATTTCAGCTTCAGAATTTTCATCTGTGAATGCTAAGACTTGCTAAAACCTTTCCGCTGAAAGGTAGATTGAGGCATTTAGGTTAGATGTGATGGTTAGTATGTAACTTCAGATTTATTTAATCTGGCCAACAAAATTAAAGCTTTAGGTGTTCTGCTTGCAAAAGAAATCTTAGAATTATAAAACCAGTGAACAAGTCAGGNGATCCATCATTACCTTTAACAAAGAACAGGGTTAAAGAGACTTTAAGAGTTCTGCTTTTATTAACTCCAGAGCAACTGACCAGTTAAGATCCCAGTCTTTCTTCTGGTAGAGCTGAATGTTAGGAAAAGTTTCTTGCCAGGTGTCAACAGGGAGAGCGTGAGCTCATAAAATTCAGCAGAAGTTTTAGCAAACATACTGTGATCATTGTGAAGTGACTGTGCAGTTTGATAGATTGCAATTATTATCAGTTAAATGTACAATTCTTTCCACAAAGTAATCAGCCAACAAAGATTAGCTCATTATGCAAATGCAGACAGTGAACACTGTGCACAGTGGTGTAGCAAAGATCCTGCACTGGCAGCAAGCTACTTGAGGTACAGAGAGAAACTGGAATTTAAAAGAGTAAATGTAATAATAAAAAACAATTAGAGGCAGTGTAAACATTAGGTCGGAGACAAAGAAATTAGAAAAGAAATAACTAACAAATTAGTATGCCAGCATGAAGTTGGAAAGCAAGGCTCTCCATAAAATAATCAGAGCACAACAGAGACCATCTGAATTTAAAATTGCAGTTCCAGTGGATATTAAAGTATCATCCTCTTGCAGCAAAAATGAACCCCACGGGGTATATGAAATGAACAGGGCTCTCACCCTACCATAGAATGGTGTCTTCTCTGCAATGCTGTACCGTGTTTACACAGCTGACAATTTCTTGACAGAACCTTTTTGTTAAAAATACCTATGTATTGGCCTCAGGCAGCTCTTTTGAAACATCTTACAGTGAAGAGTTTTCCATAAACCCACAGCAGGTATTCTAAAAACCCTGCTTGCCTTATCTGAGATCAAGCTCTTCCCAGCCCTCCCAACCTGGCTGTTCTGGAAGTGCTGGCAACCTTCTCAGAAGCAAACAAGAAAGTACTCATCTTGTAACATCAGCCAAGCGGCTCGTTCCAGGTTGAGAAGCTATTCAAAGACATGAATGCACACGTGCCCATGCCATGTCCGTACAGCTTCCAGGCAAGAGCTTTGAGTTAGCATATCATCGCACATTGCCTCATCAGCCTAGCCAGTTCCAGTCTCATTGAGAAACTGAAAGCTCTAAACACCTTAATATTGTATAGAAGTGCTTAAATAGTTCCAAGTTTTTCAGTCAAAAAACAATTAAAAGATAGCAACCACAAATCTATGCATTTAAATAAAGGGATTCCACCAGCACTACAGCAGATAACAAATCCTAGAAACTAGATTAAAGAAACATACTTGTTTTAAAGTTTTGGGCACTTAATACTTGGCATCCAATTATTTGTATAGGCATTCAAATTGCCATGTGTACTTAGATCCTTCTAAAGATGTCTTTTGCATTATTCGAAGGATCTAAGGCTTTAAAACTGGTGTTTGGCTGTTCTGCTGCAAACTATGGGGGCATCTCCTAAGAATTTGCTCAGTTTCTTTTAAATATTATGATAATTCAGTCAGTCTCAGACATACATCACTGATACATTACCATCTAACATCTAACTGCAAATAGTCCATTGCCTTTCAGTATGATCCTCTTCAGACTTTATTCACAAGGAACCAATAACCCAACTCAACGACTTTTTTGCAAAGCAGAAAGCAGTAATGGATTTTAATTAGCCATATACAGTAGGAAAGCGTTCATTCAGGAGACTACTTTCTTTATGACTATTTTCAAATTATGACTAACCCCATCTCCCCACTCTGCTTTGCTCTGACTCTGCAAGAGCCATTTATTTCTCTGTGAATAGGGAGCACTGCTAGAGAAAATCTGTTCTGAAATGCAGCAGTGCGGCACTCCACCTGCTCCAGAGATGGAAGGTACAATGAGTACCACAGGCCATTCATCAAAGAGAAGGATTTCAGACTGGAAAAAAATATTAACCCCCTCTCACTCACAAAAAAAGCAGGGATTAAACTCATGCCGAATTTGATAGGGAACATTTTCCTTGGTGTATGCTAGAATAAAAGAAAACCACCAGTTTTACAATCTAAGATAGACGAGGTGTTTGTAAAACAGGAATTAAGAAGGAATTAATTACAAATTGTTGTGGTTTCTCAAATTTCCCAGTAAACACTAAAAGTTATTTGGAGAGGGAAGGAGTGAAAGACAACAATCAATCAAAAAAGCCCTTAAACCACCAATAATAAATAAAAATGGAGATAGAGCATGATTTTTTTCTCATTCTCCTCTGACACTAGTTTAATTTTTTGTCCCACACCTCAGTCTAATGCCAATAGGAGAAAGGTATTTATACTTTACCACTGTGATGATATTATAATACATGCCATTTGGTATTGTGGCAATACAGGCCACAATACCAAAAGAATTAGGACCCAACTAAACATGAATCTTTGGGTTAATCTGCCTTTGATACTGTAAAAATCACCCCTTATTTATGATTTCACCCCATGGACATTTCAGCCTCTAAACTTTCAGATATGGACATCTCCAGACTGAATCCAACCAACCCCTTTAGATTTACTAAAACTCTAAAATTTACACCTGGCTGTTCCATAATTCCAAAATCCGTAACAGCCTGTCTGCCTGCACACAAAAGAGCTTAGTAAAAGAGATTTATACCAGCTACCACCACTACATGTATGACATTACTAAAAAAACTTTAAGGGCCTGCTTTTTCACAACCTAAGGTTACTGATAACTCTCCTCCTGTGTTTACTATGATTACTTTTTCAGCTTTACCTCTTTTCCCATACTGCTTGCACACATGGCACGGATTCTCTTTGGATTTCCTTAGTTTCTCTCAAGCTCAGTTTGCCCATGACACCAGGGCTGCAGTAGGCACATAGATACCTGTAATTTAAAGCAGAAGATATTAACTCATTACAGGCCAGAGCTCTCTGACATAAACTTTATAAGTAATGATCTACCCATAATTATATTAACACTTAGTAAAACACTTATTTGAGTAGCATTTCTAGAACTAGAAATAGAGCTCTGGTTCTATTTCATCTCCAGCAGCCAGGCAGAAGCACACAGAGCTGCAGGCTGTGCCAGGACCCAGTTTGTATGGGGCTCCATGACAGCACACACTGCTTCCAACGTGGGTTCAACCCTACTGAGTTTCCAGCAGACCATTTGCGACATCAAAGTCCTCAGTTTTTATATAAAATATCTTTCTGAGCTCTTGCCAAGACTGAACTCAGCATTCTGCATTCAAAGCTAATATTGTAAAAGCTGGAAAACAGCACGGCAGACACTCCAGCAGCATGCTGAGGAAACCACACCAAGAACAAAGAAGTCAGACTATTGTGGCCATCCCTTCCTATAAACGAATACTACACTTTCCTTCTGCTTGCTTTTCCTCCCTTCTTCTACAGCATATAGTAAAAACTCTTGTTTTCTTTTATTTTCTCTTTGTTCCTTCCAACAACCCTTTTGTCTGCATACTGGGTGCTGATGCCCAGGCGCTGGCAGTCAGGAGGCTGTAGGGGCAGCCCCTGTGAGAGCAGCCAGGGCTGCCCCAACCCAGACATAGACGGTTCCAGCCAGTTCCACCGCAAGGCACGGCCCAACTGCACAGCCAAGATGATGGCACTTCAGGGAAAGTCCATGTAAGGAAGGACACAACACTGCCCAGGTGTGAGGAGTGAAGGGAAACTCATCAGTTGCAGTGGGAGGAGGTAGAGGAGTCAGGAATGAAGGAGTGGAGCTGATCTGGGGAAGAAGGTTGGGGGAGGCAAAATTGGATTAGTTTTATCTTTCCCCCCCACTCTCCTACTCTATTTTCAACTGGCAATAAATAGCACTAATTTTCCTCAAGTCAAATCTATTTTGCCCATGACAGTAATTAGTGAGTGATCTCCCTGGCTGTTTTTTTCTCCATTCATTAGCTTTTTGGTCATATTTTCTCCCCCTGTCCTGTTGAGGAGGGGAGGAAGGAGGGAGGAACTGGCTGGGAGCCTGGCAGCTGGCCAAGGCCAACCCACCACAATTTGGGGTTTTTCTGATATTCCAATACCTTTCCCCATAATCAAATCAAATGCCAACTTTGTCCTTAACTGTTACAGCTTCCTTGCTTTTCTTGCACTCAGGCAAATGAACAACCATTTCTGTTGTTTTCCCCATTTTTGTATCACTGGAGTAAATAATGTAACTTGGGGTTTTCTTAAAAGAGATTACATTTGCCTCATTCCCATCCTTTCAGACGGTTACTTTCCCAGTATATTGATGAATGGTGTAAAGCAACTTTCACCATTTGTGCCATCATCAATGGACATACTATAGCTAGTTCGGCTTACGACAATATAAGAATTCAACTGTGGAAAATTTATTTTATTCTATCCCACTTGAAAGGATAATCCAAATTGTAAT
Organism: Jacana jacana; assembly: GCA_013400555.1. Taxonomy (NCBI): domain Eukaryota; kingdom Metazoa; phylum Chordata; class Aves; order Charadriiformes; family Jacanidae; genus Jacana; species Jacana jacana. Next base: position 14,759 of record VZTM01010897.1, on the reverse strand, counting down.
ATGTGATGAACTGAACAGGTAACTACCAGGATCTGCCACAGTGGCTATATTAAAAGAACATTATTTCCAACTCTAGAGAGAAAAAAATGTCTACAACAGTGTATACAGACTGAAATTTTGGACCCTGAAGCCCTTCCCAAAGTCCTGTTGCATTCAGATTTAATACCCAGTACTCAAAGGCATATAAACAAACTAATTGATCTAAATGTAATCAGCCAAACCTTAATCAAATACCCAGATAGAATTATCTTTAGTGATAATACTTGCACGTGTCTTAGTAAAGTAGAGGGTATTGGACTGATCAATTCCACATGTTCATTGCTGAAGTATGGTAACAGCAAACCCAGCAATTTGTCTTGCAGACTCGCAAAAGCATTCTAAAGACACCTATATAATGAGTTATAGTCAATTTTCACATGCTGATACACAATCTAATTCACAAGTAAGCTATCCAAACCCTGCACACAGTGGCTGGCAGAAGATTTAACAGGAATGTGTTGTTTTACTTTACCTTTTTTTCACAACACAGTTTCATTCAGCAGGAAATTCCTGTTTTCAGCACTCCTCAGGATAGACACCTCAGCCTCACTAGTGCCTTTAACGAGCACAGGTAAGCCAAGCTCTGTTTTTTGTTATCCTCTAAAACCAGTTTCTCTCCAAGTTGCATCGAGACTGATTAATAAGAAGTCACCTGTGTTTATAGTCTGAGGGGCTCTCTGTGGTCCTGTGCCTATATTTTGAAGATTTTTCTTATCATCCCAGGATTGTAATTTGACATCCTTAACGATTCTAAATTATGTTTCCTCTGAGATGGCTTCTGAGAAGCTCAGCACACCTTATTGATGACTGGTACACGTTTGTTACAGGGCAGCTGAAAATTCATTATGTATAGCACTGATTCATTAAACGAATATATAATATTTCTCAACAACTCAATATAAATATGTCAGCTACGTCAGTATATGTTTGAATTTGGTTGTTTTCAGGTTATAACATTCTTCCCTTCCTGAAATGCCTGTCCCTACACAGGTACTATACAGTTTGGACAAGTAGAACTAGGTTTGGGACTTTTCTGTTCGCAATGGTTCTTGCTACACCAAAGCGTACATCTGCCTCCAGCCCAAGTCCTCTCCCTCTCACCATACATGGTTGTAAACAGGAACTTACAGGGTTTCTTCACACATTCTGGAGGTTGCTTTCCTTTGTGCATTTTTTCATACAGATTAATAGTTTACTATAACATCTATCAGCACTAAGCATGTATTTATTACCATTTATATTGTCATGGAAGAATGTAGATTCCCAAAGATAAAGACTTTCCTAGATCATGAGCAGTTAATGACATTCAGCAACATTTAATTTCCCTGACCAAAGAATACCTGGAAAGCAGGTACGCTATTGGTATTTCTGTTTCATGAAATGCTCAGCAAACAACAAAATTTAATCTTTACCAAACAGCTATTTCAGAGGTGGATGCACTGAGTCAGTGAGGTTGGTTGGCACTAATACCTGGTCTGGAAAAAAACAGAAGCATCTTATAAAAGGTATCTTATTGGAAACTTATTCTGTCTTAAAGGTATCTTACATATACAAGCTCTTCTGTCTTATGCAAAGCAACACTGGGGACAGCACAGCAGACCTTCATGCCGTCTGCAAACACACCCCCAGGGGAGTTATTACCACCACCCGTTGCCACAGCCCGGTGACTGCAGTTCAGGAGGATTCTTTCCTCGCTGATGCATCTTGTCAGGTAGTGAAATAACACTGAGTAACAGCAGATTGTGCTGTATGCCAGCAGGGAGAGGGGTGGTGATGGAATTTTAATGAGAACAGAAGTTCCTTTGGGTTAGCAACGGTTTTAGCAATTTTTTCCTCTTTTTGCACAGATATCCGAGCAGTGGAAAAACTTCCTTAGATATAGTCTTGAATAGAAACAGATAGACTCTTCTCTTAGATCCCATAAGGAGTCTACCGTTACTAATTAAGGACTGTATACCTTCTTCCCCCCTAGAAAAACAAAATTCAGAAGGGTTCAATTCCTCCCTTTTTTCTTCTGGTTCTTATTCCTTGCTTTTGCCACACAAATAGCAAATGAGGGGCATATACCTCCTCTGGAGCAGATTGTATCCAAGCTCATTACCCTCCCACTATTGTTATCTAAGCTGCGACTGTGAGTAACAGGCAAGCAAATAGGCAGAGGTGGGATGCTGAGGTGTATCAGCCACCCAGTTGTGCTTTCAGTATCTACTGATTCCAGAGCGGAACTTTCAACCATTCAAAGTTCATCCTGAGTTCACGCTGGCCTCTGATAAAGTAAGGGTAGTTTTCCCATCAACTTAAAAGGCATTGCTAATTCACTTTTTGTTTTTCCATATTTATTTGTATGTAAACGGTGAGATTTAATATCATTCACAGGCTCAACCATAAAGTGAAAAGAGCAAAGATGATTTTTTTTTCTTTATTCTTTAATACAACGGGCAGTACTTGCTGTAGGGAAAGCACTGAGAAAATTAAGAAAAAGAAATAATCATTTTGCTGTTATCGCTCTCCTATTTTAGAAGCTTGTGAAGAGTTACACATGTAAAAAGATTACAGAGAACATTTCAAAGCTCTAACATTACATTTGTCTTCAAACTATCCAAGCAACTTTCACTAATTGCTTTGATTGTTAAAAAAATGCAATCCCTAAATTAGCAATGGATCATTATTGACATTTTTTCACCTTTCCAAGAAAAGCAAAGCACTTGTTAAAAAAAAAATAATTAAAGGTGCATTAAGCCTGCACCATCAGAAAGAAATACTTAGGTTATTAACATTCCAGTTCCACTTTAAAGCTACTGGCTTTAGCAATAGTTCAGCAACACAGCCAATTTTTTCATTAAAAAATAATAAAAAAGAGAGCCACTCATTCGATTCTTCCTTATTTAGCACAAATTCCTTTGTTTGGATGTCGCTGTTTGTTCTCTCTGCCTGGCAATGCTGCCTGCAATGATTAGTTCTAATTCAGTCCTAAACTCAGAAGCAGACATTAGCATGGCATACCTACACCCAGACCAAGGTCAGCTCTGCCAGGGGTTGAATTTTCAAAAGTCCCAGGTGGTTATTTCATCCCAGGCTTTTAAATGTCATCCTTCCTGAGTTTGCTACACACCATGATGTGGAATGAAATGGTCTATTCTTCTGTGAGGATGTCTGGTAATATAATAGCAGCAGTGAGAAAGAAGAGGAACTTCATGAGCAATAAATCAATGTTGGATGTGCACAATATGTCAGGGGAAATTGACATTTGGTTCTTGTTGATTACAAGAATTGATCATTCATCGACTAATAGAGTGACTTGGTGCCTCAGACTCTTTGAGGTACTTGAGATGACCCTGTGCTCTCAGAAACACCTGAAACCCAACCCCTTTTAAGGAAGTACCAATCATAATCAGAAGCTCAGCCTTTGAAAAAGGAGTAAAAGAGAATCCATCCATTTTGCCTGACACTGTGGTCTTGAACAGTAGTTTTTTGAGTGCATGACTAGGAGGCAATGAGACTCTTCTTACAGAATGTTACCACTGATGAATTGATTTGGTATTGCAAAGCTAACACAGACAGCTAAAAAGACAGATGAGGAAAGTAAGGAAGTGTTCATATTGCTTTCCCATTCCATCTGAGAACTGATACCATTCTTCAGAGAGCTTTCATTTACAAGCTGTCTATTATTTGCTGTGAACATAACTGGCTCTCATTTGATAAACCCTCCTTATTCTCACTCAGAATCAAACCGCTCTTTACCAAATATACAGAAAAAATACTTTGCTGTAAATAAAAGTTATGATTCTGAACATCATTAGTACATGCAGAAACCTTTGAAATACATGGATAGAAGTCTCAATAATTTCCCCTTCTCCTCAATTCTAACAGAAGTTAAAAGTGAAAATTTCTATACAGTTCTAGGATCTTAGGAAAATAAGAAATCATGCCTTTTTCCATTACACAAGTTCTGATTTATTTTTGTTGTAACAATGAAGTTAAATTATGGCTCTGTGTTTATCTCATTATAAGAACTGAGTCTATGCAAAACTAGAAAGGCTGTCAGACATTTAAAAATCTATATGAATCACCATTTCAAGATCCAAATTTCATAGCTGAGACCTTTCCTGACTTTTGCAATGCTTGAGCATATTCTATAGTAGCATGGCGGTGTGAGGTTTCAAATGTTGTTCTCTTAAAAGCTAGTCTGAGGGGAAAACAGACCTAATGAAATAGCCTCATGGCCCGTGCTTCTCCCTCCAAGCTACTGTGCAGATTTCGACATTCCTCACATAATTCTGTAACTTTTGTGATTCCCCTCTAAAATACAGAAAACTGTTTCTCTTTCACAATTTGTTACTTATTTCTGCATGCATCACAGCTGACAGTTTTGATCCCCTTGCTACTCATTCAGCAGGGACTGGAGAGTAAGACATTTATAGAGGCAACTCAGAAAGACCTTTGCTGGGAAAATATTTCCTTTCATTCTTCAGTAAAATCAAGTGCAACCCTCAAAACACAGGCTATTGGGTACCCTGGAGCCCATTTAAAAGCCTTCCTTGAGGCTAAGTTGTTGCTTCCTGTTCTAGGCATTACAGTATGCTGACAGCTTCAACAACTCCTGGTAGCAAATATCACTATAGTAAAACTTTTCCTGCTTCGGGGAAGGGGAAGGGGAAGGGAACTTTTGGTTCAGCATTCTCCAAGTATCACAACTTTTTATAAAGCACAAAGCACAGATAGGAAGTTCTATTTCAATACAGCCTTTTGGGACAATGTAATTCCTATTCTACAGCAGCAGGCAAGGAATGATTCACCCATCTCTTCTCCTGGCAGTAGTAGTTATACTACATATTTTAAATCTGTTATTAGTTCACACTGAATATCGGTGCCTTTCTGTTCAGGCTAGCACACTTTGATGAGGATATCATCAACCTTCCTGATTTTAATTCAGCTCACTGGCATTTTCTAGTGCATTGGGGTCCTGCTGTCCTCACAGGGACAGATCTGTGGGCAGAATACAAGCACATGGGAGGGCTAAGTGCAATTCCTCCTCAGGGTTTCCTTACCCAAAGCAGGACATGCAGGCTGGTCCCATTGCATACTATTACAGATGCCACCTTTGTGTGAAAAAGATCTTTCCTGAAAGAAGGAAAATATGGCACTGCACTGCAATGAATTCCTATTTCGTCTGTATATTATGGCCAGATATCTCTTACAAACCATTATACCTTTGTCTTTCCATCTCCTCCCCCCTCCAAATCAATCCTACAATGAAATACAGATACAGAGGATATTGTCTCTTTCTTGTAACTACATTCTTCCTTCAAGAAGAGATGAGAAAACTCCTGGGAAGATGGATAGAACATTATATCTGAGCAGAGACAATGCTCTGTTGACATAAAGTGGTCAGTGCTTCATCAAAATTTCTGGCAACTACCAAAATTAACCCATAGAAGGACTGGATCCTAGGTCTGCAACAAGGATTAAACATGAACACTGATTTTAGAAATAAACAGTGTAATATACGTAAGCAAGCAAATGCCTTTCTATTCTAATAAAAGATGAGAAGCCTTAGTAAGGCAAAAACCAAAGCAAAACAAAAATTCCATCTGCCTTCCTTTGAAACACAGATATATAGTGCAGACAATCTCTGGCTATCACAATGAGAGCTAGTGTAGAGTAAAGGTAGAAGTGCTATATAAAAGCTGAAATAGGCTACAATTTGAAAAACACTCAGAGCAGGATTTTTAAAAGCCCATTAAGAAGAACAGGCTATTCAAGAAATCCTAAAGTGCAGTTCTGCACCTTTACAAAAGTTCAGACTTCCCATTTCAGTCCCAGAAATAAGTAGCAAAAAGAGCAAAGGGCTTATCTTTTCTGTTCTTAGCCCCACTACAAGTTTTATTAGTAAAAGCCTACTCTCCATTCTAGAATCACAAATTGAATTCAGCTGAAAAGAAGTAGTGCATTTGGCATCTAGTTCCTTTAGAGACAATAAATACAGGAGATTCTAACCGCTATTAAAATTGTTTCAAGCCACATCTAGAAAGCACAGGCTATGTGGCAGCTGATGTTTCATTATAAAAGCAAGTGATTTCCTCCCGTTTTTAGGGGAAGGGATCTTCTAATATTAGGTTTACGTGACATTTCTGATTTAGCTAACGAGGGCACTATAAACCCAAATGATGCTAACATTGTAAAGAAGCGAAGTTGACTTAGTGCTTCTGGTTTCCTTTGGAAATGCTGCTCAGCTTCTGGATGTATAACGCATAGATCTTTAAGAAATTAATCTTACTAGGGTGAGTAAAAATGGCACAGACTGTTTTGTTCTTATCACTTCAAAAATTATTTTTCCCTGGTGAGTTTTCGGTCAGAAACAAAGTGAGTAGCTTTCTTCTATTTGAAGTGCAGTTAAAAGATTTTCATCTTGGAACAAAAGGAAAACTGGCTGAATCCCATAAGTCTGAAGTTAAGTTCAATGATAATGGAGACCATGTTTTTTAGCTGTCACTTAATCTGTGAACTGCAAGGCACCCCCTGACTCCACCTGTGGACAGACACGTACTGGCTGCATATAGTAATGTGGCAAAGTCCTTGCTAAGATGAAACCCTAGATACTGGGTATGACACAAATCCTACTTTAACAAAAAACTTTCTGTCTGCAAGTCACTTGGTCTCCATTTTTATTGTTGCAGTTGAATAATAAATGCACTGAACAAAGAATATGGTCTTGTCCTGTTTAGTCACTGAAGCATAACTGTATCTGCATGGACAAAATGTGGAACAAGAAGACAACAGCTCCTGTGTTAGCATTGTTTGTCAGTCCATATGCTCTGCATAGTGAGTATGCAGTCCTACCATCCCCAGTATTCCCATTGGGGAATGGGATATGGCCATGGTGATAGCAAAGAGCTGGACTATGATACATTTGCTTTCATATCTGGCCAACAAAAGTTAATATGCAAAGTAAGAAAAGATCTACTCTTACTGCTACCCAAAATCAGAGATGTGACATCAATACCCTGACTGCAGACATCCAGACAGGAAAAATGCACTGGTTCTGGACATTCAGGAAAATGTTTACTTGTCTCTTTACTGCTCTGTGGGGGTCTTTCCTCATCTCTGCCCCAAAAAGCAGAGTGCTACATAGTCAAAGAGCCATGCAACTTGATACCCACTCCATTCCAAAACCATCTAGTGATACACAGAATACAGTCCTACCTTCAGAAGTGTTAATGGGATGGATGCATGATTTTGAGGGAATTGGGATGTAAGTGTTCAATCAGGACATTCCAAAACAGACAACGTTAAGTGCTCTGAACTAAGCTGCGTATAGGTTAATTGAGGGTTAAAGGGAAGAGATATTTTCCTTGGAAATATGGATTAAAGCACTAATGAAAAAACTACTGTTACAGAAAAGTCACAAACCTTCAGGCCAAAGAAATAATTCATGATGAAGTACTGACTTCCTCCATAACATAGGCCACACACCTCACCCAAACAATAACTCCTATTTGATCCATATCAGTGTGCCCAACTGGGGACAACTCACTATCTTCATTGTTTTGTTCCTGCTCTTCCATCCATGGACCATTCCCATTCTAGCACAGGAGGGAACCATTAGTTCCAGTGAACTTGCCCTTGCTCATTTCTCATCCCCAGAAGCATTTTGCAGGTGTGATCTGTTTTTTTTAAAATTTATATACAGATGCATGAACTTGCAAGAGGAGAGCTTCAACATGTAACTGTTAAAAGTATTGGCATAAAATGGAAATCATTGCCCAAATTGCACCATCTTCCCCATCACCACCTCCAGCTCCTGCTCAAACCATAGCCATCAGTGCGAATAGCAATGAGTTGCACCTGGACTTTGGGGGATGGCTGGCAACACAGCCTCAGCACTGTCTGAAGTGAGGACCTGGATATTTTTTTCCCATGTGAATATGACTTTAGATCAATTATCTTACTGTATAAATAGTGGACAGCCCAAGAGCCCTTTGAGCTCTCCTGTATGGCAGCGAGATGCATGCCAGGATCTCCCCTTGAGTGTGGAGACTCGCTTAAGTTTCTACTCCTTGAGGCTGAGAGATTCCTTGCCACAACACATTCTCATTAACTGACTGATAGCATGCGAAATTTTGAAATCTTAGCCACATAATATAAAGAAATTATTGTGCATATATAATCCTTTAGACAAAAACTGTAGACCAAGTCTGGGACTAGGATTGGATCCAGCTGCACACAGACTCCTCTCTGAGAAGTTTAGAAAGTGAAGCAGTCCTTTCTGACCATTTTGACTCAACAGGGGGTGGTGTGGGGGTGGTTCCCAACAGCTTGTCTGACCCTGTCCTCTGTGCAGTCACATTTACTACAGGCTTTGTTAAATCGCTGTTTTATAATAATAAATATTTCACTACTTCTCTCTTACAAGTAAAGTCAATCACTACACCCACGACACTTTCTTGAAAAGAGAATGGTCTTATGTGAACGGTCACCTGTTTTAATTAGTCAGAGGATTCCTGCTATGCCAAACGTGTTGTTTGGTTGCTCTAAAGGGCAGAAATATCATCTTCCTCATTTTGTCCTTCACAGTGAAACCAAACGCCCCTTTTATTACATATTTTTTCAAAATTATATCTACTGCATATTAGAAGACAAAGCTTCACAATGATATATCTCTCTCAATGCTCCTAGAGGAAATATGGTCTGTATTTGCAAATAATTACAATAGATAAAGAGAAAAGAATATATTCAGCAATCTTGGTGACTGCAGTGACTCCATGTATGACCTGATGGAAGTTACTTAAAACACTTTGTATCCTGCTTAAATCTATGAAAGAAGGCTAATACTTTCCTGTCTTGTAAGAGAGTTATGAAGCTAAATTAATGTTAAAGACTTTCAGGTATGTGCAAAGGTATTATTTCCAGAAGAAAAAAAAGAAAGAAAACTACCATTCTTGTTATCTGACACTGTAGAGAACAGCATAAGCTTTTTCTCTTTTTTGTAAGTAAGTATTTCCCATCAACTTATCAGAAAGAGGCACTTTACGTAATGTAGTTAAGGACTTTTCTTCTGACAACTTTCTGCAAGAAACATTCCTCCCTAATATTTTTGTCTATTAAGCAACATATAGGAATTTTCCCTAGAACATTTCGCGCACCAAGGAAAAAGAGGAATAGCTAATATTTTACTTCTCTTTTAGAGATCAGCTAAGACCTTCCCCTCCATACGAAAGAAGCAGAGAACAGCCAGCCAGCTAGTTGGACTGAAGAAATAAGAGTAAAGTATAAGAGTGATTGACAATTTTTACTTATTACAGGCTTGGACTTTCTGCACAGTAGTCCCCAGATTATCTTCCACTCTAAGACATAAGTCCAAGGCTCTAGCACAAAACACACAACAAGCATTCAAATGAAATACCAATGACTATGTTCAGATTCAATGTGCATCCTTGCATAGTTATTGGACAAGGCTAAAATATACAAAGCTAAAAGAATATTTTGTTGTTGTTGTTTTGTTTTCATTTCCAACACAAGAAAGCCCACAACATTCTCATTCTTGTTCAGCCAATCTCTGGACAGAAGAATAATTTTAAAGTTATTCTATACCATTTTGACTTATTTAATAAAATTTGTAGAGGGCAAAAAATGAACAAAAATCTCTTCAAAAAAAACCAAAAAAACAAACCACAAAACAGGTCATAAACCTTTCACACAGAATATTAGTGACTTCATTCCTCTCCTTAAAAATCTGAAAGATTTAAGAAGCTAGAAGTATTTCCCCTAGGAGATCTATTCTCTGTAACCTACTGAAATACATAATTTCTCACCAGCTAATGAAATCTCTTTCATGCCATTCTATACCCTCAGACTTTGCTGGTTAGAACACAAATCTTCAGGGATGGGCACGGACAAGTTCCATGTATCAGTTAAAATCTGCATAAATTCTTAAGCTTATACTGAACAAAATCTCCTCCATGGACCTGCAGAAATACACTTTACTGTAGCATCCAAGTGTTTTTCACAGCCCCTGAATTTATATACCATCAGCTGCATGAAGTGTCCAAAGGAATGGCTGCACAATGTTTCATTTTAGCGGGGCCTGGATTTGGGTTTTCTTTAGTGAATGGTGCTGAACACTGAGCCCTGCCCATGGCCAGTTCAGAATGTCCCTGCCCTGCCTTGGCCCAGCTCTGACTTCCTCGTGGTCAAGCTCTGCTCACCCACAGAAACTTCCGTGTTCTTTGAGCCAAATTTTAGAACGAGTTTTCCATCTTGAAACTCCACATGTCAAGGAAAATATTTCCAAACACAGTCTGGATGATGCTGAATCCTTGACTTTGCCTTGATATTCTGTAGGAAGCCAATATGCACATAAAAAACCTTGATCTGATGTGCACTTTAAGGGCTGAATCCCTAACAGATATAAAAGCTATTACTTCAGCTGGTATTATTCTTGGTGGGAAGAGGAGGGAGCCATTGCACGACATTAAAGATAGAAAACAATGAATGCTATTTTACAACATTGCTATAGTTCTGCCAAGCCACAAGCATGTCTAGTGCCAGCTTCAATTACTATAATCGTGCTGAAACATCCCATACTGGAAAAACAAAACACACCATCTCTCCTGTTCAAACGAGGTAGGGAAGAGACATACGCTACTGCCACAGTGCCTCTTGTCTACCAAACCTTTTCATAAGTAATTTATCAAGTGGTTTTTATGTGTCCCAGGGTAAGGGCCAAGCACTATGAATGTCAATATCTACTGACAGGGTAGATAATGCAATACCTTTTACTGGACCAACAAATAAATTATTATGTGCTAGCTTTCAGACCAAAAAGACTCTGTCTTTTGGACGTTGTCAGAACTTCCAGAGTATGGCATTTAAATGAGGCAGTTGATTTAAACCCTTTCAGCTGTCCAATTTAAATCACATCTTAGGGCTAAATCAAGAAGAGAAGCCTTCTGGGAGAAAAAGACGGGCAAGATGTTCATAAGCTCTGTTTATTCTGGTTTAGAGAATCCCTCCTGTTATGTCAAAATATAAAATTATTCTATGCTTTTTTAAAGCTATTTGAAGAACAGCATAGGCTCTCTAACAGTTGTCAAAGTAAGAATCAGGGATCCACAAAGAGAAATTACACTGCCTAATTAATTTGTAAGTTGCTCAGGAAACCTTAAAAAGAAGCAGAAGTTTCTCAGAACACCTTCTCACGTTCTAATTAAGCTGATGAACATTAAGAGAAACAAAGTAGAGACAAAAGGAAGTATTAAAGCTCTGCTTAATTTAATAGAAACTAGAAACTAAGCTATTTCAGAGGAAAAAAATTCAGAAAATTCCAGCAGGAAAAAAAAAAAAAAGAAAAAAAAAAAAGACAGCTAAAAATTCCTGCAGTTCAACTGCTGCAATCTAAGGAATCAGTTACTTGAGTGTCCTGGTTTGAGACCATGACACCGAGTAACATGACAACTTCCTATATTGCTTGACGAGCTTTTTTGCTGAAGGCTGTTGGAAGACCAAATCATGTTGTCAGTAAAGGCTCAAGGATCGGAAACACGAGAGTACTATTTAAAAATTTCTGGAATTGTTCTAAGGCATCTCACTAGCTGCCTTCGATTTTAACTTTGAAAACTATAATCATCACAAGTGTAGATGAAGTTTTTACTTGTCTTTTTTGGATGAGTAATATAAAATATTAAACTGCCTCCTGATATGGTATATGAGAACTGCAGAATCTGAAAACTGACACCTTCTCAGCTCTAAGGCTCTGCCAAGAGGGAGACAGAGGAAAGAAGGCAGAGACAGCGAAAGAAGTCTAGACAAAAAGCTGACAAGGGCCCCTCTGTAACCTGTCAGCGGAGAAGCTGCAGCTGGCCTGGGAAACTAGTGCAAGGGCACACGTTTCTCCTTTGTCTGAAATTACTTTGCTTGTGAAAAAACAGATCTCTTTAAAAGAAGATTACTCTTAGACCTTCAGGTAACAAGATATCTCAGGCCTCTTTTCTAGCTATTTTCTTTCACTGATGCATCGCTGGCAAGCACCATTTCATTATTAGTAACTCCTGAAACTACATGTGGTATACCTCTTCCAGAGGTGTCCCCAGATCTCTTCTCACAAGTATTAATTTCACTGCAGACCCCAAGATGGTGAAGAATCACTCTACTTTCTAATCTTTTAACAATGGCAAATTAGTACTTTCTCTGCTAAAAGACAACAGTAAGCATTCTTTAAACAAACTTCCTTAATCTTAAATTCCCAGTGTAATGGAGGAACTACAGCTAGCGATAGACAGTCAATTTAAAACAATCAGCACCTTGGCTTATAAGATTTATGGAACCCTCAAAACCATGAAACTGCTTAACCTACACTATACAAAGGGCAAGTTTATAGCCTGAATACATGAGAAGAGTGTTCTGTTTCTGAACAGGAACAGTAAAAGCAGGAGATGTAGATCTCTGACTCAAAAACCTGTCACGAGACTAGGACAAATTAAAAAATGTAGTGCACCTGAGCTACAGTCAGTACTTTAAATTTTTAGATTAACCTGTTATATAATTTGTAATAAGTTATTGAGTCCTTTTCAACAGTGACCTACCAATCATTTCTGTCTTTTTTGTTATAATAGTCCCTTTGGTATTATCTAATTATGTATTATCTAGTATGTTGCTTTTGTGGTCAAAATGTTGATAATAACTAACAAACTAGCATACTAAGAAACACCGCTGTCTCTCTAGATTAGGAATTAAATGCCATTTGTGGATTTATTCTGAATTGTGCATTTTCACAACTCTGTGTGTGTACACTCTGGATATTATTTCTCCAAGCAGCACTATTAAAAGAGCAAATATGTCATATATGTTACTCTCATGCTAAGTATGGATGCAGTGACAGAGAGGTAAAAGGATTAGCCTAGGGTCACAAAAAGAACAGGTGAGAAGAGGCAGGAATAACCGCTGCCGCCTTCTACTGTAATTACATGCTACAGCCATACAGACCTACCTCTCAAAATTTCCCATCTCCATCCAAATATCCTATTATCTCTTACCTTGTGATGACTTTGAGAATATTTTAAATCACAAGATGGATAGTTCTTGAAACAAGCCAACCAAAGAAGTAGTAAATGTTGATTTCTTAACATCTTCACATCAATAATTTATACCTTCTTGATCAGACAGGCCTATCAAACACTGGTTATTGAGCTTAGTGAATTTTTGTCAGTCAGTGACCTGACATACATGAATGAACAGACAGGATCCTGTCGTCAGATGTTGCACACCATGAATCTCATTATCACTTATGTTTGAAGTTCTAACTTCATAAGTCTAAAAAAAGGCTAACCTTTAGAGTCCATGCTTGAATCTTTTTCTATATACATAAAATTACCAACTGTATGCAGTTACACTTTCTGAAAGTCTAAATTACATATAATTATTAAGAGTGAAACACTGAATATTAGAAAATAATCAGAGATTTAAAGCAAGAAAAAAAGTCATCTAGGAACAAGTTGCTGTTCTTGCAAAAGCACATTATAGTTTGGAGAGTAAAGGTTTTAATACTTGGATTATACCAGTCTGTAACATTCAGTAGATGTTATTCCTGGTATTCCTGGTAAATTATTTTAATAATTTTAATAATTATTTTAATAGTATTTCCTGGTAAATTATTTTAATATCAGTTTGATTCAATGTACTACAAATATTGAGATAAAGTGGCAAAAGTTTGCATTTCTTAAAATAAATGTTAAAAAGACTGAGCTTCACTGAAAGCTTTATCATAATGGCAACACAGTTTTCTATAAGGTATTTGGTTGGTAGTTTATTAAATTACTGAAAAAGTCCCCTAGAGCACACAAGAAGAGAGGACGTAGACATTTTTATTTTTATATGGCTGTTCAGTCCATGTCTAGTAAAACCTTTTAAAAAGGGAAAAAAAAAATAAAAAAAAATGTTCCAATTTGCTGAAGGTCTTCAGATTTGGCTGAGAATCTGATCCCAGNTGTATCAGTTGTGCCTCTTGGTTCTTGAGACAAGGAAGTGTCTTCAATGTTTTAGAGATATAGTTGTACATAAAGCTGCCTCTTTTACATACAACTGAGGGTGCCATGTGCTTCAAGATACTTAAAATGCTTTGTCACTACTGTGAACCGATTAACAAAAAAAACCCAAAATAACTATGGCAAATAATTATCTGCATAGCTGATAGGCTGTATCTACAACAGAGACAATTTCTGGTTGCCTAAACCAATAGACTAACAAATCCATTTTTCTTCTGTAGAGATTTTCAGAACATGCACACCAAGTCCACTTCATCATTTTTTTTTCATGGCTACTTTAAAAGACACGCTATGTATGTGTTCAGAATTGTTCCTCAAAACAGCAATGTACTCAAGTCTCATAGCACACTCTCTCTACTTAGAGGAGGTTACTTATAGGTCAGAAGTGTCTTGTACAACATGTTAAAAATTATTTTTAGTATTAAAGAATAGAATATACACATGCCATACTTACTAATATTTGCTATATAAATGTCCAAATACACTGTGTTATTTGTTTTATCTGTTAGGTACATTTCCGTATTATCTATCTTATATATTTTGTTGTGTTTACATTCTCAAAGTTAATTTAAGCAGCACTCAGAACTGACAATGCAAAAGCAGAAAGATTAATGAACATGCAGTACAAACAGAATGAGCATGCCAGGAAGTTTATTGTGTGCTTCAGACACAGTTTATTGT
>VZTM01010896.1:0-45173 GCA_013400555.1 Jacana jacana | reverse complement strand
TCATCCAGCAAGGTTTAACAAACAGTTACAATTTATCACAATGGAGAGGTGGGGCAGAGGGTAGTAGGCAACCAGAGCAGGTTGAAGCCCTGTCCCAGAGGCTGATGGTGGCTTCCCAGTAACCAGGCTGCGTGGTGCTGTGTGGTGCTGCACTCAACATTTCTGCATGTTACTTAGTTCCAGTACTTGAAGTCTTGGAGAAGTGCTTTAGGATTGGTTTTGTTTTGAAGGTGAGAGTTTTGAGAAGCACTTGATGCTCAATATCCACATCTCCTCTCTTCTCTCAACCAAGACATCGAAGCATATTGAAATCCCTAACTGACTTTTTCTTGTACACTTAACTTCAGGCATCTGTTCTGTATATGAGTAAGAGTGAAAAATGACCCCAGACTTAGAAATCATTCTGATAACACTCAAACAACGAATTTCAAGGATCATCAGCCTCTCCAGACGTTTGCTCTGTTAACAGACACAACAGCAAAGTAATCATCATTAGAACAGTAATTTTGTTCCAGCAACCCTCAGAGTCCTGCTGTGCCACTGTATTGCCCGTCTCTGTTCTGAGCTGACGGAGGGAGAGGCTGATTCTATTAACTAAATTTCACAATCATTGAAGAGGGTCTTTTAAGATACAAACTTTGCTTTGATATAGGAATTTCAAAGGTGAATAGGAGCTTCAAAGGAGGTGCTGGGAATGCAAGGAAAGCAGGATTGAGTTCTTAGCGGTAGGTAGCTCCTGACTTCAAATTATTTCCTCTAAAGATACTGGTTTCCTTTTTTGTGCACCAAAAAATATGTCAAAACAAGAAACTTAATTTATTCTGTTCTCTTGGATGCCATATGTAGCTGTCTTTTTCATGAATTAATCTATAAACATGAGAATGCATTTTTGCCATTAAACCATATTAGCAAATACTGTCCTTTTTTTAAGTACTCCTCAGAAAATTTACTACATATTTTAAAACCAGAACTTCAGAGGGTGTGTTAAAACAGTATAGGGGATAATGTGAAATGCCTTTGGTCTTGTGTAATTTCTAGACTGAGCTGTGAGAGGTTGCCTTGTAGAGGTGGAAAAGTACGTAAAGTGAAAAAGAAACTAAAAAAAATGAAACCCCATTACACTGGTATGGTCTGGGGGAGCTTAGATCCCTGGCAGATTTGTGGTCCTGCAAGCACCTTTGCTTTGTACCTTTTTGGAGGCAGAGATTTGTACAGTTGAAGAAAAGCACTAGGCAAGGATAAGAGATTTTCTAAGTCACCTCCATGCCAAAGCTACTCAGCCTGTGGCATTCCTGAATGAACGGTAGGAATCTCACAGTCTGCCCAGCATCTCTCTTCTATTACTTTGCTGTTTTAATAGTTAAAAATAGCATTCCAGGGTTTAAACGGAGACTTTCTTGCTGTCCTTGATGTTAGCCTGCTCTTGTTCTGTGCTCCTGAAGGTGGAGACAAGAT
Source organism: Jacana jacana (assembly GCA_013400555.1). Lineage (NCBI taxonomy): Eukaryota > Metazoa > Chordata > Aves > Charadriiformes > Jacanidae > Jacana > Jacana jacana. Next base: position 43,718 of record VZTM01010896.1, on the reverse strand, counting down.
TACTTGTTTTTGCCATTTCCTCTTAGCAGTTTGGTAGGTCCCTGGCCAGCGTTATTCCCCCGTGCTTCTTCTCTTCTTTAGAGTATGTGACTCTCGTTTTTTGAATCTTTCCACCCGGGTCATGTTGTCTAGATTCGTGTTTGTGCTCTTTGGTTTACTTGGACTCTGTTCAGTTGGTTCACATTTTTCAGACCTGCAGAGTGTAAGGTAAGACACCACATACCAGCTGTGAATTTATCAACCCTAACTGATTGATAGCTAGCTAACAGGTACCATGAGTTATATTCCTTTGAATAATAATAGTTTTTGCAAAGGAATGAAACTGTTGACTCCAGTTCAGCGTTAAGACTAGTGATGGCTTCTCTTCTGCAAAAGTACTTCCTTGCCAGTAGCTCCTTGTGAATAATCAGATGATTATTCTTTTTCAGGTATAGAATTTTGCCGTTCTTTTTTAACCTACTTTTCAGACTACTTCCCATGATTTTGAATTCTAAAATCCGCTGGTCTTCCTGGTTATTAAAACTACGTAGTGTTCACGATGTCAGGAATCATTGCTAACTGACTGTAGGTATGGCTCTTCCACTGGTGTGGCCCTCACTCTGTAACTGGTTCACCCAGCTCACCTTTGTCAGACTTGGTGGGAAGAGTGTCATTGAAGGTCTTCGTCTTCATTTTGCTGTGTTCAGTAATCTACTGCAACCCAAATACACGTACACTCCAGACAGGTTGTTGGTGGGATGGCATGCACCTGGCCATTGGTGTGGGACAAATCTTGCAAACAGAGGTTATCACAAGGACTCTAACAAATTTTCTCTTCTCTGCTACAGAAAAGTGATTCATATCTGCATTTTAATGAAGTAGCTGTAGAAATCTTTTACTTTATTAAGTATTAACTGTCTGGCCACCCATTAATATGGGGTACATCAACTGTTTTTTTCCCCTCTAAATTTGTATGGGTGTGTTGAAAAATATTGGCATATACTGATATTTTTAGTCTTTTAAACAAAGCTTTTGCACCGCTGGTATTGATTTCAGATTTTACCTCTGTCTAGGGAACGGTAAGATTAATGAATAAACTTTGCTCTTTTGTATTATAGTTCAGTCTAATTAGATGATGGGATTAACTAAATCAAGCAGCCACAATGTGGGTGTCTTTGACGAGGGTCAAATATTAAAAAGGGAGTTTTTCTGCATGTTCAGGGAGAGCGGGGATAGCATGTAGCATCGTGTTTTCCTGAGCACAGGAAGAAAGTGGTGGTGCCTGTGGAAAGAATAAGAGGGATGTGCTGACTGTGGGAGGAGTGTCTGGCTGAAGGGGGGGATGGTCAGACAGATACCATTCTGAAGCAGCTGGCCTTTTCTTCAAGAAACCACGGGTAAGAGACCGGGAGTTCTGGGCAGCTCAGTGGCAATCACAAAAGTTGCTCGGTCAAGAGAATAACGATGCTTTTAGTGAGAAGGAGAGGAAGATGCTTTTCCACATACTTCAAGTATTGCAGAACTCTCTTGCTTTGTGATCGCAATACAATGCTTTTCCTGCAAGCACAAGGAGACAACAGTATCAGAAATAAAGCATGCTAACTATTTTCTTTTGAAAGGCAGATGTTTTTTCCTTTTCGGGATGTTTCTTTCTCAAACGTAAGCCTGCGTACCAGCCCACAGTTCATCAGTTTTCATCCTGTGCCTTTCTTGCTTTAACAGATGCCACAAGGAATTAATTGCACATTCCATCATTCCAGATTCCCCTCTGGGCAGGCTCAGGGACCTTTGTTCTCTGGTATGTAGGGAGCACTTTGCTGGCCAGCCTGTGGGGAAGGTATGCTGTGCTCCCAGTGGGGTGGGCACAGAGTGGCGTGGCTGTTCCTGGGCTCTGCACCGCCATCAGGCACCCCGAAATGCTGGGCACCGGTCTTTCCCCACTGTTCCTTCAGCCTTCTTCCACTGCCCTGACCTCAGCAAACCCACCCCTAGACTTGTTTCAAGGTAGAGTATTTTAAAACTACTCCTTTTCTAGTCTTCCAGTTCAAAACAAATTATATCAAAGTTGGAGAACTTGAAGCGTTTTTAAAAACACCGTCAGGTTGTCCCTAGTAGTTTGGGTAGTAGGAAACCCCATGGTGCCACAGATTCTCCAACACTGAAGTGTTGCTGATGGCTTTTTTTAATGCCAAATGCACCTAATTTGATATCCTATAACGTTTCAGATCAGAGCACTTTCAGTGCAATGATCAATAAGTTAAACCTTCAAGGGAGCATTTCAGGCACATTTACGATGTGCAAGAAAATACCCCCGATTTCTATTGCGGGATTTGGATTGACTGTCTTTCATTTGACATTTTGTGACATCAGCAGGATTTTCAAATGACACAATATCCTGGTTTTGTCCCAGAGCTGTGTGGCAGCAGCACCACGTCACAACTGTTCAAAGAGATTTGAGACACAAGAACTGAATGGCAAAACACATACCGTCTAGCTGGGGATTCTTACTTCCCGCTGATCTGACTTCTCTGTGTTTCTTGTAATTAAAAATTGAAAACATGATTCTAAATTCCTAAAGAAATCATTAATAAAGCCTATTAAGCTGAACTACCATTTCCCATGAAAAGCTGAGGTGGCCTTCGGTTGATTTTTCCAATGTAATAGTTTTGTGTCTATTCAGGAGATCTGCTGCTTTTAAGCTAGGAGGTTTTTGCTTTTGTTATTGTCTCTGTGTGGGAGGGGGTATAATATGACATCTGAACTTTGGGTTCCCAAAGATGGCCAAGTGGTTAGGGTGTAAAATAGAATCACAGAATCATTCAGGTTGGAAGAGACCCTTGGGATCATGGAGTCCAACCATCAGCCCCACTCTACAAAGTTCTCCCCTTCACCAGATCCCCCAACACCACATCTCAACCACTCTTAAACACAGTCAGGGATGGGGACTCCACCCCCTCCCTGGGCAGCCCATTCCAGGCTCTGACCACTCTTGCTGGGAAAAACTCTTTCCTAATATCCAACCTAAATATAGCCCAGTGTGAGCAGATAGAACTTTGAGGTCTCTTTGTGTGGTTTTATTGTCATCTCACAAAACAGATTCATTTGTTTTCAACTATGTGCAAATATGCTGTGGTGAATTATGGAGTCTTAATTAACAGGTTTTGTCTGTCCTGTGGTTTCTGCTCTGCTGCCACCAAAACCACCGTATTGTCTCTGTTTCAGGACATTTTGTTTCAGCTATTTTTAAGAGACACAGGTTAGATGCTCTCTGTCTGCATTAGGTTTGTACATACCTAATGCTGCTAGATTACACCTCATTAAAACCTCTGGACACTAAAATAGAGCAGATCACAGAATCACCAAGCAAAAGTAAGTTGAAACTGTTCATTTTTATCCAGATTGTGATGCTTATGGCATGTGACAGCAATGTTTTATTTGCCATAGGTGTGACAGCATGATGCCTCTGAACCTTTTTACTGCAGAAGAGTTGGAATAGAGAAGATTTTCCTATCCCACCTGCTGCTTCTCAATTGCTATACGTACTCCAGATCTAAAAATTCAGCTTTTTTCTCTCATTCTTCTTTAATTATGTTCTATGGCTGGAATGTAGTTTGCTTAAACTGTTTTGGCTTCTAATAAGATTTGCCTCAGCCTGACTCACGTCTTCTCTAGCAAGTCCTCCCTCACAGCTTTGCTGTTCAAAATACCACCTTGCTTTCACTTTGTCCTTGGCAACGTCTAGCCCAGTGACAGTAATTCCCAAGGAGAGATATGGAAGGAGCTGAAGGAGGCTCTTGCGGGAACACACTGCTGATTCAGGTGAAGTGGCTGTGAAGAAGGCATTGGCTTGCTGCTCTGCACATGGATCGTGGGCTTCACTCCCATTTTGCTGCCAGCCCCTGCCTAAGAAGTTGGGACTGATGCTTGGAATGCCCAACTTTTTGCCTAGGTAATACACTTTTCTTAACATGAACAAGTGTTAGTTCATAAATGTATGAGGAAAAACATATTACCACATTTGTATTTCATATAGCAGTAGTTGTGTTACACTCATACAAATAAATAATCATTTCCCCCCCCTTTTTTCTGCTCTGATATAATCAAGAAATCGAGTGCTTGCTTAAGGGAATGAAAGGGCTCTCAGCATCCCTGAAACTTAGTTAGGAGGTATATGAAAGCACTCCCTCAACTATGAAAGCATTCCAGATTCAAAGGATACCTTTATATCCATATTCATTTTCAATTTAATCCACAGAGTGACATCCTGGCACTGAAAGGTCCATGGAACAACTTCCCTTGGCTATTATAATTCTAATTCAGAACACCCTGTCAGGAAATGGGGACAAATCCTGGAAACAGTTTTCATAACATACATGTTATTTCTGTGTTCTTCCTTGCAGCAGTTTTTTTTTTCACTCTCTGAGGAACACAGGGTAAAGGTGAAGCTGGAATGTGTCTGGAAGTGACTAAAAGGTGGGCAAGCCAGAAGAAAAGCCAAAGAGGCAGCAGCTAGATTGGTCTGGGCACTTCCGTAGGATCCTTCCTGTAGTATCCTTCCTACAACGAGCAGGAACCCTTAGAAAAGAAGGGGGAATGAGCAGAGAAGAACAGTTGAGTGAAGTGGTTTCAGGAGAGAAGAGAGGAGGAAATGATCTTTGCAAGAAAGGAGGAGCAGTGTGGAGGATCGTAAGGAGAAGGCTGCCTACCAGGAATACAAGAAGCTCTTACACGGGAGACAGAAAGAATAATAATCAAGTAATAGACTCAGTAGCCTACGAAGGCAGTAGGGAGCGAGAAGAAAAGATTGCTTCTGTTCATGTAGGAGATGGGACACGAATAAATAGAAGAGCACAGCAAAGGGCACAACAAAGGGACAAGCAGAGAGAGATCTCAAGTAACCCACAGCTTTTGTGTTGGTGAACTCAAGTAGAAGTGAAGCGATTGCTGTGTGTTCTCAAGCAGATGTGTGCTGTGGAGGGAAGCAAGCCATTCTCTGCAATTCTATTACATTAATGTTGTTGTCTGCTCTTCTCTGGTATTTTTATAAGAGTGCATCAGCTGCTCCTCTAGACTGAAAAGCCGATTTCAAGGCTCTTCTCCTCCTCCCAGACCTACATTTTGATCCCTATGTGCTCACCTTCTCTTCAATAAACGAAGTGAATGAAGAGGACACAGCAGCATTTTCTGAGGACTTTATACATTGAATGGAGAAAGTTGAGGGCACTAAAACTATCTGCAAATCCAGGATAAATGTAGTGAACAGTTCAGATGAAAAAGAAGTGATATGATGAGATGTGAGGGTGGGATGTTTTTACAAAGGTCTTTTGCATTTTGAGATTGATTCAACATTAGAATAGGAATAAACAAGAAAAACTGAAGAATCTAAAGGTAGACTATTTGAGTTTACGCTAATATCAGTCCAGCTGAGCAAAATTCCTTTTTATTTTTGGATTGGTTATCCTCTAATAATAAACACAGAAATCCTGTGCTCTTGCAGCACTTTTGCTTAAGCTGTTTTTCAAAGCTATTGCTTCTCCAGATAGAATCCTCACTTTTGTAAGTCGGGCAGCCTTTTCTTTGAATTTTGACTTAATATTTGCCTGTATTAGGACGCATGCTGTTTCTCTTTCCTCCGCTTAGCGAGCCTTCCAGGGCACTCTGTACCAATGATTCAGCAGCTGATACTTGCTGTTCCACCACTCTTTCTGTCAACCTCCAACTTTGCTACTAATTGCTTTTTCACCCCCTAGCTCACTGATAATAACACAGAGAGGACATCCAAGCTGTGTAAAGTCTCGTGACGATTCCTGTCGATGATAATGGCCTGGTGCGCATCAAAACCATCTGTTTGATGAGGGTGACCATAATTTCTTTTCTAATAAGTCCGTCCCAGGCACTTAGTCTGAGTGTCTCACCACATGTTGGCCTTTTGGGATGGCACTCTGCCTTGTGATGCACTAGAACACTTTAAAACGGGATATGAATGATGTTTATCTATATTCTTTGCTCACTTTGGAAAAGAATACATCACGTGCATCTAAAGATAGGAGGGGGCCTTTTTTTGTTGTTTCTTGTTCCCATGCAATTAAATGAACTCCACAGATAACTGTTTGCTGAATATTCCTAACCATTTACCCGCTCAGCACTTGCATTAGAGTGAAAGATAAGAGTTGCAAAGCTTCCTTTCCCCATCCCTTTTCTTTTTGTTTTTTCTCTCCTCCAGTTTGCATAGCGTGTTCTTACAATGCAGATCCTTAATTTGTTGCTGCAAGGAAGAACACAGAAATAACATGTATGTTATGAAAACTGTTTCCAGGATTTGTCCCCATTTCCTGACAGGGTGTTCTGAATTCGAATGATAATGAATGATGCTGTAGATTAATGACATAGAGAGAAGCTCTCTTACTTCTGAAGCCAAGGGAAGTTGTTCCATGGACCTTTCAGTGCCAGGATGTCACTCTGTGGATTAAATTGAAAATGAATATGGATATAGAGACTTGGGCAACGGCTTTTAGGATTATTTCTGTCAAATCCTGTGTGCCTAAAGTCTCTCATCCATGCTAATGGCTAGGGCCAACCATGTGCTATGCACCAGCAGTATTCTTTAGTGCATTGTCTCTAGTTCAGAGGGCTTTGTGCTCCAGGATCTGTGTTGTTATGTGTCCTACCATTGATTATAAGAACTATTCACGTGCATGCACATCCACTTGAGGAAGTGCTTAGGTTTTTCAGCTCTCAGTATGGCACCAAAGGTATTTGTTTTCTGAGTTGGGATGTTGGAAAGAGGAGTTGTGCATGTGCTACTTAAAATATTTGTAAACTTTTACAAAGAATACTATACAAAAGATGCTGCTGGAGATGAGAAAAACTTTTTCTCTGAAGTAATTTTGAGCCAGTAATTGATGGGGAGTTTGCTTCAGTAGCTCTTTTTGTGTTTTAGAGTTCAAAAGGATATTGTGTCATTTCTTCAGTGGGTGTTGCAGGCAACTAAGTAGTTTGTTTAAATATTTTGTGTAGTTAAGCAATAAATTGTGAGCAGGTAGTTTCCATTAGCAAACTGATTAGAATATCAAACGTGCATCCTGTTTCCAGGAGTTCCAACTGCTAAAAAGATGCTTAACCTAAAATAATTGTTTCAAAATAACTTATGAACTGATGGAAAAGAGCAGATGACGTTAGAGTTACTTCCCTGTGTTTGCCCTGCTTTTTTGTGGTTACCTTGAATGGCAAAATGACTTTCTGGCTCTTAGCAAGTTGCTGCAGATCTAATTTAAGATTATTTGGCAGGTTGAAAAATTAATGTCCTCGTGCTTGAAATCTAGCTGCTGGATTTTTACATAAAAACTGAAACACCAAGAAGAGTGTTCATGCATTATAAAGCAATGCCCAGACTAGTCTAAAAAGTGAAAAAGAACCCCCTGGAAAGCATGGCTTCCCTTCCAAGCCTAATGTGGAAACCCTGCAAAGCTGTTTAACTGAAGTATATTCTGCTTATCTTGATATACACCCTAATGTTGTGTCTTAGCACAAAGGAGGGAAAGGAGAGGAGACCTTTATTTTCTTGACTATTGCCTTAGAGTTTAGAGATGAGGTGTCTTAGTCCTAGCACTGGACGTGTGAAGAAATTTGGGAAGAAAAAAGAGTGAGGGAGGATGCTCAATTCATTAAGTATAAGGCAAACATAATGACAACATTAGCAAATAAATCACACACAGATGTAGAATTCCAGTTTCTAAACCTGCTCATTAAATATTTACAATTCACACTCTCAAAGTTGGAAAATACGTTGACATCTCAATCTATCGCTTTCCCCAAACTCATACCTGGCATGGTATAAAATTGGTTACTAAGAGTGAAGTGGTCTGAAAAAGTCAATTATGCTTCTTAAATTACTGAAAATGACACTTGCTGAAAAAAAGTATTGTGCCTTTAGTGTCTCTTCTTGTCTATCTTTATACCTTGGCCATTTTCGTTCTAGAGGATGATGACAATTAGATGTGCCAGGGTACAAAGAGCTTCCCAAATCTGACTTCTTGGAAAGTTCTTCATGAGCATTTGCTAGTTTTTCCCATGGGGCAGAGGGTAAATACGCTGAACATTAGCCATGAAAACATGAAGTCTTGTGCTTGTTTCCATCTGCATACAGATATAAACTGCAGGGGGGTTCAGTGGTTTTGTTTCTTGGTCAGTTTTTGAATTAGAAAATTATTTTTTTTCCCCAACAGGGAAAGACAAATGACTCATAGGATCACAGAATCATTCTGGTTGGAAGAGACCCTTGGGATCATGGAGTCCAAACATCAGCCCCACTCTACAAAGTTCTCCCCTTCACCAGATCCCCCAACACCACATCTCAACCACTCTGAAACCCATCCAGGGATGGGGACTCCACCCCCTCCCTGGGTAGCCCATTCCAGTGACTGTTCAGATAATTAAAGGGACTTTTAAGACTGCATCAAATACATTGATTTTTATTAGAGAAGGAAAACCAAAGAAATTATTTAAGCTTGTTTTATTTCAAAAGCAATGCCCTTTGAAAGCGATGTGTTCAGACTAACTGAAATCTCCTTTCCATGAAGGTGGTGACAACTGCAGTCCTTTCCGTGGAAATCTCCTTTCCGTGAAGGTGGTGACCCAGGTTGCCCAGAGAAGCTGTGGCTGCCCCATCCCTGGAGGGGTTCAAGGCCAGGCTGGATGGGGCTTGGAGCAACCTGCTCTGGTGGGAGGTGTCCCTGCCCAGGGCTGGGGATGATCTTGAAGGTCCCTTCCAACTTCCAAGTATTCCATGATTCTTCAGCCAGGATGGCTGTGTCTGCTGTGGGACTCCCTTTCCTAATGTTACAGCAAAGAAAAACTGGTCAATGTGGGAAAAGATCTAGTCAGTGTAAGCTGAAATTGTGGTCTTAGGTGAAAGTTCTGGGAACAATGTTTTTGAAGAGGTGGAAATGGATAGGAAATGGTTGGTTTGTGAAAGAAAGTGGGAAATAGGCATCCAGGAACGGGTAAATTCTCCAAATATTCCTTTAACCACTTCAGCTTGAGAGGTTCTTTCTCTACCACGGAGGTGAGCCCCAAAGGACTCCCTCCCAGGGCTTTTCACATGGGGTGCACTGGAGGCAAAACAGTCTCCACCCCGGGAATCCTCTGCAAGACCTGCAGAGGTGCCACCTCCTTCCCAGAACAGTGCCCGTCCATGTCCCCCTCCCCACAGCCCCTCACCGGCTCTGCACAGCCCTCAGCATCAGCGCCACAGCCTCCTCTGATTGGCTGGGCTGCAGGGGCAAGAGGGACGGGGATCCCGTGGTGAGGGTTGTGTGGTTGGCTTTGTTTTCCCCCTTCCCATTGTGATTTGCTATAGTCAGGGCCTTTCATTAGGACCTACAGGTCTTGCTAATGCAAAGGCCTGGGTAGAAAAAAACCCTGAAGTATTTTAGATACCTGAAATTCAAGTTTGACTGTCTTGTTTGTCACACTGTGGAAGGTAAAATAGCTTAAAACAAAGGCAAGAGTTCACCTGTGATGAACTGCAGGGAGTTTGGGGAAAACATATAAGGACTGCAGTGGAGTTCATTTAAACCTTTTGTAACAGGAAATGCACTACAGTCAAGATGTAAATAGATGTGGTTATTGTTAATAAAAAGGAAAAATGTCCCTGAAAGTGATTTTGAAGGGGAGAGGGAGAGTGCCTGTGTTTTATAAAAGTGACTTTAGAAACGCATAGATTAACTGCTCAGAGCAAGAGATCTCAAGTAGAAAGGGATGAACTTTTTGGACAGTTTGACAATTTGTGATAAAAGTGCTATACACAGAACCCTGTGTTTTAAATATTATAAATACTAGATAATAAAGCTGTATCATGAAGTGCAACTCTTTTCAGAATAATGGTAAGAGGATGGGATAAACTCAATGGTTTGGCTGTAATGCTGAGTTTGACTAGCCTGAAGTGCAGCAGCAATCTCAGGAAGCTCCAGAAGTTGCATGAATAATGGACTGAATCACTGTGAGGCCCAGATATGGAACATGCCTATGAAAAAACATAGTGAGTATGTTTCAGAAGATGTTAGTGCGGGGTTAGCTAATCAACAGGAAGGCTGGACAGAAGGAGCCACACAGCAGTATCTCTAGCTCAAAGAATCAGGGAATTGTCAGAGCTGGAAGGGACCTCTAGAGACCATCCAGTCCCACTCCCCTGCTAAAGCAGGATTGCCCAGAGCACATCACTCAGGGCTCCATCCAGGCATGGCTTGAAGGTCTCCAGAGAAGGGGACTCCACACCCTCCCTGGGCACCCTCTGCCAGGGCTCTGACACCCTCACCCCAAACAAGTTTCTCATATTCCATTGGAACTTCCCCTGTTCCAGCTTGTGCCTGTTGTCCTGTCACTGGGAACCACTGTGAAGAGTCCAGCTTTGTCCTCCTTTAGATACTTGTAAGCATTACAAGCCTCTTCTCCAGGCTGAGAGTCCCAGCTCTCTCAGCCTTTCCTCATAAGGAAAAGGAGAGCAGACTTTTATTTTCTTGAGCATTGCCTGAGACTTTAAAGATGAGGTGTCTTAGTCCTAGTACTGGCTGGTTGAAGTAATTGGGAAAGAAAGAAGAGTGGAGGAGGATGCAAGGGCATGTGGGCAGTGAGCACGCACGGGTTTTGTGGAGATGGGGGGGAGCAAGGGAAAATACTCCCTGTCTTTTGCCAAATGGTTACAAGGAAGCTATGGAATCTCACATAGGGGTTCTCACAGATACTAATGTTATAAGTTGATCCCACAAATTGATGCGAGACTGAGCCAATTAAAATGTGTAATATTTATTTAGCAAGCAGCAGCAAGCAAAACAGCGCTGGGTGGCCTGGGAGTCCCACTCCACCGACGGCCCGCACCCAGTTCCCGAAAGTTGCTGGGTTTATATCCTTCATCTTCCAGTGGTGTACTCTGCGTCTGCATATCTTGTTGCTGGGGGGTTGTCCACTGCCTTCCTCACCTCCTGGCGGTCTTGCAATGAAGGCTTTTCATCTTCCTGGCATCACCAATTCCTTGTCTTCACAAAACCCCCCTTACCCTTCTTAGTCATGCATGCACATTCTGTTTACATAGCCGGTGGCTAGTGGTTATCTTGGCACTTCTTGTGGAACAATACAACCACTCACTTCTCCAATAAGGCCCATCAAGAAGACTACCCCACCCAGTGAGGTTTAATGAACAGTCAGTTTACAGTTTATCACACTAACAGGTGAGTTGTACTAATAGAACTGTTTCTCTAGGGAGATGCAAAGCATAAAGATTCCTTAGCTGTGCTCATTCTGGCATGTATTTGGTTAGCTTGTTATGTCCCAGTGATACAGACTTGACCTGTCCTCCCACACACAGGCAGGAGTTTTTGGTTCCCTGACCACTGTCACACGCAGCTGTGCTCTGGAGAGAGAAATGTCACCTCTGAGAGGAACATCCTCGGTCAATGACAGCTCCGAGTCATGTTGCTCTAACTGTGGTAATAACCACATAACTTTAACTTGTGCAATCTTGAAAAGGTCCCAGCCTTGGATCTCAAAAAAACTCTGTGGCTGCTGTGTGTCCGCACTGAAATTACCACTTGGAAGCAAAATACTAATCCATCGAGCAACGAACCACATACAGGAAGAATGAAGTGAGCTCGCATCTCCTTGGTTTTTAGGCTTAGGCTTCGTAAAGGTATATTCTGTAATGGCACTGGGATTCCATGACCTTTTAACTCTAATTCTAATAGGTTTAGCAAACAAAATTTGTAATGTTTAGATGAGTGAAAATGTGTATTTTCTTCATTAGCTTGTGAATTGCTTTCATGAAAGGCCTGTTTGCATGTTACTGCTTGGGCTCACTGTCATTCACCAGAAATACTTCCATTGTGGTGTTAAATGGGATTTGGTCAGTTTCTTGAAACAAAAATGGGATCTCAAGCCAAGTGCCTGTATTTCTTCCTTACAGAAATTGATCACCCCTGCAACGCCACCTCTCTTTAATCTCAGGAAACAGAGAGGGTAGAATAAGTAAGTGGTTTAGAGATGCAAAATTGTTACGCCTTCTGGAGAGATTAATTGACTTTTCAGCATGGGGCCACTATGTTTTGGCTCTGATAACAGAGATTAAAAAAGGTTGGAATGGGGACTCACTGGTTCTGAAGCCATACCACTGCAAAGAAGAGAATTTAAAATTCACAGACATCTGTAAACCTGGAGAAAATGGTCTCCTTAACCCAGTGGCTGGGCACCTGCCAGAGAAAGGAGAGAGATGTGTTTGTTAGGTCACTATTCCTCACAGTTCCCCTCCTTGAGGCAAAGGCTGCTGCCTGTAAAATAGGAACGGGTTTCCAGCCTTTTCCTATAAGCAACTTTCTTATACCCTGTGTGTTCTTCTACAGTTAGTGCTGGACTTAGCAGTGTTGGGTTGGTTCTGGTCTGCTTCACTTGCTTCTGAACAAGAGGTAGTGTTAGCTATACGTGAACAGTGCTTACTATCTTCATCATCTTCCTAATTATGACCTGAAATTCTTTCTCTCCCTTTGAACTAAGGAATATTTTGCTCTATGTCTGAAAATGGGGGAGGCAGTGGAGGGTGAAGTGTTTTTTTTTTTCTTTTTGTTATAAAATACTAAGTAGACCTTTGACTGCAAATGTACCATCTGTACTGCCTGGCAGGATTGCCTCCTGCAGTTAATTTTCCTACCAGTGATTACTTCGCCTGTTACACAAAGATCAGCCCCTGTCTCTGCCTCCTCCATGCCCACCTTAAGTATGTCCTATAAAAACAGTGGGCATCAAGAATATTTGAGGATGTGGTTATTTGTTAATACTTCATTTATCTTGAGCAGTAACTTAAAATCCTTGGAAGTTACTATAAGCCTAGCTGATTTCCAAGTCAATTTTTCAAAAGGCTGTAAGTTCTGCTGGTTTTATTGGAGCACCCAAGGCAGGTCTGGGGGAATTACAGGCAGGGGAGTCTGACAAGACATGTTTTTTTCCTCATTGCCTTTCTCTAGAGAACAAAATAGTTTTATGAGTTTTTTCCATTCTTCTTTCATCTTTGTCACAGGAATGGATTGGATGTTCCTTCTTCAGCAGATTTTCTTTACTGGGAGTGTATTTCAGTTCTCACTGGACATTTCCTTGCTTCCCCGGTGGCTGGTGATGTTCTAAGTAAGGAAGCTGGTGCATTGCTGAAAGGGTGAGTCCTTCAAAAAGTTGAATATTGAAAAGGTCAAAGCGATTCTATACAGTGCTGTGATTCAGTGCATTCTGCAGGAATGAACATTCAGATACCTTCCACTACAGCAGAGATTGAAAGAAAGGGGTGAAAACAATCCCTACTCGTGACAAGTATTGCAAGTGGGATGGAGAAGGGCAATAAACTTAATCTGTTCCTGTAACTATTTTCATGTTTTAATCACTTTGTTTTAAACAACAAAATCTTATTTACTATTAGTTTCAGTGTTTTATTTTGCTACTTAATATCTAAATTCTACTTTCAGAGTCTCTGATGAAAAACTGTAAAATGAAGTATGTGGGTTTTCTGGTTTTGTTTGTTTGTGGGTTTTCTTTGTTTTTGTTTTTGTTTTTTTGTTTTTTTTTAATTTCTAGCTGAATTAGAAAAATAGAATTAAAATGTACATTTTTAACCACCACCCAGCCATTGTTTTTCTTCTTCTCCCTTCAACCCAAAAAAACCCATGATGAATTGTTTTGGTGAGGTTTCTTTTGGTTGGCTTAGCCTTCAAAATCAAACAAACTTCAGCATTTCTAACTGAAAGTAGCTTTTGAGACAAGATGCTTGAAATTGGAAAACTAGACTGGTTTGCTTCAGATTTTTTTTATAATGGTTGTCTAAATGTAAAGTATTCACAAATAGTTTTCATCTACCTGAAATGACTCTCTTAGTGCTTGAGAGGTTTGTTCTGGACTGTAGCCTGCTTGCAGCCTGTTCTGACCAGTTGTCTCGTCTGTTGCTGTGCTGATAGTGTATGTTTGGCCCAGGTAGCCAGGGGAGAATGAAGTATGAACTGCTTAGAGAAAAACCTCAGTGACGTGTTCAGCTTCTCTAAAACAATTTCTTATGCTCCAGCTTGTCCTAGTCATTGTTTCCTGCAAGCCTGTAAGTCACTTTCAGGGTTGGTCCCATACTTTATTAAAAAACCCACCTATTTTAGCGACTCTGACTTAGTTAATGGAAATGTAATTAAAACCTTTCAGTGAACGGATTGTCGTTCAGCCATGTAACACTTTTCCATTCACTGGAGCTGCTTGCATAAATACAAAAGTGGGATTAAATTCTTAGGGGTTTTATTTTACAGTATTGACTGATGAATATTTTGTTTTCAGCTAACTGTTTATTTTACAGTCCCAACTGGGTCTTTTGGCAATAGTCAGTGTTGTTTGAGGCAACTATCGTCATCGCTTTCAGCATCCTCCCAGTTAACAGTTAGGCAGCATCTTGGCATGTAGTGTGCTCTGATCCACCAAGTGAGGTGACACAGGCCTGATGTTTAGAGCTGCACTTACAGCACAGGTTGCATTCAGAGAAAGTACAGGGAGGTATTGAAAAAAATCACATAGGTTGGCAAACTTGCACGGAAACCTGATGCATTCCAAGCTGCTCTAGGCGCTGACCGAGCAGTGGTCTTCCAGGAGTTTCTGCTGTAGCCTGCTGATGGCTGGGTCTGGGTGAGAGTTAACACACAAATACCTGATACTCTTGTTATTCCTCATGCTACATTAGTGGCACAAGTGAATTCACAGGATCTGCGGTGGCTGTTGCAGGGGCACAGCTGGCAAGGTTTTCTATCTAGCTTTCTTAGCAAGTGAAGTGTTAATTTTCACTTGAGTGTTTTTCAGAGCTGTTGGTAGATGCGTTTTGGCTACTTTGCAGCTATCTCATAGGTTTATTTTAAAGCTCCAGGGGACTGGGCTTTATATGAGCGTTTGCATTTGACAGGTTGTGAAGATGGAGAGCAGAATGAGTTGCTGTTTAGGATAAATAGGAAGTATTATTTAGAAATACAAAGGAAGAAATTTGAGAGCTAGAAGCACTGTGAAGAAATCCAGGATAGGTACTTTTAATAAACTAGCATTAGACTAGTTCCGACAGAACAAAATAAAGTAGGTGCTGCTTTTCTGTGGAAGCAGCAGGTGTTGAAAATCAAAGGCAGGAGATCCTACCTGATCCTCCTGTAGGCAGGAGAACCTACCTGATCCTACCCAGATCCTCCTGTACCTGAACTGTTAAAATGCAACCAGGTTAAGCCACAAATCCCTGTAGATACTCATACTGCACTATTCAAATACACCAGCCAAAGGCTTTCTCAACCTGCTTCCTCTAGGTTCTATGTAGCAGGACTTTGCAGAGAGCAAGGAGTCCTGGTGTTCATTGCTTGTGCCTTGAGAAAGAATGGTCGAACGCCATACTCTGGTGTATATTCTGTACTTTGAAATTATGAGAGAGCGCTTGAACATGCTTTTGTCATCCCCCACCAGGCTAAGCAGTCCCAGTTCTGCTCCTGAATGCCCATTTTGGACACCCAGTATGCCAGATCTGGTGTTTCTCTAACCTTGTGCCTACCCCAACTAGTGCATTAAGCCCGCACCTGGCTAAACTGGTCCCACTTAACATCCCTGACTCTCACCAGCTGCTGGGAAAAGCGCAGCCCGTGGGTGAGGAGGGTTACTTCACCTTGTTTAAAATGTAGGAGACTGTTTTCACATAGCCAGTCAGCAAGCAAAGGAGAAGTAAGTTTAATTGGGAAAATGGGTAATCTGAATGGATTTTTCTTCTGCCCACATAACAAAACACCTACTGTCAGATCTCCAAGTGACAGCTGCATTAGGAATGTCTGTAAAGAGAGCTAAAATAAACCTATTGATCTGAGGCTCATAACAAAGTGTCTTACCCATGCTGCATCTTTTCAATTAAGAGTGTAGAGTATTTTAAGCTCACCAACATTAAATTATAGTAGACATTCGGTACGCATCTTTTAATGGCTGTCTTGATTTATGAGCTAGGTAGAGAATCCCAAGTTCCATTTCATCGTATAGTAATGAGACCTGTCCTAAAATAATGCCATTAAATTACCCTTTAGGTACTTACTGGAACTTGTCTGACTTTGGCATTAACTTTATAACAACGTGAGGCATTGACTAAAGATTTAAACTGTGAACATTTTTAAGTAGTTCTAATGGCAAGTTTTCTTTTTGTGTTGGAAAGTTGTCTGTTCTGTGCTTTATTAACTTATTTCTATTAAAAAAAATATGTAAATTTGTCTTTTTAGCAAAGATTCTTCAATATTTTTTTTTGCAAGATTAAGATTTTAAAAGAATTTAATTTATTTTGATTGATTTGCCAGTATAAAGAGGAGCATAACTAAGAGGGGCTGGTGAATCTGCCTGGGAGTACAGAAACTGAGAGGATGTTACCTGTAATTGTTTAATCTGTGCCATCATTCACCTGTTCTTCTTTGAAAACAATCCTAGGAGGGGGTACATGTGAATAATTGTAGCGGATATGTGTTAATTAGAAATAAGACATCTGTTTGAGTCTGTGTCATTAATGAATGGCACGCTATATTTATTCTGCTTCTGGAACATTTTGTTCTCTTAGAAAGGAATTACCTCAGCAATGTGAATGGTACATACTGGATTGTCAGTCGCATTCCAGTTAGGCTTACCAGCATCACCTGTCATTGTCTTCACCCCCTCACCTGGTTTAAATCTCCCCTCTGACTGTTTTCCCATGTAAAAAGACGATCTTTCTGTCCTCACCTTTACAAGCTGTTGGCATGGGTAAGGAATTCTGTAGTGTCCTGTCCTGAGATTATTGCTGTGCCCATATTGTCTGTCTTAGTCAGCTGATCCCTCCCCACACTTTTCACACCACCACTTCTATGTTGATTTGGGTTTGGTTTTGGTTTTTTAATATGTAGCTTCTTTGGGAGTGTAAATTTCTGTCCTACACTATCTTGGTTCCATGTCATTCCCCCTGTCTTTCATAGTCCCCCTTTAAAACCTGTTTCTCTATGATGTCTGCAATTTATTTTTATCCACACTTGATGTTGGGCTGGTAGCAAGCTGGAGCCAGTCTGAGCATAGCAAGGATTAAAAATACTCATACTGACTGCTTCTTTGCTAGATGCCTCTCTCTCCTCTTAATTTGTTTACATAGTTGTCATAACTATGGCTTTTGATTCCAAAAGCTCCCAGTCTATTTCTTTGTATTTGTTTTTACAGCACCTTCTGTTGCATTCTTTTGTGGTTATTAATGGGAACTCTGCATCAGATTTTATAACTGTTGGGATGCTGAGTCCTGAATTGTAAAACAGGTAGGTTAACTACTACTAGGAGGAAGAGCTTGTGAGGAAAGCAAAGATGCTGGGGCTTTTATGTGGCTCAGACATGCTGCAGATTTGAATGTTCCCTCTAACCAGCTAGTCCTTGCCAGGATGCTTGAGGAGCTGTATCATCTTAAACTATTGAAGGATCAGTTACCCTCCCATCTGCTAGCTTGACACGCTTGTTGTAGCTTCTAGCAGCATGTGTTGTTGAGTCCCTTCAGCAATACACTGAAGGGACAAATACACAAATATCTTTGTGATATAAACCAAAAGTTTGCTATCCAAGAAATGTGAAGTTTCCTCTGGATCAGATAGACCAACAAACCAGCTACGCCTCTGCCTTATCTTTATCATAAATCAAGCAGGCTAATATGCTACCTGGGCTGAGAAAATGTAAAGATGCTCACAGTGATCCCTACACACATGGAGTATCCCCATTAAAAAAGCAATAGAAAAAAACCCATGCTTATTTTGGAATAAAAAGATAAAATGCCAAAGTGTTATTTGTTAGGGAAGCAAAATTAAAATGTGGTCTGAAGCAGGAAGGCATGAAGTTGCCAAGATGAAATGGTTACAGGAAAAGAAGACAAACTGGGATGCTTTAAGTGAAGAAGAGAAAATGCTACAAATGGACAGAGAAAAAGCAGTCTGGAAAGCAAAGAAAGAGGTGCCTCACTTTGCCATTCAAGAAGTTGGCTTCTTCAGCATTTAATCGCTACCACCTGTGTTCTCAAACACTAATTCATTATGTGTGCTATCAAAATTCTCAACTCTTTCTCTGTGTTAAGTGATAATGCTTATGTAGATGAACACTATGCTGTGGAACAAAGCTCAGAAAGAGTGGAAGTACCATTGTTTGTATTTTTTCAAAAATGTTTTTTGAACGCAGATTATGTGCTTGCAAACGCTGAGTTAGGCTCTCTGCGTGCTGCAGCAGGAGCGTGATGCTGTTTGATCTTTTTGGTTATTCTAATATGACTTCCGATACTCTGGATTCAATTCTCTTTTTCATCTGGAGAACAGCATTAAACAAAAGATGAGTTTTCACTGCTTGAACCCATTTCATGTATATTTTTAAAAAAATAATATCTACACAAAGTCATTGCTAATGATGAGCTAGGAAATAAAGGAACATTAAGTAAATACATAGGATTTTGGTTTGAAGTACCAAATTATGTGTGAATAAAAGGCTGTATTTCCAGGGAGAATTTGGCTGCAGATATTGCAGGAAACCCCTGCAACTTATATATGATAATTGTGTGCTGTAGAGTAAGGAGGGAGGGAGGGAGGGAGCCTTGCATGCTGAATGCAGTGCAGCTGGCACTGCCTCAACTTGACGGCCCCATCAGTGGAGACAAACAATGGGATGGTATGGCATGAAATGTGAGGTCATGGATTATGCTGGTGTGCAGTAACAGTGATACATACCGGAACAAGGTATAGCCTAGGATGTGTTATTATTACCAGGGTCTCCTGGCTTCACTTATGCTGTTTGTGAATTTGTTTGTGCATTCCATTTTATACAGCAAGATTTCTACAGACCGATTTCTAGGTAGCCATATATTTTGGTCACTGCCTGTTGATGAACTGGTCTTTCTGTCAGATGCCATCCCATGCTGACACAGTCATGCCTCACGTGTGTTGTGAGACAGCCAGTAAGGTAGAAGATCTTCCTGTTGGAATAGGGTCGTTATAGCAGTTAGAAAGCTGCTTCATCACCCTGTGAAATCAGTGTTCACAGAGCCTTCAGTAGCAAAGCAAGACTTTGGGTATTATTTTGGGTGATGAGACTTAAACTTGGGTAACTGGGATTTTTCTTATGTAATCCAAAAACATAGCTTAAAATCTCTTTTTCTACAACATGTGTTTCTTGTGTTTAGCACAGAGAGGAGAACTCTTTAGCAAATCTTGTCCATATTAAATTGAGGTGATCAGTCTTGGGTTTGTGAATGCGGGAGGCTTTCACTCTGATTTTGCTTTGGAGGAGTTGAGATGTATAGGAATCTTTGCTAGAGGTTGTTGACTGGTTAGTTATGCCTTTGAACCCACCCTGATGGCTCGTCCATTTTCGTAGGTTTAGTGCTATGGTTGGACCTTGGCTTCTGGTCTTTCTGAGCTCATCCATACTGACAGCTTTTGCCTGGTTTCCTCATGAGCCACAGTATTTTGGAGAGATCAGAAGTAGATCAACAGAAGCCCAAGATTATCTGGTGTGTTATGTGATGGGAAGAGTTGAGAAGCCATATTTAAACTGTGAAGCCTAGGGCTATTTTCGGTTTTGGAGGTAAATAGCTTGTTTATGCAGGAAACAACCCACAAAACTCTGAACTTACGCTTAGCTTTTGGTAAGTGTAGATTTACCACACTTCTCCCTAGGAGTGCCTTAGCAATGAGAAGGTGTTTCTTTCACCTCTCTCTATTTAGTGACTTAGTGTGTTGGGGACAGGTTGCTGCTTTCATCAGAACTTATTTTCGTGTTAGTAATTGTGGGTTAGAGATAGGGCAGTTTGTCTGATAGGGCAGTTCCCATGCTTTTAGGCCTTACTCTACCCTGTGACTGCTATTGCACTAATAATGAAATGGTTTAAAGTTTACTGTATCTTTTTATTTGCTCACTAATGCAGTTCTCTTTAAATTTTATGGTCTTAATCTCTGGGAAGATTCACCAACAGTTTTCAGTGTGGCCTGTGTGTTTCTCAATGCATCCAGCTTGGTGAGGCACCAATAAACTTCAGAAAAATTGCAGGCTGGTCCTTGAAAACTCCCTAGTACAGGCTTTTTCTTCTCAAAATTGCCTGAGTTCGGGTTTTAAGAGAAATGCAACATTGGTTTGAGCTGTTGCTTATCATAAATTTCATATTTGATGTATTTCCTCTAGAGCCCGGTGAATTAGAGGGCTTTAATTTTGCCAACCAGGGTGCCACTGATAATTTTACCAGCTGCAGGTTGGTAGTAGTTGTAGTACAGAAGCACTGAAGTCTTGACATTTACAAGCGGAAAATGATTTACACTGTTAACAAAAATTTTAGCAGTGTAAAAAAG
This sequence comes from Jacana jacana, assembly GCA_013400555.1. Taxonomy (NCBI): domain Eukaryota; kingdom Metazoa; phylum Chordata; class Aves; order Charadriiformes; family Jacanidae; genus Jacana; species Jacana jacana. Next base: position 23,352 of record VZTM01010896.1, on the reverse strand, counting down.
AGCTTGGCAATGGTGTACCAGCTAACCTGTGCCCTTTAATGTTGCTGCTTTCCAGAGGCTGCCACTCCTAAATGAGTAAACGATAAATCATAACACACTGAGACAACAGCCACTGGGGCCATCTGGAAAAGACAGGCTTCTTCAATGTTCTTGTATTTCCTGCACATAGTTTGCTCTTCAGAATGGCTTACCAAGGGGGATTAGAGGTTTTCTACTCTTCCCAGGGAAATATTTTATCTCTAGTGTAGGAGGCTTGGTTTGGGGTTTGTTTTTCGGTGTGGGGGAAGAGCTGTAGTTTGGAAGTTGCTATCTGTATGTTACTAGAAGAGCTGTAATTTGAATTACCTTGTCTGAAGCAGATAGCACAGTTCTGGATAAACAGTTCAAGCTAGAAGACAGAAACCATTCTGAATTCAGGAACATGCCTCTCATTGACTTAAACAAACTTCCCATTCGATTACTTTACATTTTTGATAATAAGAGCATGTGTTGATTGCCACCAGAAGAAATATATTGAAATTTCTCCTATATGGATCTGTGGATTCTCAGTCAGAACTATAGTATGCTGTAAAAATCACCTTGAAAATTCTTAGGCATGGGGATGTTAGGGTAATTGTAAGTAACAGGAAGGTATTTATTTGTATTAGGGTTTTTGTTTTTTAAATAATGAGGTCACCTTTGCGGGGGTTGTTGGAGGAAGTTGCCAGTACTTGACTTTTGTTTCTCCTCCTGTGTTCTTAAAGGCAGTGCCTATGTTACACATGCTGTCTCAAACTGAGGCAATGGTCACGGCAAGGAGCGGGGTCAGTGATAACACTGCAGTCTGCGGGTTGTGGCACAGAGTAATTAGAGGAAAAACTTCTGCATTTTATGCAAACTGAGGAGAAGCAGCAGCATGAAGAGCATGATATTAATGTCCTGTCTGTAGAAAAGGGCATATGGATGTGAGAAACTGGAGATGAGAAACCGGCAGAAGAAACTGGATGTGAGAAACTGGCAGGAAACAGGATGGCTCTGGGGTTGAATGGGTGTAACAGCATTTTAATGCTCTTGTGGGGTTTGCTTCTGGATAACATGTTGGACTCTAAAACACTGAATGTGCTTCAGCCACTGAAACACTGTGAGCCCCATCTCCTTTGCAGCTGCAGCGTGGCCTGGCTCTGGCTTTCAGCGCTCTATGACTTTGTCTCCCTGAGCCATTTCTTCCAAGCTGCCACGACCTCCCCTTTCTAGTTCTCCCCATGCACCTCTCCTTCCCAGGAAGCCACTAGTGCAGGAGTGTCCTCTGTTATTTCTCTGTCTAGACAGGTCTTGCCAGGTGATAATGCAGGTAGGAATTGCATGTGGGTGTCTCTACACCACAACCCTGTGGGCTTCCACTCTTTATAGCCAAGTATGTGAGCAGGTGGCAGGTAAAAGGAACACACATGAAAATAATGAAATCCCTTCCCTTTCTGTGTTAGCACTTAGCTCATCTCTTGACGTTCTCTTTGTTGGAACACTCAATGTTTAACATCACAAGAAAGTACCAAATTCCACCCGGGGGAGATGTTATAATCCTGTCTGCCAAAATATATGTTTGTTCTTTAGAATTTCTCAAAGGAGCATTTTAACTGCCAAAAACCTGTTTGGTCTAAATTTTCTAATACTGTTTGACATTATGCTAATAAAAATTAACTCTGTCTAATTCCATTGCTTGTGAAACAAATTACCAAACTGAGCTCAACTAAGCAAATGCATGTTTAGTGAAGTGCTTTAAAATCATTATTTTTTACTGGAAATTATGAATAACTGATGCAGAAAAGGAATTTATTGAACTGTTTGGGGTATATAATCTTCTGCAGCCATAAGTCCAGTACTACAGTGCTTCTGTTAAACTGAAGGAATTTGCTTTAGGAGAGAAAAAGTATAAATGCAGGAACTTAGTAAAGTGTTATATGGACTAGAGTAACTTTTGTTTTTCTTTTCCTCTTTAACTTTTCATAAAATACCAGAGTTCTGTAAAAACAAAGGTGTAGGGAATTTGGTTTAATAGCTATTCCCGTAAATACATTTGGCTTCATACACTAATACAGTCTGAAAATTCAATCAGGAAAAAAATAGGAAGGCTGTTCTTTTGTCCAGTTTCACAACATTAATTCCTTTGCATTTTGTGAGGTGCTAGAGGTGGCGAGTGACAGAGATTGTTCCTGTAATGTGGAATACTCCCAGTTCAGTTCCACGGGTGAGGAGCTGAGTCTGACCTACCTCAGTCAGAAGAATTTTACATCTGTGACAGACTGACAGGGGCTCTAGTGATGCTGATTCACAGAGTCCCTGTGCCAAAATAGAAATGTGGTCTCTTTTCTGCTTTTATTCTAGACTTAGATCTTAAGGCTAATGAAGGCCTTTACATTAAAGGCAAGGTTTAAATACTGCAGCACTGTATTCACTTTAAGTGAATTCCTGCTTTTTTGAGTGAAAAGCAATGCGTGGGGTACTAATAGTACTGCACTGGCTGTGGCTCTGGGAGGTGTCCTGCCCGGGAGTCCTGGGTGGCAGCTACAAAAGTGGTGCTGAGCTGGTCAAAGGGGGAAAAGTTCTTTCCTTGGTTTTGCTTAAAAATGACTCTTGGGTACCCAGGAAGGCTGTGATGAAAGTGGAGATGCTAGTGATACTACTGACAATAGACTGGATCTTTGGTGAATGGATACATTTTAAAATTATTTTCTTTAAAGAGCAAAGTCAGCATTTTCACAAAAGCTAATATTTTTAGTAGGGAAAATACTGCTTATCGGATATTTCGGTACACCCACAACTCTGGCTCAATTTCTTAGCCTGGCCTTGCAGTGGAATGGAAGAACTCCCCCCAAATGGGCGGTGAATATACATTTTATTCAGACAGCTATTTGGATTTCTCTTGTGCACAGCTTCTGTAGACCTGCAGAGACTCTCAGTTTTGACTCTGCTTATCCTCTGAGGTGATGCTGTGAGGAGTCTTCAGCTGAAAGCAGATAGGTGATCAGACTTTCCCTAGGCAGAGAAGCTTCCACCTTTGTGTGTTATGGTGATCAATTAATCTTTACGCTTTTATGTAGTTTAACAAGAGCCGGGCCAGTGCTTGAAAATCACCATGGAATGGGCACCTTGGTGTTAGACAAATATTCTCTATTTTATAGGTTACCAAGTGTACCGGTCTTGATCCTCACAGGATTTAGCTGTAGGAATGCCCAGGCTGTGCAGTTGTGAGTGGTCTTAGCTGAGACATTTAGGCCCTCTGGGTTTGTGGCAGTTCTGGATATGAGCAACGGATTTGTAGGCATGCAGGGAACACTGGGGACCAAAAATCTGGCCCATAGAATACCAGTGGTTGGCAGGGACCCATAAAGGATCATTGAGACCAAGTTAAGAAGTTAGATTTCACAGTGAATGGCCGTGGACTCCTTTTGTAGGCCTGGACAGTTAGATACAGACCTTTTTCTTTCCTGTTTTCCTTCTCTATATCGCTGTGCCAGGAAGTATGGTGTGGTCTCCCCTATGCCCCATGGGCATGTTTTCCTGGTTATAGTTTTCATCTAGGCCTGTGATCTTCTCCCAGTTCAGTCAAGATCAACATCTTGGTGCAAGGGCCAGGTTTTTGCCTGATGCAGCTCAGTTCTGCATCTCAATTACTATTTTTTTTTTATTTGACCAAAGCTCAGGATTGTGTAGAAAGTAAATGGAGGAGGTGGAGATCTGTTCTAAAACGCAGTACATACGTGACAGGCTGGTGACAGACTCTTTGTACTTTATTATTTGCAATACACTGCTCTTCTATGATACACAACCCAAATGGTGTGAGGAGACTTCCTAGTAGAGATTTCAATAGGATCACTGGTGCACTAAGGAGAGCAAAGGGCAGTTTTCAAGCAAATGTCAGCAAAATATCTAGCAAATATCAGCAAAGCTTTCATTAGATTAATGCTGTGTTTGAATTTTGTATATTTTTTTCACATTTTATATCAGATAGCAAAATAAGGTCTACTTATTAAAACGATATCCACTGTTTCACAGTAGCAAAACCCACCAAGGAGAAAAATAACAAATTTTTGATCTGTTAGTTTTAGAAGTGTTGTTAAAATTAACATGAAAGAAAACATGAAAGAATATATGAATGACCTCTGAGAGGCAGAAAAAATATGAAATGCTGCTTAAAAGCCTGTATATTTTAAACCCTCGCTGAAGAAGAAGATTCCCAGGAAGCTGTGTATACAGAAGAACTACAAATCGTTCTACCTGCAAAGAAAACACTATTTCAGTGAGACCAGTCTTTTTAAAAAGTGTTGCTTTAAAGTACCACATATCTGCAAAACCTGTCTTCATTTCAACTGAACAGCAAATAGCAGAACCTGAATATCTTTGATATTTTTCTGTTCAGCCCTGCTTTTTCTACTTCAGTTGATTTGATTTGGGTACTTAGTACTCGGTCCAACTACCCACATAGCTGAAGCAGGAAGAGTCGGAGGAGTAGCCGGACGTCCAGTGGGCTTTCACGTGGTGGTTGTTGCCGGGGAAACCACTCCCCTGGTACCTGTGCAGCAAGCAAGTCCGCCTCTTCAGCCTCACAAAAGAAAGCAAAGCAGCTGTGGAGGAAACTTAACACGGAGAAGTAGTTAAAGTATACTTCAAGTTTAAAAGTTGGTACACTATTCCTAAGGAGTCCACCAAGGGGGCTGCAGTAGTGTGCTGGGAACGGAGCTCTCGCCAGCCTGCTGAGGGCCTTGGAGGGAGTTACACTTCTGTTCCCCTACAGGGTGACAGTTGTCAGCTCAGCTGGTACTAGTCAGCCACTCTGTTGATTTAAATTATATGCGACCTCCAAAGGAAAATAGAAATCACAAGGCCGTAGCTGTGTCAAAACTTATCTAAATGCCTGCATCTTTGGAGGGTGTTAACCCTGCTCTAAACTGAAGCAGACTTCTGAGTCACAGGTGTCCCTTAAAATGAGTCCCGCTGGCTGCTATGACTTGCTTGTCCAGAAACTGTTGGAAAAAGGGTGTTTTCCCTTCTCACGGAGTGTGCACTTAAAACCAATGAGTTGTCAGGAGTGTACTTGAAAACTGCCAGAAGCAAATGATCCCCAGGACTTTCAGCCACAGAAGATCTTTGTACTAGCAGCAGTGCTTTGAGGGACATCATTTCCCCTGGTGAGTTATGTTTTCAAAGGCCTGTGGGGTGTCCTTCACTAGAAGTGACCAGGAGTCTGAAAGAAATAGTCTCCTTTAAGCATTATTTAAACTCAAGACAATTTAGAAGCTGAGATTTGTTACTTGCTTAAATAGTTCAGTAGAAATGCCTGTTAATAATGTAGATTGATTTATTTATCACTGGGGAGCTAGTGAGCATGTTTCCCCTTCTCTGAAAGCACCTGCCTAGCAGCTCATCTGAGGCCAAGGTGTAAGGATTCCTTTGTTATTTAGCATCAAAGAAGCTGTTAGTGTATCATATTTTGTAATGTGTTGACTCAGATGATTCATATCTTACATTTTTGTAATGTATGGGATGATAAAGGCCTGGGTTTTGCAAATTTTCTGGAAAACAGGATGGAAGCAGTAGGAGAGCTCTTTTGTCAGAGCCAAAGCTTGCTTTGACCAGGTTATCTCACCAAACTCTTTTTGATAGAAGTGAAGTCATCCTGTGCCCGCCTCTGAGGCCTTCTTGCTCTGGAAATCTTCACAAAAGAAAGAAAAGGAGCTGCATTACTCATTTTCCTGACAACAGCCTCTGAGTGAGTGACGATTTAAAATTGCAAGGAAACTTGGGAGAGTAGTTTGGAGGCTGATACGGCTTTTCTGTCTTGTCTTCCATAAGTTCTTCACACGCTCCCTGTTCTTTAACTTGTGCATATTGTGTATAAAAGATGGGCAAAGGATATATGTGGTTTGGTGCATTGGTGTTACCCAAGCTAAGCAGTTGAGAATGGTAACTTGATTATTTTGGTCCAGGTCTAGTTTTGGTAGTTAGGCTGTACACTTAGAACTCTCTCAGCAAACCAAAATGATGCATCTTTCTCTCACTCCTTACTAACTTTTGCATATCGCTGTTGTTTATAGTAAACTTTAGCAATTTTTCTCCCGTGAGGGACTGAAAATGATTCCTGTAAGGCCCATACTTAGCAAATCCATTTCCAAAGCGTGTTTGGAAAGCTCATGAATTTGACAGGGTGGGAGGTACCATGTAAGTGGAAAATGATTCATTCAGGGTGAATTTAGTTACACGTTTTTAAGAATTATGGATTTCCCTCCTGGAAATAGCCTATACAATTTCCATTGGGAGGGGGGAGGGAAAGACCACCTAAATTTGTGTCTGTTTTATTTCCTATATTCACAGAACTATGGATTACTGAATGGATTATCATGATTTTCTCACAGCATGCCGTTTCTTGAATGATGCCAATACCTTGAGGATGGATAGAAAATGTAGATGGGAGGCCTTTAGTAGTAAAAAGAATTGTTTTATTGCCCTGCCTATACGTATATGTTTTATTTTGCTAGAAACACACATTGCTATAGCCTTGCTGTTTTAAATGCTCCCACACTATAGTGCATGTCTTGAATCATTTTTTTTAGATGTATAATTTGAGCTGAGTAATTTATGGACTTAAAAATACTTATAATTATGGCCTAATAAAGTTTGCTAAACTCGTTTTGGGTTTGAATACAAAATTTTATGAGTAATCATATAGATAGGTGTATACATTATATTTTGATATGGTAGTATTTACTGAAATGCCTCTTTAAGGTTACATGTATAAACAACGTAGGGAAATTAGCTTGAATTTTTATGTAGGCGTTTGCTGTATCAGTGCTTTATTAGTAACAGATGGAAGTTCCTCTTAGGGATTGGTGATGGTACATGGTTATTTAAGAAAGCTGTTGTATTGTCTGCAGTTGTCTCTATAGGTATCAAGCTGCAGAGCAGAGATGTGACTGTAAAACTCAGCAGGGATCCCAATTCTGTTCTAAATTAAAACTGTTTGAATTCAGTATTTATAGGCCATAGTATTTCTGACACTATCCTCCAATACTTAATTAAGTGTGGATGGCATCCTGTCTGAGTGTCCAAAAGGATGTGCTAAAATGCTCTTTAACTTCATTGCTAAATATCAGGTTGGTTATTGTGCTGGCTAATTTGAAAATACTGAGTCATTTGGAATATGATAGAGTTTCATTTATTTTGAGAAAAAGGAAAATCTCCCCTGATTTTCCCTTCAGGGAAGTTTCCATACGGAGTGAGTACTACCCCCAGTCTCCCTCCTGCAAAACCCACAAATTGCTGGACAACTTCAGAGCCAGAAGCAACTGGAGATTGTGGGATACCATTGGATTAGTGAGAATGGAAGGGCTATTGTGGTCTTACCTGTCATAAGCCAGAGCAGTGAATGAGGAGCTCTTCTGTGCTGACACTGTGCTGATGACACCATCTTCTGAAACCAGGATCTTTCTGCCTCTTAGGGCAGCTATGGGACTTTGAGAACTCAGGCTTCCTTTTCTGGTTTTAATGGGAATTTCCGTCTTCATAGCTCTAAACTCGGTGACCGCTCCTTCATCCTTTCTTTCTGCAGTGAGTATACACTGCAGCTGGTAAATGCCTGGGGCATGAGGAGTTTTGTGGAAGAATTTGGTCACCACAGTGCTCAGCATGACCAGGGCAAAAGCTTCCTTGGGGTTTTGAATGTATTTGGGTCAGCCCTGGCCATGCCCTGAGCTGTCCTGACCCGCAGCAGCTGAGCCAAGCCTGTGCTGGCAGAGGCTCTCCCGGTTAACTGCATTTGAATGTCCTTTTTGCATGGACTGCTGCAGTGCTTGGATGTGTGCAGGTTAATTCTAACTTCTCACAGACCAGATGACGGCCCTGTGAAGGCAGAGAAGCATTTAGGATTATGAGGGCTAAAATTAACCTCTGCACCCAGCCAGCAGGCTGTCTGTCAGGAAGCCCTGCAGAACAAGAGCATCACTTGGTTCTCCTACTGGTTGGAAGACATGAACACAATTTAGTGCTGCAATGAAGAGGACAAATAGGTTTGGTAGAAAAAGTTTCTGTTTGGTTACAGAAAAGTAGAAATTATTACAAAGTGTTTTAATTAGTTACAGATTAGGTTCAGATTTTTTATTTTTTTAGAGATCAGTCAGATTTTAATGTTTTTTTTACCCTCTGAGGTTCAATCAAGTAATAGATGATGGTGATTGGCAGAAGATGTTAATTTAGTCAGTCCAGCATGTCTCACTCAATGTACTTGAATCTGATCTTGTACTTGAATACTTGATTCAGGTGGCATTCTGGATTATGTAGTAAGCAAAAATGCATTTGGCCCAACACAAAGAACCCCCAATAAAATATTTTTATTGGGGTCTGTAAGGTTTCAAACTGAGGAGAATGTAAATGGTTATTAAAAGCCTTATTTGGTCAAATGGGAAGAGAGTTAATCAGAGCAATGAAAGGTGGCCTGGAGTACTGGGAAGTACTGACCCTTGTCCAAATGGCTGTGCCTGTTGATACACAAATATTTTATACTAATATATTTCAAAAGGTCTTACTCTCAGATGCACTGTTACTTGTACTTTAGTAGGCTGGCTGTGTCAGGCAACAGGTTAGGTATGCTTTAAACAAACAGCTGGATCTGTTGATACTTGCCCATCAGTATCAACTTCTCTGAGGATGAGTGATAATATCTGAAAGTTTGATGGGCCAAACCTGTGATGGACAGCTTTAAAATGGGATAGAAAGGACTTCATGATTTGGACTGTATTTCCTGCCCAAGTTTGGTCTTTTATGTCTTTGTGGACTTTGAAGTATTGCTGATTATTTTCTCCCATTTTATATAATAATATTTACTCACATTTTGCATCACATGTTTTTAGTGGAGAATAAATGCTCCTACTGATACTGAACTCAATAAACTAGATTTTGATCAACATCCTGGATTGAAGTTACAGGTGTCATCAGGGAACAGATTGTAAAGCTCTTATGCTCCTCCCAAGAAGAGTAGAGGTTGCTGAAAGCTTCCCCTGAAGATGGACCAGTTGTCTCAGCATTAGGAATGACCATTAAATAAATCAATACTATGAAGAGGTAGGATGCAGTATGGATATTGTTGTGAGGAAAGAGGGCTGTGTAAATATTTCCCTGTTGTGCAGTAGTACTGATGGACTAGAGGAAGCACTGAACTCTTCCCTCTCTATAAATTGGTAAAACTGTGGTAATGTCTGAGAAAGGGAAAGCCAGATTCCTGGTGGAAGCATCTTCAAACTAGTAAGGTTATCAGTAGTCAAATAAGCAAAGGCAACTTTGTTGGAATTTATGGGGAAGGATTCTTTTTTTTCTGTTGTTAGATAAGTCTTACTGAAAATAACCTTCTAGTGGCTTTTTTGTTGAGTTTTATATTCTTCATATAGTATTATATTACCTTATTTTCTTTGTGGCATTATTAGTATTTATTTAATGTTTACACATAGTAATGGGAAAAATTACTTAACCATATACTTCCTTACAATATTAATGTGCCTAATTTCACTCGAGCCTCTGAGAGTGTTTTCATGTAAATGAACAAGGTTTGCTCCTCCTAGATAATAAAACCTCACATTTCTAAATAGATAAGAACTTCACATTTCCACATAACTGAAACATACGGACTTCTTAGAAGTGATGGATGTTTTAGAGGCATAGCTTGAATCAGAACATGAAAACCCACACTGTTAAATTACAGTCATGTCAGTTACATGCTCAGAATAGCTGAACCCTTGCTGTAATCTGTGTAGACCCAGCGTAGGGCATGAAAGTAGTTGGTTCTTTCAAATGTGTATGTCACAACTGTGGGGTTTTTTTTAGTGATTAATACAGCTAAAACAATAAAACCAAACATAACTGATGGCTATTAATTAAAAAAAAAACAGCATTTCAAGCATCACAGGCTGAAAAGGAGCTATACGTGCGGGGCTGAAACCTCTTCCTCTTCAGAGGCAAACAAAACTCTAGCTGTCTAACTGGATTTATTGGCTAGGATACAAGTCTTTAATGAACCTCAACAAAACAATTAGCAAAGAGCTTACCACTGTATTAGAGCAGTTTTCATGAAAATATGTTGCTCTAAATTTTAAATCCCTATTACATTGTTGGGTTTTTTTTCCTTTTTTTTTTTAATTGACTTTTCAGTTCAGTTTTCTGATTTTGAGTAGTTCTTCCCAATTACCCATCTTCTAGGCCTCATCACATACCCTACTTAGGTTTGGGTTAGTGCTGCACTCATCATTTGGGAAGTTAGCATTGCAGCAAGAACTATTTCCTTGGCATAGTGTAAATGTCTTGCTTAATTTAAGAAATAAATAGAATTGGATGCTTTACCCATCAAGTATAATAACATGGAGGAAAGTGTTTCTGAGTGAATGTGCCTGCTTGTATTGCACACTTAAGGAACTTCTCATTTGGAGCTGAAATTAAGTTAGAATCTATGAATTGGGGTATTGCACCTGGTAACTAACCGTTCATCTAGTCCAGAATCCTGTCTCGGGCAGTTTGCTCAATCAGATGCATTTCAGAGAGATGCAGAAAGTGCCCCCTGGATGTCATTTGTCCATTCTTCCAGCTTCTGCTTGGTGGTACTTTGTGTACTTCCTGAAGCGTGAGGATTTGTATCCTTGTGTTTGCAATTTTATTATGATCTGGTGGAGCTTCGTTTTCATATAAATATAATTTAAACAAAAGAATTGGCTAGTTTGTTCTCAAGAATGTTTTTCAGCTGTGAAATCTTCAGACTAACTTTTTGTTATATAAAATGATGTTCTTTTATACCACTTTCAATTGGATTGCTTCCAGTGATCCCTTGCTCTCCTGCCCATGAGAATGATATCTTGCTATGACAAATTTTGCTTTCATATTATTCATTAGCTTATGTATCTTTGTTTCCCCTGTATTTGTCTCTTCTTTTAGCTAAATGTCTCTAATCTGTCATTCTTCCTTCATTCTCTGTGATAAGTTTTACTGCTGCATCATTTCCCACAATTCCTTTTTTAAGAAGGAATGACCAGAAATTATGACAATAATGAAACTATCTTGATGAGTTTAATCACTGATGTAGTGTCTTACCAAGGCTGGAATTCTTGGAGCTGCTCAGCTTTACTTCATGTCAAAGACACAAGGAAACCCAGGCTCTCAGAGGACAAACTTGTGAGTGACAGGGAAGCAGCTAGGGGAAGAGAGAACTGTGAGTTAGACTTTCTAGGTTGCTCTTCTGTGGACCTGTTTTCAGCACTTTACATTGAATGGGAATTGTAATAACTGTTCCTGAGTCAGGGACTACCATGCAGGGTCTTTGCCAGTTCAGTGAGCAGTGTACTTCCTTACATGGTGGTGGTGGTCTCTGTGGATCACTCAATTCTAAATTCCCCTTTTCATTTCCACATCGTGGAAAGTGGCATGGCTTCAAGCTGAAGAGCTGGAAGCTATAGGGCAATTGTGCAGCCTCTGTTTAGAGGAAGTGGAACCTGTCGTTTTGGACCCTTTCAGAAAAAGCTGGGCAGAAAGCTATGTTCTCCCACAGGCCTCATAAAAAGGAGCTTGCCATCACCACCAGCACTTAACATGTATATATTTAGATGAAGGTGGCTTTGGGTGATGCAGGTATGTGCACTCAGTATTGCCAGCATTGAAACTGAAATAGGTTCAGAATACAACCTGCAGTAAGTTTTAAATACTGGGGGACAGGTGACAGGACAGAGGAAACGGCCTCCAGTTGCCTCAGGGGAGGTTCAGATTGAAGATCAGGAACAGTTTTGACAGGGAAAGGGTTGTGAAGGCTTGGACTGGGCTGCCCAGGGCAGTGTTTGAGGTCCCATCCCTGGAAGGACTGAAGAGCCATGTTGCCCTAGTACTTAGAGCCATGGGTTAGTGATGGGTTTTATCAGAGGGAGGTTGATGGTTGGACTGGATGATCTTGAAGGTCCCTTCCAACCCAGACAATTTTATGATTCTATACTTCTATGGCATCATAGTCTGAATAGACTGACTGGGTTCCCATACAACACTGAGCTGCTTAGTCCTGTTGAGGCATAGACAATTTGTTCAAGGAGATCCCAAGGACAATGAAGGAGAGCAAATATTCAGTGCAGAAATAGAGCTGTTCTAGTGCCTACACCTGCCTGCTCTCCTCTGCTTTTGTGGGCTGTTACCAGAGTTCAGGAGATGTGTGGTGCCTCACACCAAAAGAAGAGTCAGCATTGTCTCTAAGAGAGAGGACAATTTGAATTGCAATTTTAGAAGGTGAGATCTCAGGCACGGTAAGGCAAAGAAAGCATGCCCTATGGTGCATGTAAATGTTTTCCTATCTGTGCTAAACAGTGAGTGATGTCTATCCAGTTTGTCTGTAGAAGAAATGCAGTTAAGAGTAATATTTATGTCTTATCCTCAATTTTCTATTTATTTTGCTTGAACTTGCATGTGCTGGTATCTTGTCTCTTGTTTGTTCTTAGACCAAACCGACTAGTTTATGCCCAGACAGTAATACTGCATGCAAACAGCCATTCCCTAACAATTTCTGACACTCTAAACTTACCAGAGACTGGCTGAGCTGATTATTGGAATTGAGCCTGTCCAGATACCTTACTGCATTGGTGAGAAGCTGGATACTTCAGTTAGTCAAGATTTAGACAATTCTTGACGTTCAGCTTTGTAGCTCATCCATACGTAATGCAAGTCTTCAGAGGTCAATCCGATAGCATTGAAAAATCTGTCTTCTCATGCTGCAAATGCACAAGGGACAGAAATACACACACCAGCCGAGCAGGCATTCGGGGCAGGGGCATAAAGGAGATTCCTGAGTAAGGGTTCTTCAGAGTTTTTAGTGGTAGTGATAAAAGATTCTTAAAGGCTGCAAGAAGTAGTTTAAAAACTGAATTAATTGTTTTATCCACCTAAATCCTATCTATCTTTCTCCTGATTAAGAAAAATAAATCACCTCTTTAGATGTTTGATTTGGGCTCTTATCTGTCGTACCCACATAAGTCAAGGATAACTTCAGTGAGACTATTATGGATTTATACTGATATAAACGAAGATTAATATTAATCTGGCCATCAAACTATAAAAGGAATATGCCACGGGTTGTGTTTCAAATTTTTATATCAAGGGTGTTCAGCATTTAATAGTAGAGAAATAATTCTGGAAGAAGACAGTGAGTGAGTGCCTTTAAAGAATGGCTGGAATAGAGCAGAGCTAGCATGGTTGGAATTGATATGAGAAATACCAAAGATTGATAGTCTCCCTCAGTCTAATGTGAAGAAGTAACCAAAGGAATGATGCTCCCCCTTTTGGACATGAAATGTTATCCTTTCCTCAGAACAGAGGTTGTTAGCTTCATGGTCCTGGCAGAGTTCTCTTTTGTGTAATTGTGTTCTTCCTCCTCAGTCTCTTCTCTTAGCGGCTCGGAGCACCTCTCCATACTGTCCTAAACTGCTAGGTAGAACCTATTGTGCAACGTTTACTGCCAGTGAAACATTGCCTTTGGCAAGCTCTTCAATGGAATATTTTTGGAAACCATTTTGACTTCAATGGGATGTCCAGTCATCCATCTGAAAAAATTTACCCTGTACCTGCTAGTCCTTTTGTAGCTAAGCAACATGTGTTTCTTGTCTGTGAAAGTCACTTGCTTGGTTTTCACCCTTCTCTTAGACCAAAGCACTCCAGCAGCGAAAACTTGACTTTATTTCCATCTGTGCTTTCTCCCTTGTTTGGTGCTGTCGTTTCTGTGCTAGGAGCTGTATGCTCCACAACAGGGAGCTGTAGGACAGTGGGAGTGTAAATGCTTAAGTGTCAAGTCCCTCTTGCACAGTTGTCTGTGTGTGTCTTGTTAGGAATGAGGGAGTAGGGCCACAAAACATGTCTAGTCTGTCTGCTCATGGTTCTACCTTTCCTTTTACAAAGCGCCTGCCTCCATTTTTTTCAAGATTATCAAGCTTTATTTCAATTCCTGGGAAAATGCTGGAACAAGACATCTGTCCTTGTAAGCTCCTAGAATTATCATAACCAGAAGGGATTTGTCTTGAGGAAAAGAACATACCACATCTAGCTGATGTAATTTTCTCCTGAAGCAGGCAAGCAATTCCTGTGGGTAGGAGGAACGCGGTAGGTGTTCTTTTCTGTCTCATGGGGAAGTATCCTCAAAATGAAACTATCAAAGAAGAGATAGAAACCTGGTTAGATGAGTCCTCTCAGGTATAGCTGTCCCCAGTTTGCTACCACAAGAGAAGGGTGCAGGGTGCTGGGTGCTGTGCGTGAGCTCCACAGAGTTTTGTGCCAGAGCCAGTTCTGATCAGTGGTTTTGTTACAGACCTGGGTGATGGCCTAAACAGCACACTCATTATATTCCTTTGCTAGGAGGAACGGTGGGTATGTTATATGACAAGGTGAGAAGAAGAAATTACTGTATAAATTGGGTGGTTTAATGAGAAATGGAATGAAATTAGGTGGGCTGTGATGTAACACCCAAGTGGGAATAATGAAATGCACACAAAGATGTTGGGGGTTACTGGCCAAACAGGTGGTCTCTAGAAAGAGAATTGAGGGAAACAACCATTCTTAAATTGAACAGGGATCAACAATATTATGCTCTTCCACAAAAAGAAATCCCACTGGGGTATATAAAAATAAATACAGTTTGCAAGGTGTGTGAAGTGATCCTCCCCAATTCCTTAGCATTGTAGTATTGTGTCTGAGTTAGAGCAAACAAAAAGACATCAGGAGGACTGCAGTTGGAATCTGAGATGCAAATAGTTGGAAGACCACAATGAAAACAAATATGACATGTAAAGGAAACATTGATGACATTGTTGAGCAGCTAAATGGTTTGGATCATTACTTACACTGTGCTACTGGTAAGAGTAGGCTGGTCCTACTCAAGCCTGGCTGTTTTCCAGAAACTGAGGTTTCTGGATGTACTAAAAAAGGTGCTGGTTTGAAAATGCCCTAAATTGCTTTAGTTCCAGGAGCTGAGTTATGAGGTAGATGAGCTAATTCAAGCAAGCAAATAAACAAAAACAGTTGATAGGGGAGGAATTGTCCATTAAAAACAGCAACTGTATGACTGTATGCTTCTTTTTTGTTAAAAAAAAGAATTAAAAAAAATTTGGGTAATTAAAAAGCTGAACCTGGCAAGCAGGACAAAATGGTAACTCGGGAGAGCCGATAGTCCTGTGAAAGCTCCTGCCAGGATTGGATTCAACAAAGGCATAACTGTGCTACCCCTCTCTCCAGCCATGGAGGTGAAGTAAGGGATGTAGAAACAACACCTGACTTAACTAAACGAATCAAGGGGCCCTTCAGACGGCTTCCAGAAGGCAGTTAGAGATACTGTCTAATCCCAGTGCAAGGCACAAAGTGCTTTTTGAAGCCAGAAACTGGGAAAGAGATGAAAAGTAAGCAGGTAGGTTTTTGGTTAGTGCAGGAGAAGAGTACTGATGCACTAGCACCTCTGCGTCCCCAGCCCAGGTAACTAGTCCACTGGTCTTTGAGACAGATTACAGTCTTCAGCAGAGAATGACTTCTAGTTCTCTGTGGCTTTAGTGAGATGGCTTTAGCTGAGGCTGCTAAGGGTTTGCTACAGGTATTGGCAGGCTAAATAACCCCCTCCTGGGATCCAAGTGAGTGGTCCCAGAAGGGACGTTCTTTCTGTTCAGAAAGAGTTCCGCTGGAAATTCCAATCTGAAAATGAGAAGAGGTGGATACAGAGCAGATGCTTCAGGGCACCCATCTCTCCCAGGACTCCCAAGGGCTCCTAGGGCTGTGTGGGGAAATTCTGCATGAAAAGCATTCATGCCGTATTGCTGATAAGTGGTTCCCCTAATTATAAACATGCTCCTGATATGGGGGCATCTGTTCACAGCAGTTGTCACTGCATCCCCCCCACTATCAAAACTTCCCCACATACACCCAGTACTTTTCAATCTTTCATATTACAGTAAAGGCTTTAATGCTTCTGCTTTCCTTAACTGAAGATGGCAGCATTCTGGTTATAGCTGATCACCCCCAAATAATGTGCTGGACCTCAGATCAAGATTTCTGAGTATTTTGGAGTGGGTTCTAATGAGCAAAACCCTTTACTATTTGTATAGGCCAGGATGTACTCTTCAGACTGCAAGAAGGAGTGATGTTTGGGTTACACTGGAGTAAATTCCTTGGGTATGTGAATATATGCTTTTAAATTTGTATCAATTATGATTCACTTGTCACAACTTAAGAGAATTTTTGCTGCATTCAGAGGTGGGGGAGATGTGCATGCAGGTTTCTTCTCTGACCTGAATCTACCTACCTTTGCGTTTGCTAACAGAGAAATCAACAGAAATAGGCAAATCCTTTGCTGAAATTTCAGCTGTGGCTGTGCTTGTGTTTTGTCCTAGGACTGCTCATTTCCTATCTGCTTAACTTGAGGGGTTAGCTTCCTCAGACAGCAGAAGCTAAACTGGTCTTTCCCAGTCCCTGAACGCGTAGCCTCTCCTAGCCATGCCCTTGCAGCCTGTCAGGGCTTGTGATGGAAGAGGGGGAAAGATGACATTCAACCTATTTTGTAGAAAGTAATGTGTGGAACATTAAACAGGACAGCAAGTTGAGATATACTGTATGCAGGGAGCTGCAAAGATCAAACACTAAATGGATGTATAAAAAAAGCTTCTGAAAGAGTAGAGGAGAATTTACATTTCCTGTAAATAACCCTGCAGTATTTGAAAGCCACTCTGAAGTTCAAGAACAACCTGGAAGGCGGGTGAGGGTCTCTGTATTGAAACACCTATAGGAACACAGTTCTCTGAACAGCTGGACAGACCCGTGCTGCTCACAAGCAAGTCGAAGGCGCCACACTCAGTGTGATGGGTAGGAACACCTTTACCCCCTGTCATTAGATTTGGAGGGTGAAAGTTCCCTGTGGGCCTCTGAGCTTTCCTGAAGGTTTGGCAGAACTGAGTGGATGATTAGATAACGATGGAAATATTGCTTCAGTAAGTGACCGTGTTTCTAGGCATTGTTTTAAGATCCTGAATACAAATTTCAAAAGGTTAAACAAATGAGGATTTTTCAAAGTTCATATATTTATTTATAAGTAGGTAACTTAAAAAGCTACACAAAGGTGTTTATGACCTACAGATACGGCAATGTTCCCATCTGATAGTAAAATGATGTAAGCACTGAACTTGTACTGACTTTGAAGGGTATATGGGCATTTGAGTTGTTACTATATGCATCTTGCATTTGTGTTTTAACTCTGTAATTTAGTTACCAGTAAGGTGTAATCACTCTTGATGGATGTGCTCACAACTAAGCTATAAAAATACTGCTGAGTGTGTTCTGGAAGCTGCTAATTATTCTTCGCTGCTATTAGTTTTTGTGCCAGCCAGAAATACTCAGCTCTGGACTCCGGTATTTTCTGTGCCAATGAACAGCAGTCTTATTAGTGTTAACTTTCCAAAAAGTGCACCTGATTTTGACAGCTGTCCCTAGGCACTACAGAAAAGTAGGGTAGTAATGGTCACTGGTGCAAATCAGCCCTTCCTTGGGAGAGGGATCAGAAGCTCTGAGTGAAGTGCATCCCATGTGAGATGAGCTTTCCAAAACCTCCCTCTGGGCAGTATCACCTTTTGGGAAAGTAGGACTATGTGCTGTACTTGTTAAGAATCATAAATATGTTCTCCCTTGTACAAAAGGCTTTGTATTTGCTAGTATCCAGTTTTATTTTCCGGTTCAAACTATGATGCTTTCTGAGCACAGCATATTTATATCAGATGAAATTACCCTTGTAATTAGAATTTACCCTTGTAATAGACTCTGACAACGTTGTTTTAGAGGCTGGAGCACCTGTGTGTTTTTCCATGGTCCTTTGGAACTTGGCAAGGAAGGAAATCTTCAAAACCAGAGTAAAGCATTTATTACTGTATGAAATTCTGTTCAGTTCTGGCTGAGTTCTAAACTTGGTAATTTCTCTTTTTAGCACTTGATATCTTAGCAAAAAGCTGGCAGTTTGTCAAAACATAAACAGCATAACCTGGTGTGCTGTGCTGCCAGGAATAACAGCAATGGCAGGGACACAGTCTCTACAGGGAAAATAGAGAAAGAGTCTTGGGTAGACTGAACTCCTAAGGAAATACAGTCTTAGCTATTCTAATGATTAAACCAACAAATAGCCTCAATACCCCCCTTCCCATTCAGGACAGAAATCTCTTCTCTTTGGCAGGTGATGTCTTTTACTCTGGAGTGGGGTCTGTACACAGCTAGTGATAGATAACTGGGAACTGTTGTGGTTTCACTTTCCCCTTGTTCTCACTTCAAAAAAAGACAGGGAAAACACTAGTCCTCTCATTCTTACATCAGTTTTCTTGTGTGAAAAGCCACTTTGGTTGCAGAGTCAGGCACTCAAAAATTATGAAATCCAGAATGACAGTGTAACCTTTTAATTGAGCCTCTGTGTGCATACTCCTTGTGATGTAATCTTTAATTATGGCACTTGACTTGACCTGCCAGCTCTCCCTCATATCAGCATCTCGAGGTAAGTATATATGTGTGTGTGTCAGGAAGATTCTCAGTTCGTGTGTAGAAATCTGAAGGCACATGGAGAAGAGAACAATGAATGGGATTGTTGAAAGTGTCATGCTGTGATTAAGGCAGGTGAATGAGGAGAACATCCCTGTTCCTGCTGCAGTCTTTGTGTGTGTTGCTGAGCAAGCCACTTCAACCAAAACACCTTTTGTGGTGACTTGCTCTGTTTCTCTTATCTCCTCGACCCCTCAGGCCTAATGTGCAGAAGTGCTGAGTGCTCACAGCTGCAAATGAAATCAATGGGAAGCGTGATCACTCAGCGTTTCTGGAATTAAGGTAGAGTGGATGAGATTTCTGGACATAGGAGGGCAGTAAGTTTTGGGTGCCAACCTTTCCTCTGCACATCATTTGTAGTCTGGCCTCTGGCATTGGTTGCTGGGGCTTTTTTGTCTTAGGATCTCTGTTGTGGGCACAGGACATCTTGTAGTAAATGTAGATTAACTAATGTCTGTGAGACACTACTGGTGAAAAAATCCCCAAGGAACACAGGTGAAGTAATACCTTTTCTATGCATAGCAGGTTGGGGTGGTATTGAGCATACAGTATGCATGCAGATGTCTACTGTACACAGTATACGAGAGAGCTGGAGTGGGACTCTTTGTCTGGAAGTGTAGTGGCAGGACAAGGGGTAATGGCTTTTAAGTGAAAGAGGGCAGATTCGGATTGGATATTAGGAAGAACCTCTTTGGTGTGAGGGTGGTGAGAGCCTGTCCCAGGTTGCCCAGAGAAGCTGTGGCTGCCCCATCCCTGGAGGGGTTCAAGGCCAGGCTGGATGGGGCTTGGAGCAACCTGCTCTGGTGGGAGGTGTCCCTGCCCAGGGCAGGGCATTGGAACTCAATGATCTTTAAGGTCCCTTCCAACTCCAACCATTCTGTGATTCTGTAAGTACATGCACACACAAACACAGACACTAGATGAATTTATATGTGTATGTGTTAAAAAAACATGTAAAGGTGGCTTTCTGTTGAGGATAGAACAGGAATTACTTGGATTGCCTTTATGAACTTCTGATGATGTGTTACTAGTTGTTTGGTCTTTTTTTTACAAGACCTCTTCTAACTCAGCACGTTTGATGGCTCGCAGGCATCAAGTGACTACACCACCTAATGCTTTTGCTTTTACATGTTTGAAAGTGTAGTCTTAAACTTGATTCCCAAATAGGAGCTGCCCAATATCTCTTTTTCCTGAATAGATAGCGTTCCTAATTGGAAGGTTGAAGCAGAGAATGTTTATTAGCTAACAGGTTGAGTCATTGCACTGTGTCCAGCTCTGTGTAAAGCTGGCAGACACACTCGTGGAGGCTGCTTCATCCACTCCTCCCATCACATATGCTAGTGTTCTCCAGTGGTTTTAATTAACTTCAGGGAGGCAGGATGGGACTCAGGACGGTAGAGAAAAACAAACAGGAATGCATAAGGAAGAGATGGGTGGAGTCTTAGAAGGGTACCTTTCTAGTGGACAATTGAGATGTGCTAGCCGAGTTCCTCTGGATTTATACCTGTAAATGGCAGACAAGAAAATGCCCTTAAATGGATGAGCACAGGAAGAAGCTGCTCCTGCTTTCACTGAAGTCAGCATAGAAATTTATATTCTCTTCAGTAAGCACAAGGAGATGTGGGATTAGGAGAACTTAATTTGGGGCTTTGGGAAATTATATTCACAACTTTAGTTGTATTTATGTAAAATGCACATTGATCCTTGAACAAATTCCTGGTACAGCCAGCTTTTGAAAAAAAATCAGAAATGTTGCAAATGCCTCTGCACGTTCTTCCTGTGATTAACTGTTCTTTAAAAGAGAAGGGAATGTCCTGCATGCAATTATTTTGAGTAGGAAAACAGATTAAGCAGAGGTTTAAGGCATGAGCTTAGTGAGTGGAGCCGTATCTAAACAAACGGTGGCGAATCTGTTCTTTCACTCTGAATTTTTGGATTAAATAAACGGCAGTCTCCTTTAAATTATATGTAAGTGCATGCAAATATTTAATTAATGGGGTCCTGGCACCTTAGCTTGTAATTCCTGCTCTTACTAAAATCATCCACCAAATTTTGCAGTAGAAAATTAATCTTTCTCTAATTAAAAGCATTACTTCTCACATAAGATTATCTATTGTGGCAAGTACTTCTGAATTCTGCATTAGTAGAGAAGCTCCTAAGCTCTCAAATTTGTGGGTCTTCTGTATAAGCAAACAAGATTCTCTGCTAAAATCTGACTCATCTAATAACGGTGGCGGGAAATACCTGGCAAGTGCAATAGCAGGATCAAACGTGGCTTCAGATTTTCCTCATACTCAATCTCCCTGTGTTTCTTTTTTTCCACCAGTAGTTAATTTGAAGAATTTGCATAGTTAAGAAACCTGAGAGAAGGGAAGTCTGGCATGAGGGGAAGAGGAGGAAGAGAATGAAAGTCATTATGAAGGCTTTCATTCACCTGTGTGCTTACTAACAGTGCTGGAGGCATCAGCTGTGGGCTTATTTCCACAGTGCACGATTCCTGTAACGCTCCAGGACAGGACAGGGGTTGAAATTAATGCTCTTAGCACTTTTGTAAGGATGAGGAACATAAGAAGGTCCCATCTAAATCAATAGGAGTTTTGCTTCTGACTTTAGAGTACACGTGGAATGTGGCCAGGAGGTTGAGGGAGATGATTCTACTCTGCACTTGTGAGACCCCAGCTGGAGTCCTGTGTCCAGCCCTGGAGTCCTCAGCACAGGAAGGACATGGACCTGTCAGAACAGGTCCAGCAGAGGGCCACAAAGATGCTCAGAGGGCTGGAGCACCTCTGTTACAAAGACAGGCTGAGGGAATTGGGGTTGTTAAGCCTGGAGAAGAGAAAGCTCCTGGGAGACCTTAGAGCAGCCTTCCAGTATCTGAAGGGGCTACAGGAGAGCTGGGAATGGACTGTTTCTCAAGAAGTAAAGCAAGAGGATAAAGGGTAATGGTTTTAAACTGAAGGAGGGAAGATTTGGACTAGGTACTAGAAAGAACCTCTTTGGTGTGAGGGTGGTGAGAGCCTGTCCCAGGTTGCCC
The DNA here is from genome assembly GCA_013400555.1 of Jacana jacana. Lineage (NCBI taxonomy): Eukaryota > Metazoa > Chordata > Aves > Charadriiformes > Jacanidae > Jacana > Jacana jacana. The sequence continues at coordinate 1,736 of VZTM01010896.1, read as the reverse complement.
AGAGAATCTGTGGCTGCCCCACCCCTGGAGAGGTTCAAAGCTAGGTTGGAAGGGGCTTGGAGCAACCTGCTCTGGTGGGAGGTGTCCTGGCAGGTGGCCATGGCAGGGGGTTTAGAACTGGGTGATCTTTAAGGTCCTTTTCAACCTAAACCATTTATTGATTCGTTGAAATTCTGGAATTAGCTGCAGCTGGGGGATTTAGTCTGGATTAATTTAGGTGAAACTGAGAAGAAGGGATCACTGTGTGGCTGATCACATTTAACTTCTGGCAGCTGAAGGACATGACATGGTCCTGCACTACCTGCATGGTCTGCTCCTTCCTGACCTTCTCAGCAACGGCTTTGCTGCTTATCTGACTCCTCAGCGATCCCACTTGGCTTGTTAAAGGTGAAGGAAACTCTGCTTTTCTCTGCCAAGTTAGTTTTCTGCTGATTTAATGAGTGAACTGGCACACCACAGGGTCAAGCAAAGTTGCTGCAAGGAAAAGAGCAGAAACGTGGATATGGAGCTCAAGAGAGCTTGTGTTTTGTAAGCAGACTCACTTGAAATAGCTGCTATTCCACCCGTGTCACTTGGTCTCGGTCTCCATAGTTGTGCCATTGTGATGGTCTGTTCATGGGGCCAGCACTAGAGATGCCATCAGGGAATTGATCTGTGCACAACTCAGTCTGGAAAAGACTAACTTCATTTTCAGTTAGAAAAAGCCAACTGGACAGAGGTTGTTTTCTGAGCCATGCCCTGCTCGTGTGTTCATGTGAGTGAGCGTGGTGGGAGGAGAAGCAGCGTTGGGATTGCTGCAGTCTCTGGCCAACCTCGGTCCTCGCGGGATGTTACTGGTTTAAAGGATTGTTCTTTGCCCCCCGTATTGAGTGAAGGAGTCTGGCCTGGTGACTGCACCCATCCTGGGCCCAAGCTAATTCACCAGGGAGAAAAATTCGGTGTGGGAGGGTTTGGGTTATAAATCTTGAAGTAAGAAATTAATAATAGCTGAGCCCCTGATTCCACAGCCTTTCTGAGATTTTTCCCCAAATAGTTCATAAAAACCCCTCACATTTAAGCCTTCAAAGCTCATGTGTTAAGGAAATGCTCCTACTTAAATAAACTCTATTTGAGGAGGGCTCATGACCCTCTGTTGCAGGGCATGAGGATCTTTACACCTACCTCGTGGTTGTAGAAATGAAAATGCAAATGATTTTTTGCATTTTGTAACGAGCTGACACCGTCTTCCCCTTCAGCTGCCGTAATTAATAGCCGTTTTTACTTCATGAAAATCCCATCCGTAGAGTTCCTACCTGTACGAACTGGTCTTTCTCTCTCTCCATTTCAATTAAACTTGCCTGGCTTCTCCTTCCCGTCCCCCCTCGCCCCCCAACCGGGCGTACTAAAGCCTATATGCTTTGTGCGCTTGCATAAGCGGGTGAGCCTCGGCGGGTAGGAAGGATCCCCATCCTCCGAGAAGCGTCTTGCTTGCGTAAAGCCCGGTCCGCGGCGGGTAATTAAAACCCCGACCGGGGGCGCCGGGGCCGAAGGGGCAATAGGGAGAGAGAGGGGCGGATGGGAGGAAGGCAGGAGCCCGCAGCAGCCGGCTGTCCGCGCCTGCAATTCAGCGGCCCTCCGAGCCGAGAGGGGGGCACAATTCGACCGCGTTTGACAGCCCTGCCTCCTCGTCTCGGCGCTGCTCGGCTCCCGCCCGCCCGGCTTTCCGCGGCCCGGCGCTGCGCGGCGGGGAAGGAGGA
>VZTM01010895.1:20523-49694 GCA_013400555.1 Jacana jacana | reverse complement strand
GCCCCACTGATCCCAGAAATGAGCTTCAGATCCCAGAAATGTCCTTCACGGAGTGCATGAAAGTTGCAAGACACCAGACCAAGAGTGTCCCTGCTGCCTTGACTTGACATAAATCTGTCAAGCAGATAGACAAAGAAGGTGTTTCTTCTACCAAGAGGTGGAATGGGAAGTAATATTTTCCATGATCTTCGTTGACAAGGAGAATAGCAGTCAAACCCCGCTCCCATCCAGTCATTAGTAACTTTGGTGTTAATATCCCCAAATCCCTGAATCTTTTTGTTTCTGGATGTAATTTTGGAAGGTAAGCGCAGTCTGAGTTTGAAGGCAAAGGAAAGCTCAGCACAGTGCAAGGACTGGTAGCAAACTGCGTGGGTGCTTCTTACCATGAATCCTTCTCAGCCCTTCCACAGTGAGTAGATTTTCATCGAGACCCTTGAAAGTCTCATCAATGCTGTCCCTGTATGCCCTTGCTTCATTAGCTTCCCATCCCATCAAGGGTACAATTTCCCTCTGTCACCCTGAGAACAAGGTAGCACAACAACCTCCTCCCAAAACCTGCAGAAGACTTTTTTTATCAGCAGCAGAGTTTTGATTCAGAAGGAAAACACAGGGGGAGGAGGTAAATGTTCTCATGCAGCTGAGATGTGGAGGCAGCCTTTTGATTTCCAGCAGTGGAACTCTAGGTTGCGTTGGTTGAACTGTCACTAGTTGACTGCTACTGAAGTCAACTGCTGAGGATCTCTATACTCTGGAGAAAACCGCAGGAGGGGGTCAATGTCCCTACCTTGGTCAGGAACCTCCCAAACAGCAAGTCTGACTCTTTATGGCTCCCCCTGTCAAGCCCAGCTGTCAAGCCGAGCCCGTCATCCACCAACCTGCAGGCTCTGCACCTCAGTGGGTGACCCAACAGGCAACTAACTGAAGGGTTGCCATGAGCAACTGAAACCAACACACAACATGGAACCTCTGCCCACAGTTGGATCATGGGGCACTCTTGCCCAGCTCTTGCCCAGTTGCCTTGTCTTGGCCTTGGGATGTGCTGAATTTCTGAGCTCAGGAATCCTCTGTTGACATGACCTGTGGGTTTGCAGGGGTGTGGGGGTTGCCAGGGGAGTCCAACCCCTGTTCGTTTTAAACGTGAATGTCTCAGTTTACAGTCCCCGTGTTTCCTTTTCCTTTCAAATAGGTCCCCTTCTTTGCTTCCCAAACCCTTGCAGTCCTTCTTCCTTCTTTCCATCCCCTCTGCAGACATTGCCTTGCCTGTCCCTGGTAGACTTCAGGCCAGGTAGTGCAAATTGGGGAGCATGAGGCAAAGGAGGTTGGAACAGGTTTTAAAGGAGGTTGTGTCTCAGGTTTTGGCTCTCCATTAGATGGATAGTAGTTGAACTTGTGGGCCCTCTATGTTTATCTCTCTAAAGCAGCACAGAGCAGTCATCCAACATGAACTCTCAGTGCTGACTACACCACCACCCCCAACAATGCTAACACAAGAATCTATTGACTTCTTAGGTGGTGGTTTTCACCTTCCTGGAGCTCTGTATTTCTGAGGTAGCACTAAAATACAGCTTCTGGAACAGATTTTTAAATTAGCTCCACTGTACCAGCACATTTAACATCCTTTTCTCCTCTGTCTTAACAGTTTTTTTGCTCCTCTCTGAAGTATTTTCACTTAGTTCTGTGAAAGTGTGAATTTGTGGTATATCCCACCCCCGAAAAGTTTTGACTTACCTGTCAACCAACTTCTTTGTCTGCCACATGGAATTTTATCATTGAAAACATTATTACAGTGAAGTTCTCTTTCAATGTGTTAGTTGTTTAAGTGAATTCTCTGAGTGTTTCTCAGAGAAACATTTTACCTCTGATGTAAGTCGTCTGTCGTGTCCTGCAGCTGGTGACTAAATTGATGTACCTGAAACTGTGTAAGGTTGTTCATAACTACATTAGAGCATATAAATTTGGTGTTTGTATTACTGTGACCCAAGTAACCCAAGGGCCTTGGCAAACACTTTATATAGTTTCTTATCAGTTCTGCTTTTCCTTTATTACTTACTGTGTACATTCAATGCTTGACCTAAGTGGATTATTTGAAACTGTCCGAATGGTATATTAAATATGTATCTGCAAGTTCCTCAGAAGGGCCTGGCTAGGTCTGAGGGCAGAAGCAGTGCCTGGGGGTAACATGGCAAAGGAATAGCCCTAACCTACCCAACCCTGCATCAGGAGACATTGGTGTGCAGTCCCCATTAGATGACCACAGTCACATTTGCCTTGCTGTTGCTACCAAGCATTCCAAAATGTGACTGCCCCACTTTTGGACTCTCTGAGACTGGCTTACAATGACTAGTTTGGAGGTGAGGGTGTTAACTGTCAATATATTGTGTGCAAGCGTGAATACCCACAGATGTACATATATATATATATTTAAATTCCTCTTATCTGTGCCCAGGTGTTTCACCCTGTAGGGCACCAGCTCCCAAGCAGAGAGATACTCTACAGAGGTAGAAAAACATCTTTAGTGACTTAGCACCATGATGCGGGGCTGATGAGGTCCACCTATCTTCTCCTCCCTCAGCCTCCCTTCCTTCCCACCTCAGTGGGGAGGCAAGTACAGCAGCCCCGGGGCAAGGCCGACTCTCTCCTAGGCAGCAGCAGTGGCTGTTGCTGGCTTTTTGATGAACCTTGGATTCCCTCTACTCATCAACCTGACCAAGTTGCATCTGCTCTCTCCAGGGAGGTCGAGTGCCCACTCTACAAAGAGCTAGGAAGGGAGGAAAGAAGCAATGGTGTCCGGAGCGGGTGTTATCCCACAGTATCTCTTCTGTCCTGTTAGTATTATATATCAAATCAGCCCTCACCATGTTCCCATAATCATCTATGTCTGTCTCATCACAGTAGTCTCTGCCCAGGTTTCCATATTCACTCTCCGTCCTGTACCCTGACACCCGTAACCCTTAACCCTACCCCAACAGTCCTAGTGAAGAGCCGTTTTCCTCACCCTCCACTTGTGACCACCCCAGCCAGACCTTTAGCCTTCTGTTTCTTGATTATTTTTTTTAATTTTTTTAGCTTCTCTCAGCTTGGCTTTTCCACCACCACTATGTAAGCAAAGCAAAGCAAAGGTAGGTGGCAGCTGAGACCCTGCCTAGCACAGAGCACAGGTAATATTTGTGCTTGCTTTTAGTCTTCAGTCCCATAGTTAATTCACTGTGTGATACGGTTAATAGGTGACACCTTCTGGTTACATAACCCGCGTTTACATTCTTTTACAGCTTTTTCTTGTACCAGTTTACCAAAAGAGGGAAACCTGGCTACCAAAGCACTCCTCCACGTTTCAAAAAACTGGAAATAAACATTTTCTGAAAGAAACGCAACTACAAAATTCAGGAAAATAAAGAAGCACCGAGAGTGCAAGAATCACAATGAAACATTAGGAATTGCCCCGAATTGTCCATTCGGTGTGAAGTGAGGAGGCAGGCTCAACCTCTTCCCACACGTACCTCCAAATAAAAGCCAACACCCAGCTGTATTTAACCAAGGAGATGAGGGACTGGCTGGGCGTGAAGAACAAGTCAGCTGCCCTGACCCTTGGCACGGGTCCATGGTGTCGGGCACAGCGCTGGGCAGGCATCAGAGCAGCACGAAGCAGGATGTGTCCCCGCTGCTGCTGGCACTGCAGCCCTTACAGGGCAGGATCTCAGAGAAACAAGAAATCTCAGCCCAGTTTAAGTTTCTTTCATTTAAAGTAGACAGAAGATGCAACCAGACACCCTATTTTCATTTCTTCTACCCTAAACAGTTACAGTGTGTGAAATAATCTGCCCTTCGGTAGCTCTTCAGGTCTTTCAGAACCACCCCTAAAAAGAAAATACCTTTTATTTACAGACAACTGTATTATTCTAAGCACTCATAGTGTTCTCAACCTTCTCTCTAAGCATGAGAGAGCCCAAAAAGAAGGAATATCTCTTAGTCCTTTTATTCCTTGCACTCCTTACTCTCTGGGCCACTGTTAGTCCTAAACACTGACATAATAATAATAATAATAATAATAATAATAATAATAATAATAATAATAATAATAATAATTAAAAGGGGAAATGAAACATTTCCAAGGAGAAAACATTACTTAGCAAGCCATTGCAGCAAGGCCATTGAGGGGGCAGACGGACTTGTCCGCACAACTCCCATTCTGCAAACCCCCCTGTGCTTTGCCAGGGAGCCGGGAGATGCTCAGACAGACAGACAGACACCAGGAGATGGACTGGTCCGTTTAGCCCAGGAGATGCGGATCAACCTCTTTCATGACAGCCTCCAAAAAGCCGATCTCAGCCCGAGAAGACTCAGCCAAACCGTAGCAGCCCGACGCACCACCCCCTCCTCCACCCGCAGGGTTTCGCCGGGTGGTTTTTCCTTCCCGCTCGGGACCAGCCCCAGGGGCTGGCGAGCGGTTGGCGGAGCGGGGCCACCACCGCTGCTCCTTCGGGCGGGCTGGAGGGAAGGAGGGAGAGAGGGCGGCCCGGGCCCGCCTCCCGTGGTCCCTCCTCCCGGAGGTGCCGGCGGAGCGGGGCTCCCGCCGTTCCCCGCCGCTGCCTTCCAGCCCTTGGCCGAGCCCAGCCCGCTTGGCAGAGGAGGCCCGAAGGTGCCCCCCAAAACGCGTCCCCGCTCCAGCAGCCAGAAGAGGAGGCTCGGCGGCGGCTTCCCCGGCTACTAGCGCTTTTGGGAAGCTGGCGGCGAAATCCGGTTGTCGGCCGAGGAGGGTCCGGACCGTCTGTGGTAAGGGGCGCCCGGAGGCCGGCGACGTCCCAGCCTTGCCGGGACCCCGAGCCGAGGGACCATGCCTGCCACTAGCCGCCGGTGGCCGCTTTGCTGCCTGGTGATCGCCTGCGCCGTGGCCAGACCGTCCGCGGCTCAAGAGTGCTCGGCAGAGAGAATAGCAGACACCATCATAGATATAAACTTATCTCTGCCCAAAGGCATCCGGGGCGCGGAGCCGGTCTATGCCCTGACCCCCGAGGCGTGTGTTCGTGCCTGCTGCTCGGGGGAAAAACTCTCAGGTAACCGGCTCCTCTTCCATCTGTCTCTGTGACCGTTTGGGAAATTACTTCTGGAGTTGTTTGGGACAAGGGTATTCTCTGTGTTCAGGGCGGAAACGTTATTTTAGCCTTTTATTCGCTCTGCAACCAGTAACAGCTTGCTGCTCCTGCTCCTGCTGCTCCTGCTGCTGCTCCTGCTGCTCCTCTTCCTCTGTTGTGCCAGGTGTGATGATGTTAGATCTTAAGGCAAGACCCCAGAGCGCTCAGGAAAAGTAGTTGCGGTAAAGGAACAATTGTAATTTTAAATGATAAAACCTCTAAGGCTCCCAAACTTTAAGAGGCTGAAGCTGCATTTAGTAGGTGCACTACAAAGTAACTGACATTTCGGGTACCTTTAATTTCAGCCCAAAATGAGAGCGCTGGCCCTTCTCTCAGATGGCTGCTTTGCATCAAGCTCTTGGAGCTGTAGGAGGTACAGCAGGGAGTGGAAACGGCCGTGGAAAAGTAACCCCCGAAACAGCAACAGTCCAAGAGATTCCTGGGATGTGATGGGAAAAGTGTATAAGTAATTTCTTTCCCCACGAGTACATCGAGGAGGTTTTCAGATTTAGCAGCATTCGAGAGTGAGAAATTATCAGATAAAGTGGTGTCAGTGCAGTGGGGGTGGGGGGAGGATAAAGGAAAGTAACTCGTTATTGGGAAAATAACTCGTTATTTCCCCAGGTTTGTCTGTACAGGAAGAGGAAGGTGTGACCTTTCGTGTGTTGGCCCTGGGCCATTCTTTTTCAGTCCTGGGTTGTTTTTCCTGTAGGAATGTTGTACGTTAGTCCTTCTCCTCTTACTCCCGTGAGGAAAAACTAATTTAACAGATCAGAGCTTATTATCAAGAAGGGATAAAAGTTCTTATTGCTGCAATACGGATATATGTTGTGTTTTGCAGGAGACAAGAAGTGTAATCTGATGATTTTTGATGCTCAAAGGACAAGCGCACATCCAAACTGCTACCTGTTTTACTGCCCTAGCACAGAGGCTTGTCCAATGAGACCGGCGCTGGGATATGTGAGCTACAAGCTAACTAGAGGTAAGCAGCAGTCAGAGCCACTAGTCCCCACGCTAGTTGACTTTTGCACCCGTGAGTTTTCAGGAGAGACCAGAAAATCTTTGAGGGTTGTGTTTTTAGTAAAATGTTACAATCCAAACACTGTCATTTGAAAATGCTGCTCTTTTGCTTTGTGGAAGGTGGGTGGGCAGGTGTGTGGTGAGCTCCTGTGTGGGCCCACCTTTCCAGCTGGAATAATATCTCAACCCTTATGAAATTCCTTCACGACCCTTATGAAATTCAGAACTCCTCATAATTTTCCCTTGCTTAAAACAAAAAAGAAGCTGCTTCCATCTTGATATATTCAAGGGGGGAAAAATTCTGTATGTAACGCTGAAGAGTATCACTACAAGCAGCAGAAATGTAGCCGTCTACATACTCAAACGATCTTAGGCTGAACATTAGGAAAGAATTCTTCACAGAGTAGTCAGACATTGGAATCAGCTGCCCAGGGAGGTGGTGGAGTCCCCATCCCTGACTCTGTTCAAGAGTAGATTAGATGTGGTGTTGGGGGATCTGGTGTAGGGGAGGACTTTGTAGAGTAGGGCTGATGGTTGGACTCAATGATCCCAAGGGTCTCTTCCAACCTAAATGGTTCTACTCTATGATCTGTGCTACACTGATGAATACCATATGCATACAGGCAGAAATACTGAGCAAACGTTAAGCCTTGGAGCACCTCTGTGATGTTGCCGAGTGATTGGCAATAGTAATCATTATTTTACTGCTTATAATTAGGGCACCTGAAGCCCAGATGCAAACGGATGAAGCTCAGTGCTTTATGGTATGTGGGCAGCATGCTCAGAAATGTCTCCCTGCCTGTCATGTGCTGTGGGATTTTTAATGGCAAGTCTTACTTGTTGACTGACATTGACTTGCACCAGACCTGTTGGAATGGCTCAGATAAGAAACTGATAATTGGACTGTCCTCGTGCCAAGTGTTCTCAAGGTGGTTTCAGTGTGGCTGCTTGAGAGAGTGAAATCTCATATTTGCAGGGACTGATCTCTTTTTTTTTTTTTGCTGAAAAAGAGAACTTTTCCAAGAGGAACTATGCAAGGAGTGGCAGTGGGATATGTAGAAAGATTATTCAGGTGATGTTACCAAATATTTTTGAGCAAGCACAATCACACAGGAATTGGGCAATAGCAGCGTGCCACAAACTAATTGCATGCCTGTAAAATTATCGTTAGAACTAGTCTTTTCTCCAGCTCTTTCTCCCTTAGGAGTATATAGGAGTTTCAAAGAAAGAAGAAATATAATTGTACTTGTGTTTTCGTACCACATGTAGAGTAAAGCTCAATTAGCAACCTGATTGCATGTACTTTTTCACTTTGCTTTTTTTAGCTTCTGTGAATACTGAATTCTGGAAAAATTATGCTAGCTTGTTCACCTTGTGTTCCCAATAAGTTTTCAAAGGTCTCACCTGAGCAGCGTCGGTACTGGCAAACGTTTCAAGCTTGACTTTTTCATCTGAGGATCTGCATGTGATTGCACTGAAAACCAAACTAAAAGGGGGAAACAGACTTTATTGGTAATAAAGCATCTTAAAACACTGATGCTATGTTAGTAATGAAATTTTGTTGTTTTGTTTTTAGGGGGTTTTTTTAAGCTATTTTTGTGGTTCTGACTAATGGAAGCAAACCATGGCTTGGGAAGTGAAACATTTCCTGGTCCCAGTTGTAAAGAGCCATTGTTAAAAAATAACTAACACTTCTGGTTCTTGCTGTTCACGTACTTTTATGGCGCTTGCTTTCTCCACCCCACTAAGATCCCCAGGCAAGACTGGTGTGTTCTAGCAAAGTATGCACAGAGGGTTTTTAGTTTGTTTGGATCTTTTTAAGAGGGACAACCTGAAGTTTGCTTTTTAATGCTGCTTACTGGATTTGAGATATCAGCAGGACCACTTTGGTTTTTTTAATCTCTTTTTAAAGTTTGCCTTGCGTAGTGCCCTTTGTCTTTCCTACCAACAGGCGTATTTATCCTACCCCAGCTGTTCCTCACACGTGACAGTTTTGGGCAACTGCATTTGAGACCTCGTAGTCTAGAATGGAGACAAAGAGTAGTAGAAAGTCAATGTTTGATGCTGAAAACGTGGAGTAGAGTTTGTTAATGCAGGCAGTTCCATTAATTAACCCGAGTGCTGCAGCGCAGCAGTGGCACTTAACTCCTGTGCAGGACTCGCCTCCCTGTGCTTCCTCCACCCGTCCTTTGAACGCTGTGGGAATGCTCCCTGCTTGCCTAGCTGTTGCCCAGGAGAGGGAACTGAAGATGACAGAGTGTGCTGCAAGCGCTTTGTAGCGGTCACGCTGCATCCGCTGCTCGTTTAAAGGCACAGGGGGGAGCGCGTCGGGAAGAGGCAAAAAGTGAGCTGGGGACTAACCCCATGGTGGTGCCAGGCCCTTTCCTCGCTGGTGTGGAGACGGGTCTACAGCTGCAGAAGCAGCCGAGAGTTTGGGCCTCTTGGACCACACGGTTTCGGATTGTCTAACAACTGAACATTTTGTTGTGTAAAGCCACCCTGTAAAAACAGAGCATGGCTTTTCTCTAAGTCAGACCCTGTAGTTGGAGTCTGTTACCTCTATTCAGGATCTTACTTTGCTAACAAGCTGGTCCCTGACTGGAAGCTTAGGCTAAAAATCAGCGTCTGTGATTCAAGTGTAGTATTTGCTGTGCTCTTGTTTAAAGCATTGCCAGGGTTTTGTTTGTTTGTTGTTTTTGGGGTGGCTTTTTTGCTTTTTGCTTTTTTTTTTTTTTTTTTGTGGAGTCTTAAGGCTTGAAAATCTATATTAAAAGAGGAATCAGGTAGGTTTCACTGCATGTGTAATAAAACTGAAATTAATCCATCCCCCTAGATTCCTACTTGAGACAAAAGTGACAATAAAAATGTCATGGACTTTTTGTTATCTATTTCCACTTCAGTGCAGTGAACATGCCTCTTTATTTCTATTAAAAAAAAACAAACAGATGAGTGAGAGTCAGGATTACTTGAGAGGATGTTCTCTTTTAATTGTTCTGTGTGGCAACTGAATGATAATGAATATATATATATATGCATGTATATATAGGAAACTGAATGACAACAGACAGTCCTCACAGAATCACAGAATCTCAGGGATTGGAAGGGACCTTGAAAGCTCATCTAGTCCAATCCCCCTGCTGGAGCAGGAACACCTAGATCAGGTCACTCAGGAACGCATCCAGGCGAGTTTTGAATGTCTCCAGAGAAGGAGACTCCACAACCTCCCTGGGCAGCCCCTTCCAGTGTTCCCTCACCCTCACTGTGAAGAAATTTTTCCTCATATTTAAGTGGAACCTCCTATGCTCCAGCTTGTACTCATTGCCCCTTGTCCTATCAGTGGATGTCACTGAGAAGAGCCTGGCTCCATCCTGCTGACACTCACCCTTTACAGATTTATAAACATCAATAAGGTCACCCCTCAGTCTCCTCCAAGCTTAAAAGATCCAGCTCTTCCCAGAGCTCCTGCTCACCCAGAGTCTCTGTAATGCCTGTGTAGAATCAGGTTGCCATTTGGATTGTTGATTTTATGGAATTTCTCTCGCGTGATGCTTTTGCCTTGCTTCCAAATCCTGTTAAATAACATCCACCCACAATACAGGGTATAGGGGTACAAGCAATACCTATCAGCTTCTGCAGAAATGATCAAGTGCAGTCTGCTTCTTGGGGAGCCCTTCACTGCAGATACCACAGAGCACCACTCTTGGAGCAGTGTCTTTCTTCTAGCATGGCAGTAGGGAGCTCAGGTCTTCCCTACAAATCAGCATGTGTGTAAAATGGTCTATAACATGGGATACTACTGCCAACATGTATCATAAAAGAACTGTTGTATGTGAACTGAATTTTATCAAATAGTCACAGAGTGCTTGGATATTACAAGAAATGGGACTACATAATCACCTTTTCTAGGTGGAAATGTGTTCACCTGACAAAAAGCGAGGTTGATAATATCTACTTCTTAATTGACAGAGGCTGAGAATGGTTTAAAGGCAACTGGCCGACTCACTCTGCACTGCACTGCTAAATTAAACATTAATATGCATACAACAGTATAAAACAGTGAGATTGGAATCCTTGCTCTGCACAGGTGAATTCTGTGAGAAGTGCCCGTCGGGCTCTGGTGTGCCCAGGTTTGGGACTGCCAAGTCTTATGGCACAGAATTGAAAAGTCACTTGTCATATTTTAAAGAAAGGAAGAACTTGATGCCTTGGTTTCGTTAGTCATTACTTTTTGGAGCCCCCTTATAGCTCTCTTACTAAGAAATACAAACAGAGTAAGCCTGTGGTAGTCAAAGATAGATTTATTAATTAAATACTGGTATTTCCTGTCTGTTTCCAGAGAACCGTACCTCAGAGGATGCATCCTTCAAAAGTGAGGCTTTTTCTTCACATGGCTATCCTTTGTCTTCGGATGCTGGGCCCTTTCCTTCTCGCAGTCAGGCCAGCCATCAGAACCATAGCACTGCTTTGCAGCAATCTGTCTTTCATCAGGCATCCGAGCTCCTTAACCACGTGGTCAAGCATTTAGACAACATTGAATTTCAGACTGTTTTTCCTGAATCTCGGGGGGCAAAACACGCCGAGAGCTTAGCCCCCATCCCAAGGCAGAAAGCAATTAACCTGCCACCAAACACACCTTCTGCTGATCAAGTTGGAAACCCCTCTGCTTTGTTCCCCACCACTCAGTCTACCACTACTGGACCCAGCAGTACTATTCTTACTCCTCTGCCTACAAGTACCACCCGACCGGAATCTCGTACAACCTCTCAGCATCCTGGTGGTGCTAAACCTACTACTGTCACCACCACCACCACCACCACCACCACAGCTAACTTTCCACCTGCTGCAACCACTAGAGCAAAACCTGGTATCCCTGCCTCCAGCATCGCTGTTACTCATGTTCCTGTTTCCAGTCCCACAGCTTCTGCTTCAATTTCCGCAACCAAGCGGGTAACCACGAATTCCAGATCTGCTACCACCCCATCAGGGCTAAGAACTCCAACCACCCCTCCTGAGCCAACAGTTGTCTCTTCCAATGATACCAGCCATGTTACTCTCCTCTCTTTTTCAGGTTTTGCTCTGCCCACTAGTGATTCCCCTATGTCTTTCCAAAACAACCCTCAGGGTTATGACCCACCTGATTCAGAAAGCTACCTGCCAGAGAGTTTTCTGGGAGGGAAAGGTGTTGTTCAGCTGGGAGAAAAAAGCAGCCTTATAGCAGCTTTGCTATTTGGGGTGATATTCTTGGTGCTGGTTATTGCACTGACAGGGAAGAAAATACACGAATCTCTTCAGAAGAGGCATTATACCAGGCTGGATTACTTGATCAATGGAATGTATGCTGATGTATGATGGGGAGAGGGAGTAAGATTCTGAGGAGCATCTCTCACCTTTGAGAGGACAACTCTGAAATGGAACAGTAGATATTGAAGCCTCAGAAGAGGATGGATTCCTTTTTTTTTGCCACTAATGGGAAAGCAGCAGATGGCCTTGGTGGGGAAGAGACCTGCTTTTTCTGTGCTGAACTGTAACGTCTATCATTTTTGATGCATTACTAAATCTGGAAAATAAACACTAAAATCCAAGTTAAGCTAAGAAGATCTTGTATTTAAGGAGAAAAAGCACTTGAAGAGCTTAATCTGTACTGTGACAAGATTAGTGGAATAGAAATACACCTAATAAATTGAGTACCTATGCAGCATGTGAGTGCTTTCTGCCCCCAAATGCCACAGTGTTACACAGCTGTCTGGCAATCCTATTTACTCTTTCTGGAGCCTTAAAAGGGGTACTTGGTAGTAGAGTTTTGCATTCAAATGGGTTTAGGTACAAACAGTAAAAATTGTACTACACAATAACATGCTTAACTTTCCTTAGCTATATGTAGTTTACAGATATAAGTCTTAAATGCTTGTTTCTTCTGCTTTTTTTCTTCATCAGAAGCTATCCTTGGAACCACACGCTGCAAATCCATGCTCTTATCCAAAGAGCTCGCCACCTTGTAGCACATTGGCTTTTTGCAGTAATGTGTTGGAGAGAAAGAGTTTTTACCGTATCACAGCAAAGCAAGCTGCCATCTAGCTCTTTTGTGACAAACGGCACATTGACTTGGCACATGCACAAGAGAGAATCTGATCTAATACACCTAAATCCCTAACAGGTGAGACTCAACACCTGGTCGCAGTGGAAACTTGCGAGGGGGCTTAGCAAAGACAACAGCTGTATTGTTTGCAGAACACACACAGAAAGGTGTTGTCTCCATTTGCTGAACACCTCTGATTCATCCCTGACTGTGTTTAAGAGTGGATTAGATGTGGCATCGAGGGATCTGGTGTAGGGGGGAACTTTGTAGAGTAGGGCTGCTGGTTGGACTCGATGATCCCAAGGGTCTCTTCCAACCTAAATGATTCTATGATTCTATGATCTAAAGGGAGGTAAAACAGTTTTCAAGGGGAATGGTGGCTGTATTGTAGGACCTCAAAGAAGTTCCCTGTGGTCAGGAGGAGCAGTTGAACAAGGCTGCATTAGCTTCGTGCTTCCAGTGTTCCACTTTCCTCACCACACTGGTGGCCCTCAAAAGAGCTCCTTGCAACAGTGTTGGACTTGCTGTCCCTCCTGACCACACAGAGCTCTTCCTGGCTTTCAGAGCACACTCTCTTTACTTCTAGGGCCATCTTTATGTGACTGGTAATACGTGTAGCTTCTCCATATTTTTCCCTGGCTCTGCATCAAGAGATGAGTGAAAGTTAGGTGTGAGCATCTACTGCTTGCTGCACAACTTCCGGTTTGTGTGATTCTCAGTGTTATTCAAACTTCCAGTTTGCTTTTCCTTTCACATACACCCAGTCTAAACCTGTTTTTTTTCAGAATGAAAGACTAGATTGCAAAGTATCCATGTGGCAGGCAGCATAAGCAACAACAAGCATCGAGAGAGAAGGAAGGGTGCTCGTGCATACAAGGAAGTAATTCTATTACAAAATACAAAACGTGACTCACATCCAAGAGGTTCTTAGATCCGTCAAGCTTCGTGTATTGGGAAGCGGGCATGATCCAAACACGGCCTCAAGGCAACTTTTCTGAAAGCTCTAACAATAACTTTATGCAGAAAATTCTCTGAAAATACCATTATTCAAAGATCAAAGAGAAGTCAGTGTTCCTTTTGTCAAGAAGTTGAATTGCTACTATTTGGGGGCTGCAAATCGCTTTATAGACCCAAAGCCAGCTGGCCTTCTACGTTGCTAAAGTCTGACAATGCTTAAATAAAGAACATTCTGGATAACCTCTTAAAAATGAACGAAATTACAAAAGCAAAGTACTTCAAGTTCATCCGTTTGCCCGTTGACTGCATTAAGTTTAACCTCAGTTTCTTTTTTTTTTTAATAGTTATTTTCAAAGGTGTCTGGCCAAGGGATGTGATGAGGGGGAACACCATTTGTGGGACAGGAATTAACAAAATGATAAGCCAGTTGTGCTGTATAGATGCAGGTGCAGACTGGAGGTTGACTCTAATTTTCTCTCAAAAGGACTACAGCTTTGGGAGAAGCCTTCGACGTTGCTGATGCCATCACGGCAGCTTGTTGCAGGGGAGGTGCTGAGAACAACCCCTGAGTCCTCACTGGACACTTCTGCTGTCATAAGGAATTTGTTGGAGGTAGAGACGGTTGGTATTAATTGATACGGCACAGTACAGTGGAGATATGTTCAAGGGAAGGCAGGCAGACATATTTTGTGGTCATTCAAAGCACTGGGCAAGTATTTGGCTAATATCATTAGAAATATCACCCTCCAACCCAAACATCAACGTATGGCATGCGCAGTGAATGGCAGAAGTAAAGCAGAGAGGTGCACGGGTACCATGACTGCCTTGGTGAGGATGCTGAGCTGAGCGGCCTTTCACAATTTTTGACTGAAACAACTTTTGAAAATCCTTTTTTTAATGCTTGAGCAAGGAAAAGTAGGTGATAGGCAGGTGTAGTGAAACACTTTTTCTTTTATTGCCATCCATTTATCTTGTTGGATTAAGAACAGATGGGGAGTCGTTAGGTGACTGGGTCTTTCTGGAGAGGTATTTACCAGCTGTGTTTGAACACTAGAGGGCAACAACGGTTTATTAAATAGAATTGACAAGTTTTGAGGCTGCCAATTAAAAAAAAAAAAAGTCCTAATGAGCTCAGTTCTTAGCTTTCCAATCAATGGCTATTTCATTGCAAAAGTGTTTTATAAGAAATCTCTTTTGTTTATTGGGGTTCTGGGCGGAGGATTATATGCACACACTTCTTCTGGTGTCGGGTAGTGGTGATGAACAGCTGTAGAAGACAACAGAACTCAGCACATTATCTTTTTTTTCTAAACAGCATTAAATCAGATTGCATTATTAGACATGTATTGGCATTGCCAGTTAGCAGAGTGGGAAAGAGATTCCCCATCATCATTCTTTCAACTATGATGCTTAAGTATGTGCATTTTTGGAGCTTATCTATTTGTTTGGTTAATGATCTTGTATTATGAAACGGAAAGGAGCGAGACAGAGTAACTGTAGCAAATCCATTCAGTTTGTTATTCTGTTCAACGCTGTTTATGTAATACTTGTGTGCGTTCTTCTGTTTTTCCAGTGACATCTCCTGTGGTCTTAACTATGCACCATGCTCTTGTCACTCATGTCACCATCAGCCATCACAATGTGATGACAACCTGTGCGCTTGGGGTGGCTCTTTCTAAAGGTAACCAGTTACGTTATGGCTTGAGGCCAAAAGCTGATTGAATTTATCACCTGGAGGACACAATAAATGCTGTAGCTGCTTGTTTTCATGTTGTTGCTTTATAGCACCGAGCAAACATGAGGTGTGTAAGCGTAGACTGTCGCGAACAAAACACTTGTGATATTGTACAGCAAGGCAATCAGAAAGCCCAAATTTTACAGCCACTGCAAACAATCATAAAGAAATAAATTGCATGTCTATTTGAGATGGATGAGAAGAGGGCATAGTCCCTTCCCTCAAAGGGCTGCAAACTCAGTATGGCATGTCCTCTTCAAATAGCGCCTCAGTGTCTCGTAATTCCTGTAAGAGTAGAAGTGCTTATACTCAGCATTCTTTCAAGTAAATTCCTAAGCAACTAACAAAACAAACAAACAAACAAACACACAAAAGAAGAACTACATGAGAAGACAGTTTCAAAATGGAATCTTATTTTCCTTCCTCCTACAAAACCATCTTAGTGGATTAGTATCCGATGACACCATGACTCCGTTAGATATTGTGTCTGGAGGAGATGCTACAAGACATGACTTAGTAGCTTAGTGGGTAGTATTGGTGACAGGAGGGTGGTTGGACTTGATGATCTTGTAATTCCTTTCCAGCCTTGTGTTTCTATGATTCTATGATTGCTTTCATCCCCCCATCCTACACTCCATGCTGATACAAGCACAGAGTTTAGAGCGCCATTACTCTAGCCAACAGTTTCCACCCAGTACCCCTTAATATAGAGAAGCTATACTTGGTGTTCTATCATGCTCCTGAAATCGGTCTTGACTGCTGGGCCCTTCCTGTGTATTGCTTATTCTCTCATATAGGTGATACACGTCTCTACCTCCCTGTTCATAGGCAGTTATGTGATAGCTGCATCCCCGCATCATTCAAAAGCCTTGCCCATCTCTTCAGGAGCGTCCATGCTACTCCCAGATGCTTTACCAGCCTCTTGATGGGTAGGTCCCCTGAAGGATTCTGAGGTACTGAAAAGTTTTCTTCATCTCCGGGAAGCGTACACTCACTTTTAATCTCACAGTCTACAGTTGGTTTTTTTTCTCCTAGGTCTCTACACTTCTTGAGGATATTAAAGTACCCAGCCCAAAACTGCTGCTCTTTGTCCTCTTTGTGTTTGGTAGATATTATAGACAATGAATAAATGTATTTTGAAGTTTCAGTACAAATATGCTGGATCAGTGTTTTCTACATATTGGCTCACTTCATGGAAAAAAATATCTGAGGGTTGTGCATTAACTTCTGTTCTGTTACTTCTCTCCCTCCAACCTATAAAATATCATTGTCTTAAGTGGCAAAAGAGTTTAGAAGTGGTATGTCCAAGGCATTCTGATCTTTTGTTTGCTTTGTTTTTAATAGAACATTGAAAAATTGTCATCATACTGACAAAACCCAGGAATCATCAATCTGTGCACTTTGTATTTTCTCAAAGAAATTTAACAAGCAGTTAACATCCAGAACAACTTCAAGCTGTTGTAGGTTAGACTGGCTAAACCACAGGCATGTTTTGAACCATTTGCTGATTTGAGCAGTCACTCTGAAGACTACAAAGGTGTTTCTTCCAAATTCTGGGGAGGAATAACCCCATGCACTGGCACAGGTTAGGGGCTGACCTGCTGGAAAGCATCACTGTAGAGAGAGATGTGGGAGTCCTGCTGGATAATAAGCTGACCATGAGGCAGCAATGTGCCCTTGTGGCCAATAAAGCCAATGGTTTCCTGGGGTGCATCAAAAAGAACGTGGTGAGCAGGTGGAGGGAGGTCATCCTCCCCCTCTACTCTGCCTTGGTGAGGCCACATCTTAAGTACTGTGTCCAGTTCTGGGCTCCCCAGTTCAAGATAAATAGAGAACTACTTCAGAGGGTCCAGCGAAGAGCTGAAAACATGATCAATCAAGGGAATGAAGCACCTCTCTTATGAGGAAAGGCTGAGCCTTGTGTCTGTTTAGCCTGGAGAAGAGAAGACTGAGGGGGCATCTTATCAATGCTTATAAATATCTAAAGGATGGGTGTCAAGAGGATGGGGCCAGACTCTTCTCAGTGGTGCCCAGTGACAGGACAATGGGTAATGGACACAGACTGGAACACAGGAAATTCCATCTGAACGTGAGGGAAAACTGCTTTGCTTTGAGGGTGCCAGAGCACTGGAACAGGCCACCCAGAGAGGTTGTGGAGTCTCCTTCTCTGGAGATATTAAAAACCTGCCTGCGTGCCTTCCTGTCCAGCCTGCTGTAGGTGAACCTGCTTTGGCAGGGGGGTTGAACTAGGTGATCTCCAGAAGTTCCTTCCAACCCCTACCATTCTGTGATTCTGTAAGCATGGCTACATAATGTGTAAGTGCTTACAGCTGCTTTGGTGTCTGTCACATCAGAGAAACAGCTTAATTCTGGCCGAATGCTCAAAAGCCACCAGGAGCAGCAGCAGGTTTTCTCTGTGCCCTGACTTACACTGAGAGAAGGATTCAATCAGTGATGCTTAGACTTTGACATTACAACTTTTGCAACTTCCCCCAACACCTATATTGAAAATTTGCACATTGAGTTTCGTTCAACATTTATATTTGTGCTAGAAAGATGGTAGAAGAACCCTCACTATAACATAGATTTCTTATAGGCTTGCCTGATGTTTAATTAGTTTCCAAGTAAGTTCTTCTGTTTGCTTTTATGAAAGAGCTGTTTTTCCCCATCCCTAAATCCAAGTTGCCCTGACGCTGCTCAAGTCCTCTGTAGCCCAAGTAAGTTAGGAATGAGACGACCCCTTTGCTGCTCTGTCTTTGTGCACGCAACTCCCATTGATGTTAGTGGGAGGTCCTCTAGCACACAGCTGTAAGTCAAGTTCTCCCACTTAGCGGCTCGCAAGTTTCCAAAACAATTGCCTTATAGGATGACAGCACTTCTCAGCCTAGAGGTAAAATCTCTGAAGGAATCCAAAGACCATTTCCCCAGCTGCTTCTGATTATTTAACTCTGACAATGTTGTCCTTGTTTAGTTTCAGGGCACGAAATAAGGAGCTCGAATGTTTTTCCACCATGTGATAACTCAGGCACTACTTCTGGAAAGCCTCCAGATTTGGCACATGCTATATGTTGCCTGTACAGAGCACTCCATCTTAGAAAGGGGAAAAAAGGGTTTGTTTCTGAGGTACAGTCTTAAGCAAGTGACAACAGCTCATGCTATGCTGCTCCCTACTAAACGTAACGGGTTACATGTGTGGCTTTCCTACATAAAGCAATGGTATACCCCACTCAAGCAAGCGTTGTAAAGGATGGTAGAGTTCCAAAAGTGACAGGCATGAATGCTGAAGTCTATCCATGCGCTATGTCTAGCAGAGAGAGGGCAACCTTTTCAGGAAGCTTCCGTCTCAAGGGTGAGTTTGAGGATAGTTCAAGTGTTGGGACGTTTTTGCAGTCGCCAAAACCGAGTATCACTGGAGACAGCGAAATCCTCCACTGGCTGCCCCATCAGTTGATAACACAAGTGATTTCCAGGAACTCAGTCTCCACATACCACCAGAAGTTCCTTCCAAAACCAATAAAGCGTGTACGTGCAACAAGCAGTTACAGTGGAGCTCACTTCCTTGTATCCGGAGCATCTCCTGACTTCATAAATCATCAGGTGTTTGGAACACAGAAGGTGGTTATCCCAAGCAGCAATCCAGATGGAGTCAAAGCAGGCAGATGCAGAGGATGGGGTCTATGACCTCGCCCAGCAGCACGTCACTCTGCATCAGCTGGCAAGTGGCAACTGTCCCCAGGCGAGACATGCGTTCTCATACCTGTTCTGCTGACACCTACACCCCAGCGGAGGCTGTAGAAGGAAAATAGACTTGAAAGATGAATTAAAAAGATGAGTCTCCTTTGGGGGTAAAGTTTATAGCTTGGCAACTGACCCAAATTTTATTTATTTATTTATTTAGCTAATTTTCACCTGATTGAATGTTAAGTCCTACTTTGAAACCACCTTGATTGCAGGTTTCATAATGGACCTGGTAAAACAAGATGGGTCCTCTCCAGAAAAGACTTCACATATTTCTCATTTGGCTATTGACATAAAATTCAATAAATCTTGTTTGAATCTTCAACTCGGCTCAATTCATTTCTATTTTACCCTATTACCATCAGGTGTGACAACTCAGTACCTATCTTCTGCCCTTTTTTGTGTGTGCAGCCGTCCATTGCCTATCCAGTGTTGTTCAAGAGTGGAGGTTTTACAGAGGGAAAGCAAAAGGGGAGTTGCCCTCATACTTGCTAGGTTGTGTTTTGCTTCAGTTTTCAGAGCTTTCTTTTTAAAGCTGAGCAGTATTTTAAATTTGAAGGCTGATGTTCCAAACTGCATTCCATACTTTGCAATACCAGACTTTGCAATGGTGTTTAGCTGCAAAATAGTAAATTGGGGGTCCGTATGTCAAGGACCCAGGGCTGCACAATGTTGAGAGCTTTTTACTCTTGAAGATGTCCTTCTGCATCTATTGAAATTGGCGTGGTTTTGGCCAGATTGACCAATCAGAATGAGAGATGGGCCCTCCCTACCCTCTCTAAGAAAAAGAGAGAAGAAGAGATTAAGGAGATTTATGAGTTTAGAAAAAACCTAAACTAATGAAAACATAAAGAAATAATCAACTAATAATTTTATTTTTTTTAATTAAAAAGGGGAAAAGAGGTATACAGTCTATACAAAACTGCATCAAGCTCCCAGGATCACATCACCATCAGGCATCAGGAAAAGTCCCAGACTGGACTCGGTGACCGACAGGAGCTGGATTCCAGATCTGGAGTCAGGAACACACAGATCAGGATCACAGGCAGGTGAACAGACAGGTTCCTCCTCAGACATCAGCCATTGAAGGAAGAGAGTTGGCCCTTTGATCCCATAGCTTTTATACTGAGCATGATGTGGATGGGATGGAATACCCCAGTTGGTCAGTTTTGGGTCACCTGTCCTGTCTGCTCCTCCCCACAGGTGTGACCCCTCGATGCTTTTCAGCTTCTGACCCTCCAAGGGGGCAAATAACGAAATGGCCTGACCTTGGCTGTTACAGCAAGAAGTATCAGCCAGGGCCTCTCTGCAGACCATCCCTTGGGATAATCAGGTCTTATCACTGTGAGACAGAACAGTTTCTGAACAACATGCTGTTAATTTCAGAGTTTAGTTAGAAGAGACCCAGCTGAAAAAGTAAAACTACTGAACAGAAAATCAGTTCTGTTTTCCCTCAAACCAGGACAGAAATTAAAAGCAATATCTCAGAAAAACAATTTATTTTGTCCTTTGTTTGTCTCAAAGAGCAATGACATGTTCTGGCTACACCATAGACACTACTCTCAAATGTTCTTTGTTTATGTAAGTGTAAACCATTGCACAAATTTTATGGAAGAAGCAATAAAAAGAACTGGCAAATGCATAGCTGAGTACTCTAATTTATGTGCAGAAACTGGGGGAGCTGCTGGGGCACTGAACAAGACCAAGAACTACAGCTCTTCTGCTGTGATCACTCAGTGGAGTAAATGAAATAAAGTGAGGGCAAGTCATGTGGCCCAAACTTTGCTGTTTTTAAAAGCTATAATATCTGCAGAATGTTCTTGTTGCTTAGTTGGAGAGATATGACTTTGATTGATGAATAAGTTCAATGGATAAGGAACTACCTGGATGGTCACATCCAAGGAGTTGCTGTCAATGGCTCAGTCCAGACGGAGATCAGTAACAAGTGGTGTCCCTCAGGGGTCCATACTTGGACAAATACTGCTCAGTATCTTTATTAATGACATAGACAGTGGGACTGAGTGTACCCTCAGTAAGCTTGTGTGTGACACCAAGTTGAGTGGTGCAGCTGATACACTTGAGAGACAGAATTACATCCTTGACAGGCTGGAGGATTTGGCCTGTGTGAACCTCATGAAGTTCAACAAGGCCAAGTGCAGGGTCCTGCACTTGGGTTGGGGCAACCCCCAATATTGATACTGATATTGGGGATACTGGTAGATGAAAAATTAGGTAAGAGCTGGCAATGTGTGCTTGCAGCCCAGAAAGCCAATCATACCCTGGACTGCAACAAAAAAGGAAGTTTTTCACAGGGAGAGTGGTCAGTCAGTGGAATCAGCTGCCCAGGGAGGTGGTGGAGTCCCCATCCCTGACTGTGTTTAAGAGTAGATTGGATGTGGTGTTGAGGGATATGGTATAGTGGAGAACTTGTAGAGTAGGGCTGATGGTTGGACTTGATGATCCCAAGGGTCTCTTCCAACCTAAATGATTCTATGATTCTAAAACAGGTGTGGCCATCAGGTCAAGCGAGCTGATTCTTCCTCTCTACCTGGCTCTGGCAAGATCCCACCTGGAGTACTGTATCCAGCTCTGGGGTTCGGGACATGTTAGACACGGACCTGTTAAAGTAGATCCAGAGGAGGGCCATGAAAATAGTCAGAGGGGTGGAACACACCTCTCCTATGAGGAAAGGCTGAGAGAGTTGGGGTTGTTCAGCCAAAGAGAAGGTTTGGGGGACACCTTGTTGTGGCCTTTCAGTATATAAAGGGGGCTTAAAAGGAAGGTGGAGACAGACTTTTTATCAGGGCCTGTACTGACAGGACAAGGAGCAATGGTTCTAAATTCAGAGGGCAGAGTGTAGGTTTAGATTGTATATAAGGAAGACATTTTTTTAAAATGATGGTGGTGAGACGCTGGAAGAGGTTTCCCACAGAAGTTATAGATGCTCCATCCCTGGAAGTGTTCAAGGTCACCTGGTCTAGTGGGAGGTATCCCTGCCCAAGGCAAGGGGATTGGACTAAATTATCTTTAAAGGCCCTTTCCAATCAAATCTGTTCTGTGATTCTATGTCTCTATGACTCTAACTGAAGGGTAGTACACAAAGTGGGAGCAACAACTAAATAACTGGTATATATGGTGCTCTGCAAACACTATTTTTTCCTACCTTTTAGTAGTTTGGTCTTTGGTTCCCATTGTTGTTTTGGTTTTTTTTTAATGGTGACTGGGACACCTTTTGATATACTGAGTTCATGACTGTCGGCCACAGTGTACCATAAGCAGCACATATCCTCACTAATGTTCCCTCCAGTTAAAGTGCCAGGGTTCCTAACCCATAAATGAAGATAAGACTCTAAATCATCACTTCTTTCAACACTTAGAGCTTTACTTATCTTAAAAAAAAAAATATAAAAAAGTGTTTGGGGAAAATAGCATTTTAAATGTATTGTTCAAAGAAAAGATTTCTTAATATGCCAAGATTAAATGGGGATTTTGTTCCATGTAAGCTCTTTTCAGATCATTCTAAAAGTATTAGATTTTTCACAATTGTAGGAAGGAAAAAATTAGTAGAAGTTGCATTAACTGCAAAGCTCCAACACTGAAAAAGGCATTGGAAGGAGCTTTGTGAGTCATGGCTATTCAGACACAATTCCCTGTCTTTTATTCAGAGATCCATGTGACCAAATACCGTCTTTGTGGGTCTGAGGAGGGAGGTGGGGGAAGAAGGAAGGATGAGGAATGGATTGGATAGCCTCACTCTAATCACTTCTTTTTCTTGAGAGTGGAAAATAGAATCTAATTATTCCAAAATGGAATATGATGATCCTTCAATAGTATCTTTATAGCAGGCACAACTGTTTTAACAAATATATTTGGAGAGTGGGTCTGCCTTTCTTTGTGTTTTCCTTTGTCACTTATCTGCATTTAGTTGCTAGCTGTGCTGGAAGTGTCTTTATTGAAGTCCACACTGCAAGGAAATTATTCAAAGAACTAAAGGAGATGGAAGAGCAGCAAATGAGACTTCAGCCATATATAATTGCCTCTTCCATCCTCTCGTCACATGAAGAATGAGTTACAGGCCATAAGCTGGGGAAACCTTTACACAGGGAGCCAGTGCAAGCTTAAGGATCCACATTCATCCCTGCTCTGAAAGGCAAAGAAATCAATGGGAGACACTTTAGCTAATGGCTGGGGAGAGTATGTCCAGAGCTTTTTGCTGTCCTGTGCCTCTATTTCAACACCTTTTGTGGAAGCAGGGGTGATTACAGCATACCCTGCACTTAGTGCTGCTGCCAGTTGATAGCAGGGCAGGGGTAGAATTTGACGCTCTCTTTCCACTTCAGCCATTCCCTCCAAGCCCTGCAGTTCTGATGCAAAGAGCCCCGTGTTTTTAATAACACAGGAATTCACTCACTAAATTACATGCAAGGCCTGTTAAAGAAGGATAGACTGTAGAATCAGCCACTGTCGATTACCTTGGGATTTCATTAGCTGAGAAGTGAGCAAGGACTAATTAAAACGAGCATCTGCATTATTATTAGTTGATGTAAAGATTTAAGAAAAAATTGAAACTTACTCTTTCAAGAGTGGTATCCTGCTCTAGGGCATCCACAATTTGGGGAGGGGGGTTGATTCTGAAATATACTGGGGACTTACATGTGTCCTGAATGCTGCCTTTCCAGGCCTTGAAACACTCTTCCCATCGTGGAACATAAAACGTATTGGACAAAGTACAGCTAATAGTTCTGGATTGTCAGAGGCATCGATTTTTCACTGAGAAATCCTGGGCAATGGTAAATGAATGAAAATGTTTCCAAGAATATGGTTCCATCCTTGTTTTTAATTAATACCTATAAAGCAATTAAGAGGTTAAAAAAGATTTGAGTTTTCCTTGAAGTAATAAATTGTTCCAACATCTTGCATTTGCGTAATCTCACTTTACAGATCTCTTAAGAGAGGGCTCCATGAAGCACCGCAGGCGTTAAAGCTGAAGGTTAACCATTAGAGGGCACTCTCCTCCGCTCGGAGGGTCTCCTCTAGCTCTCCCAGCCTATTTCGGGAACTTCGCCTATCAGTTAATAAAACCACCACCCCTGCAGAGCTATCAGGGTGGATGATGCGTAGCCATATTCTGGAGGTGCTCTGTGTCCTGGCCGAACTGCAGACTACTGGGTAGAGGAATACAAATCATATAAACCCAAATATAAATAAAATATGAATGTGGACAGAAATATAATAATAAATTATACATGTGAAATATAACTATGAAATACAAATACAAATCTTCCTCCCGGAGCCTGACCTGGAGAGGGGTAAGTCTCTTTGCTTGCCGTAAGCTGCACTCCCAGGGTACTCTTCCCAGGCTACTGCACTTCCCAGGCTTGGGGCAGTGTGGCTGGAGCTGCCTGGCAGAAAAGGACCTGGGGGTGCTGGTCGACAGGCGGCTGAACATGAGCCAGCAGTGTGCCCAGGTGGCCAAGAAGGCCAATGACATCCTGGCTTGCATAAAGAATAGTGTGACCAGCAGAAGCAGGGAGGTGATTGTACCCCTGTACTCAG
The DNA here is from genome assembly GCA_013400555.1 of Jacana jacana. Taxonomy (NCBI): domain Eukaryota; kingdom Metazoa; phylum Chordata; class Aves; order Charadriiformes; family Jacanidae; genus Jacana; species Jacana jacana. The sequence goes on along the minus strand of VZTM01010895.1, from coordinate 25,483 downwards.
CACTGGTGAGACCGCACCTTGAGTATTGTGTCCAGTTCTGGGCACCTCAGCACAAGAGAGATATCGAGGTGCTGGAGCAAGTGCAGAGGAGGGCAACGAAACTGGTGAGAGGACTGGAGAATAAATCTTATGAGGATCAATTGAGGGAGCTGGGATTGTTTAGTTTGAGGAAGAGGAGGCTGAGGGGAGACCTCATCACTCTCTACAACTGCTTGAAAGGGCATTGTAGAGAGGTTGGTGCTGGTCTCTTCTCACAGGCAATTAGCAATAGAACAAGAGGCAATGGCTGCAAGCTGCAGCAGGGTAGGGTTAGGCTGGACATTAGGAAAAAGTTTTTCCCAGAAAGAGTGGTCAGTCAGTGGAATCAGCTGCCCAGGGAGGTGGTGGAGTCCCCATCCCTGACTGTGTTTAAGAGTAGATTGGATGTGGTGTTGAGGGATCTGGTGTAGGGGAGAACTTGTAGAGTAGGGCTGATGGTTGGACTTGATGATCCCCAGGGTCTCTTCCAACATAAATGATTCTATGTTTCTATGATTCTACTCTACCTTTGCCCAGAAGTGGCTGTTTCCAGTCGCAAACGAGCTCTTCCTCTTGCACAGCTGGTGCCTCACACCGTGTACATTACTTAAAGATTGAAAGTAGGAAAGATTGCTAATCACCGCGACACAGTGGCTTAATGTTCTTGACCATCGGCATAAATTCTAGTCCTGTGACTAAAAAAGCACAAGCAAATGTACAAAGCTTTACCAGTAACTCGTTTTTAAACTTCAAAGGCTGCAGGGCAAGGCAGAATTGGTAAATATTATGGATGAGTATTGCAAAACGCTCAACTCCATGAAAGGGGTTTGAAAAGGGAATATTCTGAAATGGTTGTTGCTCAAAAGGCACGCACGTTATGGTTAATAGAGCCCAGATGCTGACTGGTTTTGAAAATTTGAGCAAACTAAAACAAAATAGTGTTTTGGTGTCTGTCAGCCTGAAATGTGAGCTTTTTTAAAAGGCTGTTGTTTTGGCTGTATTGACCTAGCACTAAAGGACTTTGCAAATTTTCGAACTGTAACTTTCTCAAATGACATTTCTGTAATTTGGCTTTGAAATGGAGTCACGGCTAAATATTCCTAAGGAAAGTCTCGGACTTGCCCTGTGGTCTGGTGGGCAGTGCCAAATTAAAATCAGAATCCTGCGTGGTTCACACTGAAAACACAACCACTGAAGAAGCGTATCCTCAGGCAGTGCTGTTTTCAACTCCCTGGGAGATGGAAGAGGAGAAAAGAGGCAGTAGGTAGATAGCCTGACCTTGGATGCACCAGCAGCAGGAGTCCAAACGCTCCTCCGAAGGCGTAAAGAAAATGCCCAAGCCTTTCAGGTCATCTTATTTCATATTTCCCCTTGGGGATATTGGCGGATTTCTGTTGGACTTGCTCATCTGTATGGGCTGCTGAACTCGAGCACCTTCTCCCTTCTGAAGTTTTTGTTGCAAAGATTTTTTTTTTAGCCACAAAGAAATGCTGTTTTCATCCTGGGAACCAGGCAACCTCTTCTGGTAGAGGAGATGGGAAAGAAAGAACAGGTATTATACATAACAGGGGGGGAAATAAGGTAGTACTGAAAAGCAAGGAGAAGCAGCAACTCTGTATGTGATAAAAAAAGAGACTTGGTGGGATGTTTGATGGGAAAATTGCCACAGAAGTAGCGGGAGTCCTAGTTTTTGCTGTGGTGTGACAGACTGTGGGGGGAAACCCTGCTGACAGTAACTGCAAAGACAAATGAGGTCTCATGGCCCGGAGAAAATTTCTGGAATAGAGACACGACTATCAGTCCAAGGAAATCTACTTGTAAGCTGCCTCTGTCCCTGTGAAAAGGTGCAGCTTACACGGTGTGGGAGTAAAAGTGAGGGAACAAAGATGTCGGCTTGTCATCGGACTTTAGGAAGGACTAGAGGACCTGGTACTCTGTCCATCAAAGGAGGAACATCATGGTGAAACCGCTGCACTCTTGGAACAGGATAAGCCACATCAAGCTTATCTATCACATTTATTAGAGCTGACTTTATTTTAGGGAAGAGTTGGATGAAGCATTTTTCTTCCTAAATAGGCATGACCGAGGCAAAGGGGAAAGGTGATGATGCTGCAAGTGAGGGGGGACTATTTTATCTGTGAAATGATTGTAACAGGCATCATTGGTGAAGTCATCACTGGTTCACATCCCATTTCTTAAGCTACGGTGCTGCAGACTTTCCCGCTGGGGGCAAGAGAGGACTTGAGCTAGAGTTTCAGTATGAAACCCTGGCCTGTTTGAAGTCGGTGAGAGTTTTGCCATTGACTTCAGAGGGACCAGGATTTCACCACGCCATGCCCATTAATTCCTGTTGAGACATCCAGCAAGAGAGCTAATTAAGATATTGGTTTCTGTGATGTGGGCAGCCACAACTTCATTTGCTGCACAGCCATCTTCTCCTAACAGCTTTGGCTCAGTAGGGACTTTGGTCCTGGTCCTAGGAAAGATCCCGTTGACTGCACTGGAACTCGAGGCACAGTTCATAGCCAGAGTGACTTTGGTGGTTGCTGCTGGCTTCAGGAGCTCCAGCTGCTGTCCCTTGCTCTCCTGTGTGCTGACACAACTGCCTGTGAGTATGGGCCACCAACCAAACCAGGGAACTAACCCGAATGTAAAAAACCCAGCTACTTTGAAAGCCCTTGTGTCATTGAGCCACTAAACCTGGAGGTAAGGATAAGGCTGGGCAGTTTTCTTAGCAGTTGGAGCCTTGGACTGGGTTTGAGCCATCAAACCAAGGTTTCTCTTTTTAAGGTTAATGAAAATAACTGTAACCAACAAGGGGAGCTTCTTAGTAAAACAAGAGACATCCTCTCTCCATTCCCATTTAATTTAAGCTCAAATAAAGGAATGTAATCACCTCAGAGAAGCCCTGCCTGTCAGAGGCTTTTCTGTGTGCAGTAATCTTGCCTTCTATTTTACTTTGTAAAAACCTCTGCCAGAGTTAGCTCTAAGTGTATGTCTTAGAAGTAATGCTGAGAAACAGATAGGGCATAGGCTTGGTCTTGAATCCTAAGTATTGATGGAAAAATGGGTTGAGTAAAGTCTACCTGGGCTACAATATGCAGGCAGTGGGGAAAAGGAGCTTGGCTGAGAGAGGCAAAGCCAATCATCATTAAATGGCTCAGAGGAAATCCCAGCAAGAAGGGAAAGGGCATGAATTATGCCACAGTTTGAGGGGTGACAGCAAATGATGTTAGAAAGCTAAAATTAAAACCAGTCAGCCTGGACAGCAGGGAAGATGTCTTTGAGCAACCAGGCAGGGGATCAGGCTCCCATGGGAGATAGCCAAGACACCAGAATGATTCCACCAAAACAGGTAAGATGTGAGAGGGAGCAGAGCGTAAAGCGATGCGTTATGCTGCAGGGGTTCAGGTTTTCCTCAGCTATGTACCACGCGATTAAGACACGAGGAATTCATTACAGATCTGCCACACCTCACAAGAGGTTAATCACACACTGTGCAGTATTAGGAGTCTACAGTATAAGGAAAATAAACCCACAAACCTCTTCTTCTTCTCTGATTCTTTTCTAATTCTCAATTAAACGGTGAAAATAAATGTAATGGGGTGCTCCTCCTGCCACCACCACCTGCAAAACGTAGCGGAGGGTTAATCTACTGCCTAGGTATCTTTGGGCACAGGAAGCCCTTCCCCTTCATTATCTATCCCTGTGGATCTCGATCCCAGTTTGCTAATCCTCCCAGCTGAGCTACAGTGCGGGAACAGAGGAGGCTATTTCATCAGGGTGAGAGTCAAGCACAACATTTTGTGCCGCAGACCTGGCCTGGGGCAGGTATCGCTGTCGAGTTGTATTGTTTACATTTTCAACAAGTCTTCTTGCAGCCTTGAAGGTTGGAAAGATACTTTTTTTTTTTGTAAAAAGCTCTGAGTTTGGTTGTTTCTTTTGTAAAAGCTGAGAGTCTGATATCATCATAGGACTCCAGGAGCCCGATATTAAGAGTTAGTCTACAATGCCCGGGCCTTTAATCTGGCCCAGATGTTACCTCCTACCGTAATCACAAGAAAAGCTATGAAAATGTATGTTCAACAGATATGAAATTAAAAGTTAAATGTTTCCATAAGTTTCTAATAATCCTGAAAATAACACAGACTTCTGAATGTAGGGATCTCAAATTTTGCTGTTAAGTTGTTCTGCCTTATATCATTATCCTACTAACCAGCTGTCATACTCTACAAAGAGCATGACAGATACTTAGACTTAGTGGTCCTTACAGAAAACCTGAACTAGATTTTCTGATCCAGAGGAGACACAAGAAAGCCGTATTTTGTACTGTTTATTAGGAACAAACAAAGAAGGTGAGGAGGGAAGCTTTCCTAAAATGAGGGCATATTACAAAATCCTAACTTTTTAGCTTCTTTAGAAAGAAACCAGCGTGGTTACACAGATACAACAGAGGAAAAAGAGTAAATTACATTTAAACAAAGTACGTTTGCTGCTAAATTTGCCAATGCTGCTCCAAGCAACGCAACCCCAGCTCGCCCCATTTAGTTTAGCCAGGGGGACAAAAAAACCCCCAAGCCATCCCCAAAAGCGCTGGGAAGTAAATGACACCCTATTCCATCAACCAAGCAGAAAGCCCCACTGATAAAGGTACGCCGGCTGGCTGGGCTCTGGGAAAGATTAACACCACTGCTCTCCAGTCTCCGCACCGAGAGGATTAATCGCTATTTTCATTTTACCGCATTGTTTAGGGTTCTCCCCCGCCCCGGCCCAAGACAAACCCTTAACACTACATCCTATTCCCCCCGGTTTTGATTCTAACTCAATCGGCGGGGCAAGCGCAGGGCGATAAATATTTCAACTCCACTGCGAGCCAGCGGCTGGCCCGACCGCCGGGCCCCGGGCTAAGGGCCGAGGGGCCGCCGGAGACCGTCCCGTCCCC
>VZTM01010895.1:0-10795 GCA_013400555.1 Jacana jacana | reverse complement strand
CTGATGGTTGGACTTGATGATCCCAATGGTCTCTTCCAACCTATCTGATTCTATGATGTGTTTGCCTGAATTCTGGAAGTTGAGGGTCTGTGGAGGGTAACAGAAGTGTAAGGTATCATAGAATTTCAGTCATTTTTCCCCTCTATTGTTCTGTCAAAGTACTGTTGCTTGTACCCATAGTATTTGTGTTAGTTAAAATGTTAACACTCTGGAAATCCAAGCATTCTCTTGTCTACACGTGGATTAATAGAGTGTGAGTATTAAGAACAGTAGAAGAGAAGGAATTGGTAAACCTTACAGTGACTTACTAGGTCCATTTGGAAAAGGCGGTGGTGTTCTAATAAGTCAGGAACTTAACTGAGGCTCAACAGTTAGACTTTACCCTGTAAGTAATAGTAAAATGAATAAGTAAAATAACTCTAGGTTGGGTGGATTTGTGTTTCTGTATTTGTTTTTTCTTTTGGTTTACCAGAAAAGAATCGTATTCAATACGAAAAAGACCAGATTGTTCATCTTTTTCAAGGAATCCTGTATGTGTGTTTGAGTGTTACGTTGTTTGTTTGCTTTCCTTTTTTTTTTTCCCTTCTTTTGTGTCACTACATTTAATGTAAGCCTGTTGAAGGTTTGACATTAATAGTGCTGGAATGTGAGCAGTTTTGAGAGCTGAAAAATTAAAATAAATCACGTATGTACAACTCTGTTCTCAAAAAACAATCAAATGTGCAACAATTTTCAAAATTTGTAAAGCTTGTGCACCTCTTCCCTTATACTTTAAAAGCAGTCCCTAACTGTTCCTTTGAACTGGAATTGTTGTTTATTAAATTCATCTGTAGTAAGCAGATGGTATGGCGGATTTGATTCTCAAGATTTGTTACGACAGATGAACTGCCAAAGATGTCAGTCACCCAGCTTGGACTGGCAAGCATGCCACAAAGAAACCATTGGGTAGCTCATTTGTTGCAGAGAAGTGGGGATGAAAATGTGATAAACCTTCAAGGCAGTACTGCTGCTCCCCACCCCAAATTGGTCCCAGCTGAGGGCTGCCACTTACTTTTGTGGTGTGCTCACCAGTGCTGGCAACTTTGTCTGTTTTATTGGTCATTCTGTCCTCCGGTTGGGGTTCTTGCTGCTAAATTCTGTGTTAATGCTGTACAGCAACTTCCTGGTAGTCTTTGAAAAATCTAACCAAACAAAAAAGCCCCACCACAAAACAGAATAAACAAATTAAAAAGTTGTTTTGCTCTTTACCTGATGAGTAGTTTTCCTGACAGACTGAAGAAATATTTTTGAAGCATGCCAGCTTGGATAAATTGCTGAAAGTTGTCTAAGGGTAGCTTAGTGCCTATGAGCTTGTCAATGTGGAAAAAGGCTTTTGTTAGTTTAGAGGTAAACCATTGTGCTGCTCTTCAGGGTGTGGATTTTCTTGGTCCACGTGGAACTATTAGCAATCTGGGTGAGACTCCTTGGCTGGGGCTGTTCCTACTGGTTATTCCCAGTTATTCTGCCAGTATAACTAGGGTCCTCCATCTTCATAGGCAAATCATGATTGAGGGCAAGAGCTCCCAGGCTGCTTTTGAGTGGATGTGTGCTCCCAAACCTGCATGTTGTCCAGGCTGGAGCAGCTCATGAATTGTGATCACTCCAGAATAGCAACAAATTTTGAAACATTCCCATCTCAGTTTGCTAGGGTGTATCTTGCAGCCTTTAGCCTCCCTAGGCTTTGGGGAAGTGGCTGCCTCTGTCACAGCATCACAATGTCGTGTCTCAGTGCTCTGGTTCAGTGGAGGGTCTTAAGCAATGCACAGTCTTTCAGTGACTTCATGAGGGATGTGATGGAGGCTTTTGGTTTGTTTTCTTTCTTTTATGGAAGCTCTGTAGGAAATGATGCCAGAAGGTGTGAAGGGTAGTATTTTGTTTCAGTGTGATCAGGTCTTCTTATCTGTCATCGCCATATGGCTTTGAGTTTGGATTGCAAAATATCATCCCTATTCAGATGTGGGACTCTAATTGGTGTAGAGCAAAACAAGATTCCTTTTTCTGCATGAGCGAGGGCGCGTGGTTGGAAGAACTGTCAGGAACACACCTTGCAGACAGGAGATGCTCTGCAGCAGTCTACATGCATACTAACTTTTTCATGAAACAGATTGTGTCGATTTAAACATGGGTGTTTCCAGTAGGAGTAGGGAAGAACCATCATTGTGCACAGAGCTGGTGTGACTTCATCTGCAGTGTTGTGTGTTATTCTGACAACTGTCTGAGAAACTGGGAGAGTGTTGAAGGGAGGTTATGAGGACACCTGAGGAAAAGAGAAGTGTAATGTTGAGGTTCTGTAGATGTTAATACATATCACAGTGCTACTTGGTCACACAACCCTTTGAGCCTTCCTGCTTACCAGAGTCTGCTGCTGGCCCAGGGAAGTGTACTGTGCTGCTGCCAGGTTACCTTTATTTTCTTGTCGCTTTGTGGTTCCCTTTTGTCAGCAGCAGGGTAATGGAAGAAGGTGGTAGCAGCTGCAAGCAGATGCCTGACCAAGGAGCATAGATCTCTGTTCATCCCAGGCTGTTGTTGGCAAGATAGATTCAGCATATTAGGTTATAAAGATGTCAACTGCCAGTCAACATGGTGTGCTTTATCTCCATGAGACTACAATGGAAAGAACTTCAGAGTAGAAGAGTCAATGTTTATGGTAATATGAGCCAAGCCACCTTTCTCCTGCTGGGGCAGTGGGTCGGTGTGAATGTGCTACCTAACACTGAGAAGAGACATGCTGTGATAATTCAGAAATCATCAACTGCTGTCCCTATGGCTTTGTTGCCAACAGGATGATTTGTTGGGCAATGCCTGCCATTGAGAAAGTTATTTGCCTCTGATATAATGGAGTATTTGGTGTACTTCTGTTGTGTGTGCTTTTGCTATATGCTGCCAAGTCTGTTGGCTTTTTATGCCTGAACCTGGTATTTTATCCTTCCCTGTGCTCTATTTTTCCTCACCTCTCTTTCTTTTGCCTCCATCAGTCTAGCTCTTTAGCAAGAGGAATTGTTTTCCTGGCATCCAGCAGGCTAAAGGATGACTTCCTGCCTTTGCACCAGCTAGTCTTGCAGTATGTCTTGGTCTCCAAAGTTCCTACCTGGCCAAAGGCCTGCAAAGCTAACAGTAGAACCTTGGTGCACAATCCAAGTGCCATTGTTGCTGCCTCTTGTCTTTGCTTTTGACTGATATTGTTATTTATTCACTGGCAAGCCTGACTGTTCCTTTGACCTTTTGAGTTACCATCTGAACAGCCCTTGGATGGCTTTAGCATGTGGAATGCACTTTAGGTTAGCTGAAAAGAGGAGAAAAGGTCCTTTCTGACAAGGTTGGGCTGCCTCATGCAAATACACTAAAGGCCTGGCTGCCTGCTGTGTCCTGGAAGGACATTTGTGAGAACAAGGATGTTCAGAGAGAAGAGAGCTCTCTGCCCACAGTGAAGGTGGTAAGTTCATTAGTTTTGTTTAAAAAAAAAAAAAAGTGTGGAACTGTGAATTGTGTAGAATAAATCAGGAAAGGTGCTGTGTTGGAGCACTTAGCGAAATCCTCACCTGCTGCTTGCTGTGCTGAAACTATGTATTTCCTGCTGAGTTTTTTTGTTCATTTGAAAATATGCACCACCTCTGTGTAAGTTTCTTGAGGCTGGGTCCCTACTTCTTGGGGGAGTTTATTTTTATTTGCAACTTGCCTCTCTACTGGTTTGATACAAGTCTCCCAGGCTCTTATTCCCCGTGCTATGTCAACCTTTTCCTCCTTGCTCCTCCAAACTGAGCAGAAAAATTGCAAAACATTTACAGATAACAACTATACTGAGTTCCTTATAAGCATAAGCAGCGATGAAGAAATTTGAAACCTGGGGAGTTAAGGGAGAGTCCTCAGAGCTGACCGTGCCAGAACCTTTGTGTCCATCCACAGAATTTCTTATGTTCTTGTGTTGATTCTCTGTGGGACATCTTGGGAATGGGGAGGATTGTCTTACATACAGAGACTTCTGTGTGTAGAATGGTTTTGAGGAGGCTGGAATTAATGCCCTTTGCTGGTTGTCTATACCCATTTATCTGCTTTACCCTCTCTTGTGGGCTGAACATGGGTGCGTGTTGTTCCATCAAGGCATCTGACAAATCCTTCACGCTTACCGTGTGCCTTGTCCAGGACAGTGTGGATTTGCTTGGTGTATCTCATCAATGCATCTCCTCTTTTCCGTTCTTCTTGGTTGCTATCCTTGTGGCAGTGTGCTTGGCAGTATCAATTCACCTTTAGGTGCTCAGAGTTCTTCAGCAAGACTTTTAAAACACAGGGAGTTTTCTCTTCCCAGCTCAAGGACACCTTCTTCCAATGCAACAATCCATGAGTTTCTTACCAGTGGGCTCCTGCACGGGTATTTCCTTCCACAATGTGAGCAGTTTCCCAGTATTACTGGCTAGGCCACACTGGGATTCTGGGGCAGCTTGCCACAACTTTCAGTAGCCATCTCTAGTCTGGCAGATCCTGTTCCTAAATTGGAGGTTCACAAGCAACTGATTCATCTACTTTGTCAAAACTGATGCAGTCCTTCCTGGTGTGCTAGTACTTAGGTTTATCTGATTTTGTTCTGAACTGGTTTGGGATGATGGCTGGCTAAAACCAATGTTCTTTGGAAGGTGGAAGGAGAGCCCAGTAGCCTTCTGCTGGTTTGGCTCCCTGCATTGTGTAACTGTGGTGTGGAACAAGTGCTAGGACCAGCACAAAAAAAAAGGGTTGGGAACTGACAGCTGAAAGTGGAGCTGGGGAGAAAGGATGTGGCTGCAGTCGCATCTTGAGCAGATCTAGCAGGCTGACAGTGGAAGGGGGGAGAGCTGCTCCCCCTTCCAACTCCCTGCTGCTTGCCTTATGTTAGTTTTGTAGTTTGCTGGACCACTTCTTGAGTCAACTCAGCTTGTTAACCCAGTCAGACCTTTCACTGATGTAATGATTTGAATCAGCTTGGGGAGGGGCCTTTAACTAAGTGAGGGAGTAAAATAGCATTTCTGGGGGTTGGGAATGAGAAGAAAAGGTTTGGGGAAAATGAGATGATGCTAGTTGCTTGAACCAGGCTAAATTCCATGTTGGTGAAACAGAATGAGCATGTTGAAGGTAACGCTGATCTTGTGACACCCAGCAGTGTCATGCATGATTGAAACACCAAAAAAAATAGAAGAACATTTTTAGCTGGTAAAGCTGGTAGCGTGATCTTCTTGTGCTGGTTCATCACCTTGCATCCCGTGGGCTGCGGCATTTTTAAGCCAATATCAGATGGTCAAAAATCAGATGTACAAAGCAAGACTTAAGTAAACAAGTGTTAGGGAAACCAGACTTAAGTATCTTGGGGATTAGCAACTTTCAGTATGCTAGGGAGAAAGACACGAGCTGCAGCCAAATGAAATATTTGCTACAAGAACTGAAGTTTGGTGGTGGTGAGAAGGTTGGCAAAAAGGCAGTGCCTGGATTTTACTACTGAGTATGGTAAGCTTAGGGGAAGGTGTTATGTGAATATCAGAGTTATGAAGCAGTTAGGGCTTAGTGACCCATTACTGGCAGTAGCTTCTGAAGATTTAAATTATTTTTGTTGCGGTTAAAATGTGATAAACTTCAGTTTTTGTAACTTTTGTGTTCTCTAAGCACGTGTTTGTTCCTGATGCTGGATACAGAAAAGGCTTATTTTATAACTAAGCATGAATTTTACTCTCTATGGGTACTTTAATTAGAAGAATTAACTTCATGTAGACATCTCGGGTGATAGGGGACATGGTAATAGTCACTGCTGTTTCAGTTGTTGATTTCCAGGATGGATTTTTTTGTCTTCTAAAAATGTGTACATCTCTTCAATGTATTATAATTTGTCTCAGCTGAAATACGCATTTTTCTCATGTCTGTAGAAAGGGCAACAGAAACATAAAGAGTTCAGCTGTGCTTACTTAAAGTGAGTTATATGGGGCAGGATGGGATCATCTGCCACCGTTTTAACGTTGTTGTTTGAATCAAGTAAGTGGCAAAGTAATACCAGGTACTAATGCTGCCAACTTTAGTAATTGGGTTTTATAAGACACCGAAGCCTTCGTGTTTTCTGGGAAGAGGTTGGAGGGGGTGTGGGGAACAAACCTGGTTTTTATTATTTTGGTGATGCATGCTTCATTCCTGAATGTTGCAACAAATTGGAAAGCTTAATATCCTCATCTGCCAGCCCTGCGGAATGTGTTACAAGCTGTGGCTTTGAATCAGTCTGCATGGAACTACACATCCAAAGTGTAGCTCTGTTTCTTCTGAGCCTTCATCCAAATAACTTATATCATTCACGAAAAGGAGGTTTTCTCCAGTCCTTCCTCAGCCAGATCTGAGCTCCAGCAAGAAGTGAATAACCTGCGTGATGCAGTTGTATTAGTCTCAGCAACGTCTTCAGGCCTCAGTGATTACACTTGACGTGCCTGGGGTTCCAATTCAGTGCGTGCTGTGTGCATGGGCACGCTTGCTCCATGTTGCACATAATAATGGATCCTATACTCATTTGTGTGTGAATTTACCTTTTTTTTTTCAAATGCTGGGCATGCTGTCCTATTAGAGGGAGCTCTGCCACTTGGCTGCACACTTTCCCGTGGCGCACTAGATGACATTGAGCTGGCTATTAACTAGATTGTTGAGGTTACATTTGTATGCAGGCTTTAAAAAGTTGAGTGTTTTGTTGCATATCTATTCTCTAGCACTTTCAGTCTATTGAATACTTTTTTTTTTTTTTCCTGGAAAATGCATTCCTCATAAGCAACCTGCACTTCAAGAAACTCTACTGCGATGAATTTTAAATCTTTGGGGGGATGGGGTGGAATTTATGCAGGGAAGGGAAGGAGATAGCAAAATAAGGTCACAAACCTACTTAATGTAAGGGTTCTGTTTTCTAATTTAAAGAAGCCTACCCCTTCTCCGTGGAAGTATAACCTCTAAACTGAATGCTTTGCTGCACAGTTAAAACTTGCTTTCTGGAGTGGGGAATACAAATTTAGCATTATTAAAAACAGCAAAGCTTTGCCTCTACCCCCATTTTGGTAACTTTCTATCTACAGATTGTCATAAATCAATTTATATTCAGTGTTTATAAACTTAGGATGATAGCCTGAACAATTTTGTTTGCTTTGTTTTTTAAAAAGCAAAGCTTCCAAACATACATAGCAGAACTAAGAAGTTCCTTTGTTTACCTCCAGATAAAGAAGTGAATATGAATTAATTTATGACAATCTGTAGATAGAAAGTTACCAAAGTAAGGACTAAAGAACTCCTTAGTTCCGTGAGCTTCTCCCAGTGCACATGTGGCAGTGTCTTTGATAAATAACTTTGTGGCAATGAGGGGAGTAGTCAGGTCTTGGCTTTTGAATTTTACAAAGTGTGTGTTAGGATTTCTAATTTCAGTGTGAGTTTTTCATACAAGGAAGTATACCTCTTCTACAAGTGTAGCCCTTGACGTTACTCAACCATGCGAATTTTTGGTCCTATAAACATAAGCTTTTTGGTTAGGACCTATATCCTGCTAGAAGTTTAATATATCCACCTATGCTGATGAAGAAATCTGCAAGAATTTTGTTCAGTTTGCGTGGTGACAGGTAGAGGAGCACTTAGTATGCCAATCCTCATATGTACCCAAAAGCTGCTGTACAGCTCCGTTTCTATGGTGCCTGAGTAAACACAGGAAAAGGTAGAAAAGTTTTCTGATAGTGGTTTTCAAAGGATTTGATTGTCAGCTTTATACAATGGTAGAAGTTTTCTTAGCGTTTCGTTGAAGTAGGAATGAGGCTGGGATTTTCATAATGTTATATATAGCTTGTGGTTAAGGACAATTAAACAGCCCTGTTACATTTAAGAAACTACCTGTTTTCATGGTGACTACTTTTCTTTAGTCATTGTGGGTGTTGTGCATGAGAAATATACAGGCCGTGCAAACTGATAGACTAAGCAAATAAAGCATGTGAAAGAAAGGCTTTGTGTTAGACAACAGGAGTGGAAGAGCTGACTTTGACAGAACTTAGCGTTGTCCATTCCTGTAGATTTTTCTACCTCCTGCACACAGTAACAATGTCCTTCTCATGCTGTGCAATCCATTTTGTATTTTATGTAGTGTATGTAAAATGGCCAGCACATATATGATTCTGGAGAGTATCAAACTACTGGCTTTTATAGCTTGACATCAGTTATGCTTTTAGAGAAGCGGGGTGTGTATTACTAAATTCTAGAAAAACCATAACAATAAAAAATCCTTGCTTAGGTAGGCCAGCACAGAGTGCTTAGAAAACTGTTTTAACCTTGTCTTCCTGATTCTTATTTAAGCATCTTTTTCTATAGAACAGTGTCATTTGGGCACTTCAAACATTCATTTTCTTTTTTTTCTCCTTTCTTCTTTAATCTTATTTTAATAATGCGCAACCCAGAATAACGAGCTGCCCATTACAAAGTTACCATCTCTAGTGGCAGCACTGTTGAAAAGCTGTGAGTTGGTGCTTTTAAGTCAAAACTCAAACTTTACCCCCACCTCTTTCTTCTTTTTAAAAAATTTCTGAAATTATTAGCTATTGCCTGATACACCATCACAGTGCAAGTTATACTTAATGTGAGTGGTGCTAACGTGTCTGCCTGTGTCCCCCCCCTCCCCCCCCTTATTTCTCCCATTTAAAGCTGCCCCACTGCTGCTGTATGCAAACCGACGTGACCTGCGACTGGTGGATGCTGCAAACGGGAAGGAGAACGCGACGGTGATTGTGGGTGGCTTAGAGGACGCAGCAGCGGTGGACTTCGTGTTTGTGAAGGGGTTGATATACTGGAGTGATGTAAGTGAAGAAGCCATTAAACGAACAGAATTCAATAAATCTGGGAGTGTACAAAATGTGGTCATTTCTGGACTTCTGTCACCTGATGGGCTGGCATGTGACTGGTTGGGAGAGAAATTATACTGGACAGATTCTGAAACAAACCGGATTGAAGTTTCTAATTTAGACGGATCGCTGAGAAAAGTTTTGTTTTGGCAAGAATTGGATCAACCCAGAGCAATTGCCTTAGATCCCGCAAGAGGGTAAGTCTTTTTTAAAACAAAATGATTACAGATCTGCTACTTCTCGTTTGTTGAATGGTTTTTAAATAGGCAGTGGTACTGTTACTGAAGATATCCTAAGCCATTTGGCATGATTTGCTTCTCTTTCTATTAGTGGGATTTGAAAACAATTTGTGCTTCTGAAATTGCATTCATGTTGGTTTGTGATGAACTAGGAACCATCATTTTGAAAAGTACTAGAGAATTATTTTGGCAGTAGTGCAGAAAATAAACAGAGATGGAGGAGTTCTTATGTGAAATCTTACACAAACCGCTTGAAAGGCCATCAGGTGCCTCTGGACGGGCTTGTGCCTCTCTTCAGTGTCAAGTAGCAGAATTTTTTTGTTCATTATTGATTTTTATGCTTCATTGAAACAACAGAAGAAATGAGAGAAATCAATACACTGTATTAATAACAATTTGAGCTGTCTTTTAGCACTTACGCAGAAAACTCAGAGGAGGGTTCTTCTCCCTACCCTTCAGGGCTTAGCCCATTCTAGAACAGGTCTAATTCTTCTCTNAGGGTTCTTCTCCCTACCCTTCAGGGAACTTTTGTTTTAAAAAGTCCTGTGTTTTGGCTTAGCCCATTCTCGAACAGGTCTAATTCTTCTCGGTTCTCATTTCAGTCCCTGGATGTGACTTCACTGTAATCATATTGTTCTCTTTTGGAGCTGAAGCTGTGGCTGCCAGAAATGCTAAAGTCTGCAGTGTTTTTGGTGATGTCACATAAATGGCTAGCTCAGGGTTGCCCCAGAGGGTGTCATTGGTGATAAAGAAACTGGTCTTCCTAAGTGAAAAACTAATGGAATATACTTGATGCTGTGTAATTTTTGATATGTCTTTTTGCTATCTTTTTTTCCTGAACAAGCAAGAAAATGAATCTATCACACTGCCGTTTCACAGATATGTTTGGTTTTTTTTCAGTCAACTTTTTTTTGGGAGAAACCAAGGCATTGTTTCTCTGGAAAGATGAGGGCTGTTTTGCCTGCTTCCAGCTTCTTTACATTATAATTTGTTGAACTTTCATGATTAGGTCTTGTCCTTGAAAAGAAGGAGGTCTTTGTAAAACATGGCTTCCTTTCTAGCTTCATAGAAGTAACATGTCTTGAATACTTTCTTCTACAGTTTCAATGGGCCTTTGACGATATACAAATAGGAAAGAGGTTTCTTTTGCATTACTTGCATTTCCAGCTTTGGAAATAACAAAATGATGGATTTGTGCTTTTCCTGTCTCTTTACAACTTACAAATTTGAGCCAATGATAGCAGATTTATTTTATTAGATTCTAAACCCATTTAAGAATGCAAGAAAAGTTGTAACACTCATGCCCGTTCCACCCACCATCCCAAAACCGAGAGAGAAAAGGGAGGAAAAACACAATCAAAGAGGTTTTGATTTGGCTCGTAGCCAGAGAGACACAAAGATTCCCGTTAGGTAGGAGTAACTGTTGTCAAGCCAGTTGGCCTTTTTAGAAGAGTATCTGTATTTTACAACTATGCATAGTAATATGCATAGTGATCAAAACTAGGTGATTGTATACTCTTGCACTCTTTTGTAATGCTTTATATGAAGAGGAAAATACAAAACATAAAATTAAATAGATCAAAGGTAAAGTGAACTCATAACTTTTTCCATATTGATGAACTGTTAAAGCAGGAGAAGTAAACATTTCATAGAATCATAGAA
>VZTM01010893.1:0-18324 GCA_013400555.1 Jacana jacana | reverse complement strand
GGCAGATATTCTAGCTCTCAGAATTTTCTGATTCCTTAAGTCTGTCTGATGAATGGTTTATGGGAGAGGGGAATTTTGGTGAATCACTGAGCATGGGGATCCTTGTTGATTTCTACCTTAAGTGGAAACAGAATATACATTTTGACACATTAAAAGAGTGGAGTCTGTGTTTTCATCAATATGGAAAGTATTAGATATAACTGAAAGAGACTAGATGTATATTAGATACGAGGAAGGAAGTTTTCACTATGAGGGGTGGTGAGGCATTGGAATACGGTTCCCAGGGAAGTTGTAGATGCCTTATCCCTGGAGTTGTTCAAGGCCAGGCTGGATGGGGCTTTGAGTAATCTAATCCAGTGGGAGGTGTCCTTGGCCATGGCAGGGAAGTTGAAACCTTTAATGTCCAATCCAAATGATCTTTAAGGTCTCTTCCAGCTCTAGCCATTTTATGATTCTATGAAACTGTTATTCTTGTTGCAGGCCATAAGCACAACAGAGTCTCTTGAGCACTGTCATCTCATCCTTTTTCCAACCTAGAAGGAAAATATGTTATAAAAAAATGGTGAGGAAGAGGAAAGATATATCAGTTTTCCAGATGTAGAAGAATTTGAGAGAGAGAGTATAGGATGTCATCCATAATCACAACTAGGTTCAAGTTTTCAGATGTTCAAAGACCTCTTGAAAAAGTGGCTTCTTGGGAGATTGGGTCTCTATTCTTTGTACATTTTCCATAACTGAAAAATAACTAAATAAGTAAAAAATAACTAAAAACTGTCCTGCCTTCCTGCAATCCAGCAGCAGGAATCAACCCTACAGGGGAGGGATACAAATAGTTCTCCATGTCCCCTGCATGTGGCAGTAACACCAGGCACCTGCACAGGGAACATGGCGGCCAAAACCCAAGGGATAACTAAGTGAGTCATGAAAAAAAAAGAGGCTAGTTAAACACTGTTCTTTGCTCACAGAAATAAAAGCCCAGCATTGCGTATTACCTCTGATAATTTTCTTTTTACATCTCTTAAGCACAAAGCATTAATCTGCAGAGTTATATATTATAAGATATTATAGCCCATAAATCTGAAATAATGGTTTTTACACACATATATCTAGTGTAATGCTTTTACATTCAGCACATAAAGAATACTCACACTAGACCCTGTTTTTTAAAAAAAGTAAGTAGTTCAAGCACCAGTTAAACAAAAAGTCAGAGATATATAACTGTATGAAGCAACTTCTATTCTTAGCTCCTGTAATGAGAGAAACATGCAATCATATTCTACTGGCTAAAATACTTGAATTATTTACAGTATTGTAACATGACGTATGTCATAACATTTGTATTTTTTTTCAGCATTTTATTTAGTTGGTTTGGTTTTGATTTTCCTTTGTGAAAAGACTGTAAAACCTGTCTGGACATGGAGCCAAAATAAAATAGTAGTTTTTTTGATATTGCAGGATCTTTGTCACTGTTGATTAGTTAGGGAATAAGTTTAAATTACAGGATTTTGGGAGAAGAGCATTAGTTAGGGAATAAGTTTAAATTACAGGATTTTGGGAGAAGAGCATGCTATGGATTTTATAAAAAACACTCTCTTTAGCTTTTTATAGAGGTTATACAAGCAGGACAAAGGAAAAATACTTGGGAGAATTAGAAATATAAAAGGACAAATGGAATTTTGTTACTGCTGCAAGGAGGAGAGGTAATATAGACTTGTCTCTCTGAAGTGACTTGTCTGAAATAGCAGGTCACCTATTATTTGCCATCTTCACAGCAAACCTCCAAACATCTGAATAACACAAAACATCGTGGTTGCTAGGAGATTTGATAATAAATTATTAGATATAAAAGGTGGAAAGTATTACTGTTGGTACATGAATGTGCTTGCCAAGAAATAATTAATATCATTATTTATTTTGCCTTTGCTAATGGCTTGAAAGTAGATGAGGAAGAAAATAAGATAAAATACTTATTAATTATCTTAATCAGGAAATGCTCATGATATAAGCAGAAGTTTCCAACAACCTTTGCTAGAATGGTTAGCTCATCCACAATGTTTAATTCACCTTTTGGGGTTTATTGTTTTTCTCAGGACCCTGAGGACATGACCTCTCATTGGGGTTTGGGTTTGTGGATATGGGCTGCGAGCCCTTGAATTAACGGAGGAATGGAGTGAGGAATCTCAGTGGAGACCTACTCCACTTCTTCTGGGATCACTTTTAAACTCAATTTTCCCTGTTGTTTTGAGGTAATTTGCAGATGGATCCTTGATTCTGACTGTAGATGTACCTGTTGACTTGTCGTCTTGGCTGATCTCAGACCTGCCTCACCCCAATCACCTTTTTCCAATTTATGCGTTTCTTCTTACACTGGATTGGGTGGATTATTGGAATCCCAGCTTCTGAGCCTTGTATCCTCTTGTATTTAAGCGTTCTAGATAGTCTGACTTTAGTGACTCCAGAAGAAGGCACACCATTAATTATAAATTTTAAAAGGCAGGACTGTGAGACCAAGTAGTACAAAATACAGAGGTAGGTTTCTTCTGGGAGCGACAGGAATTTTGATGCAAATTTCCTTTATTTTCAGATAAAATTATGGCAGAGTGTTTGTTAGAGAGAAAATCTCATTTATTCAGATTTTGTCACAGGGTAACACTCATGTGGGCAATCAGTTCTCTTGAAAACTCAGGACAGTTGGTAGCTGACCAGATAGTAAAGCAAGTCTCTGTTGCACGGGTTGCATCTTCAGGTGGATTGGGAGATATATGCATTTAATACCTTAACTTTGTATGTATTTAATATCCTAAATGCATATAAAAGACTGTACTACATGGAAGTTAACTCCATCTTGGTTAAAGACAGTACACCTTTTCTGCAAGAACAGTTTATATTTACTGTTTACAGATGTCTTATCTGTGTCTAATTTGATCTTTCTTGAAGCAGGAACCATACAAGATTGCATCTGGAGGGACACTCAGGACAGCACCACCTTCAAGCATACAGCATGGGCTGGACACAACAGGAGCTGCTGGAAGAAATCTCTAGAACTGCCTGAAATTCCTACACATAACAATCAGTCAAGCACTTAGTTATGACAGTTTAGTCAATCACCAAGCTACAATCTGATCCCTTGTCTCAAACCAGTCCATTGGCTCTTCCCTTAAGACAACAAATTTATGGTTTAAAATGTATGGGTATGCATACCTGCACAGTTGTGATGCCAAATAGATCACAATTATAACTAAAGAACCAACTTTATTTTCCTCCTTACGTCTCATTTATAATTTAGGTGCCATAGTTCATGCCACACTTTGACCTTAAGGTATGTTTACTTTTAGAGAGATATGGGAGTGCTGCAGTGGGGGCACCAGCTGACTCCTGAAAACTGATTCTAGACATGAAAATGGGATTTGGGAAACAGCCAACAGATATTTTATATTATGTATATATTATACATTGTTAAAGGCTGGTAGAGCCAGGCTCCAGAAGACCCTGAGACTGGTCCTAAATCCTTTCTGTCTTGCAGTTCTTTGTACCCATCAATATGTCATCCTTGCCTAGGGAAGCAAAGCAACACCCTGACTTTAATTCCTGGTAGTTTAGATCTGACATTCCTTCCTTCCCTTTGGTGCTCACAGTGTGTGAAACAGCAAAACATCTGCAAGTGAGACATGTATGTCTTCTTTTTTATTTCCTTCATGTAAATCCCTGTCTGGCAAGGGCAGATGCTCAATCCAGCATGTCACAATTATTTATTTGGCTCTTAGGAGCTCTGGATGATCAGCAGACCATGATGTTGTGTGTTTGTGTGCCTCTGTATGATATAAACCAAAAGGAGATGTAACCCATGTTAGGTGAAAGTGATTTCTTAGATTCGGTTCAATCATGTAAACATAACTGATTTGGCCCAGCTCCTCAGCATATGGCTGAAAATAGGTGGGGCTGGATATATCCCCACAAATACCCAGAAGATGCCGTCATGGTCTACAGAGCTGGAATGAGCTATACAGACACAATGAAGTGAGTGGGATGTGGGAAGGGATTTGACTCCTTGCGCCAAAAAAATATTTCAGTACCAGTAAGAGACACATAAACACGTTCATGTTTTTCCTTGAGTGTTGTGAAACAAAGAAATATTTCCTGAACAGGAGAAACTTTTAGGTTCCTGAATGCCAAGTGAGTGGTTTCTTTTCCAGTGGATGTTGTAAGAAACATATACAGGAAATACTTTAGTATTGCCTTCGTAAAAGCATACCAGAGTTATTTACACAAAATTAATGAGCTGCAAATAGTGTTTCACTGTGTGGAAGGAGACAAGATGGATTTTAATAATACCTTTGGGTCAAATGATATGACTGACAAGATATTTCTTTTTATACAGGAAATTAGACAGTCCATTTGAGATAGTAAAATTTACTTTTCTTTTAGAAACAGACCTTTTGTTCTGAGAAGAGAGTTTCAAGAAATTATTTTGGTTTGTTGTGAAGTTTTCCACATTTCTAAGATGTTTACTTTCCCTAAAGCCTCTGGGTAATAAATGAAATTATTGAAAATTAAAAATGTCAGTATCATTTATCACAAATGACATTAGGTAAACAGAAAATGTAGAAGACTATTTCCAAACCATTTTCAGCAATATCCATAAATTCATAGTTTAAAAAAAAGGAAGAAGAAAGCTAAGAATAATGTGTCTCTTAAGCCCCTGAATTCTTAATGAGGGTGATGTTTTACATTTTGGCTGGCTCTGCAGTCTCTGGACTGGATGAAATACAGATCTACTCCAATAGTCCTTTTGTAAGTTTCTTGATATGAAAAATCACTATAGAGATAATTTAACCTTCTGGGTTTTCCCTCTCTTCCACATCACACTAAATATTTAGCAGGCACTTTGTAACACCACCACCACGACCACCAAAATTCTTCTTCATGGATATGCCCTCTGTTTCTTGAATCTGTTGCCTTTTAACCAAACTCTCATTATCAATGGGAGTTTATGTTAGTATCGTATTTTCTGTGTTGCATTCTTATTTCAAACCCTGATTTCTTTCAACAAACTGAAGCCTATTTGGACACGCATAGTTGAGTCTGTAGTTATTATGAAACTCCTTAAGGAAATAGTAAATAAGAAGTCATTTTTTTAAAAAAGTGCATGTCATAATTTAACCAAACCAATCTTTACTAAATTTTCCTGTTAAGTGTTAAAATTTCCTTAAGAAAGGTTTATAACCTCCATTTAAATCTTACATTATTACTGCATAAAGTATAGGTTTCAGGTGTTGGTTTTTTCTTTTAAAATCAGGGTGGGCAAGATTTATTCTATAAGAAGCATATCCTATAAAATACAGAATTTTTACATGTGGAAAATTATGCTGAGAGAGGGAACAGTGCTCCTTATGTAAAACCATTGGGCATCTGTTAAAAAATAAATGTAAAATGATGGTCATGAGTCAGTGTGTAGGCTGTTTAATTTCTTTAAAAGGATTTAGTAAAACCATAAGGCAAATAAAGAACAATTTGAGATGACATTTTACCACCTTTCAAGTGTGAAAGAGATAAAGACAAAGGTCATGTTCTGAGAAAATATGTCTCTAATTGTCATAGAAATGTATATGCATACCATTGCTGTTGTCAGAAATCTGTTACACTTCATTGATGTAGCTTTCATTACGTGATAAAGCACTACTTGCACCATCTATGTATTACCTTCCCAGATAAGCTTTTTATGAGCTGGTTGTACTGAGAGAGAATTTATCTTAAGTATTTTTTATTTGAAACTCATGAACAGGATGCCAGGATGAGAGACCTCATAGCCGTCTTCCAGTACCTGTAGGGAGCCTACAGGAGACATGGGGAGGAACTCTTTATCAGGGAGTGTAGTGACAGGAAAAGGTGTAATGGTTTTAAAATGAAAGAGAGGAAATTTAGATTAGATATTAGGATGAAATTCTTTAGTGTAAGGGTGGTAAGACACTGGCACAAGTTGCCCAGGAAAGTTGTGGATGCCTCATCCTCCAAAGTGTTCAAGGCCAGGCTGGATGGGCCTTTTGGCAACATGGTCTAGTGGGAGGTCCCTGCCCATGGTAGGCTGGTTGGAACTCAATGATCTTTAAGGGCTTTTCTAACTTAAACCATTCTATGATTCTGTGAAGTCCTGTTCTTAAGAGTTCACTGTAGTGAATCAGAAAATAAAATGCATTATTTTACACTGGCAGACAACAGATAACAAAATATTACCTAAAACAGAAAAAAAATTCCAATCCATATTTTGTACAAGAGAAATCCTTCACTCAGTCAGGTAACACACTGAGAGTTTTTAATGACCTTGGGATTCTGTCCTGATCTTCTTTGTGTTTCATGTGTTGGAAAAGTCCTGTTGAATTTGCTAGGAATATTTTTCATTAAAGGACTGGTAGAGCTTGTGCCAAAACATTTTGGGAGGGTAAAGAAATGACTAGGGAATGGTAAGCGTATGCATTCAGTTTGATAAGGAATCTCATAATTTAAAAGTATGCATTTTGGCAATTTCTCATTCAAATTTCAGAAATGCTTAAATTGTTAGTGACATAAAACTGTGATGTGTTAACTAACTTGATAACAGTTGCAAAATTATTTGAAGTTGAAAAGTACTGTACAAGTGCTAGCTGCTTGCATTACTAGTTTTATTGAGTACTGTACAAGTGCTAGCTGCTTGCATTACTAGTTTTATTGTAGGTCAGTAACCTTAATTTTGGGAGGATAAACATGAATTGGGAGAAAAAAAAGTAATATTTCAGTGCTAAAACTAGAGTAATTTATCTAATTCCGAATTGCTGAAACTCTCTTATTGTGTTTCCCATTATGATCCCAGAGCATGTTGTTTTAATGTCCGTCTGGTTTTCACAGAATCATAGAATACTTGGGTTGGAACAGACCTTTGAAGGTCATCCAGTCCAACCCCCCTGCAATGAGCAGGGACATCTTCAGCTAGATCAGGTTTCTCTGCCACTCAAATGACTTACTACTATTATTTGTGTCATTGAGGTTCTGTGTCTGAAAGCTATAACAGGATCTCACTGCCAGACACTCTTTAGACAAAGGTTTTTCTATGACCCAAAGAAGTTACATATGAACAGTTGAAAAGCCATAAAAGGGGGATATCAGAGAGATGCAGATGAATTTGAAACAAGAGCAGCCTTGGGATACAGGCTAGGTGTAGTTTATCAAAGTAGCTACTAATCTCATCTGAATTTTAGGATTTGCTGAGTGGAGGTCTACATATGACTTACTCACCTTAACTCCTCTTTTAGATCAGTGGACAATTTAATTGGCTGGCAATTTAACTGACCTGAGTTAATAGCTCACTTAAAAATGAAACAAGTCATGACATGTAATTATTTTTTTTTTCTCCACTGACTTCAAAGGGAGTCCAGCTCTGTGTCCAGCCACTTTCAAAACATTTTACAATTATCTGCTGCAAGACAGATTGGATGAAGTCTGTAAGAAGTATAATGCAGCAGCCCTGATGAAGTTTAGCAGCTCTGGAATGATTCTTGATTTGCAATACTATAAACTGAATCGGTCTGAGGCTGATTGTACACAAGAACCTTAAAACCAAGCAGTGACCGCATAGCATAGGCCCAGGACTCTGACTGACTGATTTGTGTTAAGTCTGTGTATTCATTTCAAGAAGTAGCTTTGATGTGAATGATTCTTAAAAGGCAGACAGCTGGTGCATTAATTTATTTTATTCTATGAGAACTAGCAATTGCACCTTAAGGCACTGTAAAAATCCAGCTGACTGTTTATGGGTTTGTTTTCTCTCTGTTTTAAACATTTTCCAGGAAAGAGAAACTACTTCAAAGTGTAAGAATAAGCCATTGGTGGCTGTAGGTTCATAAGATGGATATCTTACCAGAAGATGTTTTGCTAATCCTACCTACTTTCCATAGCAGGTAGGACACTTCTGTTCTCATTTCAGGCTGTGCTCGTGTTACCCCACCAGATATGAAGATAAGTTTGCTTCCAAAGCAAATCCAGCTGCTGTGATCTACTTCACAATCATTACCTTGCTTTTCTGTATATCAGTGTTTCCTGTTTTGTTGGTTCTGTGGACAAAAATTATTAGTGAGGCATGATGGATAAGTAATGCCACCAGTGGCCAGAAAGAATGTAGTGATGTTCCTGCTGCTGACAGCCTTTTGGTATTTTCTTGTTTATTAGAAGTGCTTGAGGTGCTGTTTCAGGATCTAAGGTTTTCCTGATGCAAATCTCAGGAGTTTTCAAAAGGAGTTTTGTTAGAGTTAAATGCCTTTGATTCTCCTGCAGATTCCACTGATTTGTCATAGGAGAGTTGAACAGTTACATGGGCTGTGGGGTCTGTTGTCTAAGCAGTCACGTCAATACATACCCTGACTGACAGCAGTAATCAACGGAAAAAAATATCTGGAGGCAATAAGAGGTGTTCCCTAGGCTTTGATCATAGATGAAATCAAAGTTTTCAAGTAGTACTCAATGTCACAGCATCTGCTATGACAATGGTTCAAAGAAGGGTCCATATTACCTCCTCTCTTGAATCAAGAGTAATGTCCTTGTGGTTTGGTGACAAATAGTTAATGTAGTCTTAGTGTTGATTGGTTACTCTCTGTCCTCTTCTGCCTTTTCTATCTTTGGCATCAAGTGTAGAATAAGCTGAAGCAGATCATAGGAAGGACTTAACAAATGGTAATAACTTAAAATTTCTTTGTAACTACCCATAAATCAGTCTTTCATATTCTAAAGGCCAACAAATTTATTTGGAGCATGCAAAGACAAAGTTATTCTTTTTCCAACTAACTTTAGAGTGTTCCTGTCATACAGGAGAGGGAGTCTGAAAATCTGTTTTAGAAAATTTAACTTTAAGGTCTCCAGAGAAAGGACGATTCTTCATGTCACCGTTTGACTTTCTGTTCAAGATTTACAGTCCTGAGAGACTAAAGCATCCTCAACAAGACTATGTGGAGTTGCTTACTGAAACTTTTCTATTGTTCCCAGTATGACAAGGTCTACATCCTAAGTATCATTTTTGT
Organism: Jacana jacana; assembly: GCA_013400555.1. Lineage (NCBI taxonomy): Eukaryota > Metazoa > Chordata > Aves > Charadriiformes > Jacanidae > Jacana > Jacana jacana. The sequence continues at coordinate 9,283 of VZTM01010893.1, read as the reverse complement.
TGTTGTAAAAGAGAGAGTCAGCTGTAAAACTAATAAAAAAAGTACACTGAATAAAAGGAGCTGAGCTCTTTTATTAGTACTCTTCCAAAGAAATCAGGCTGGCATGAATGTTATGCTGTAGATCACAACACATGCCAAAGCTAACATATGCCAATTTCTAGTTCTGGTCAAGAAAAGGTTTCTACTGAAATCTTGGAAACAAATGTGGCTCCTTGTGTGCATTTCTCAAGCCAATTCCTTGCTCTCAGAAAAAGTAAGACACACAAAGTAGTGTCTTATTTATACAATCGGTGCATTTGTGCTCACATGGACATGGATGGATGAAATTAGAGCTATGACTTTGGGTCTTATTCAAACCAACATGCTCCATAGTTTACTCAACAGGTGTTAATTTACAGAAAAGTGTAGACTCATATGTCCATCCTCATCTCAGAGTCTGGGATCCTATCTGCCAGGTAGAGGACTTTTGTCCTGCTAGCTATCACATATGAAATGGGTGCCCACACTGAAGGATCAAGAAGTTCACGAACTTCCTACTTATTTTTCTAGCCCCTTTTCTGATCACCTTCCTGGGTATTCCTGGATATTAAACAGCAGGTCAAGCCACAAAGTTACACAGAGAAGAAGCGTAGTCTTGACTAACTGGTGTTTCTGTGTACACCACCTGGTGCAGCGGGCCCCATCCATGTCCATGGTGTGCAGCCAAAGAACAATGCAGTGCATCAAGCCTTTGTCTTTCCTGTCTCTCCTTCCCTGTTTGCATGTCCTGATAAGGGTTAAGATGAATTGCATAACCTGCTTGGGAAACCAACTTTGCTCCTAATCCCTGGTGTGGGGATAGTGCCAGAGGGATTGTCAGGAGGGCAGGAGACTTGGCGGGTGGAGAGGGAAAGAGGCAGAACTCTGGGATCTGATGCAGTCGAGGCATCTGCTCCACTGTTTACAACTTTCAAGGAGGAGAGGTCATCTCTCCAGGGAACAGCAACCCCAGCACAGAGCTGTGCCTAACATGGATGGCTCCATTCCTGAATTTTCCTTGTGAAGACTGTGCTGAGCATTTGGCACTTCACTGCAATGACTAATGCACATATACAGCAAGAGTGGAAATATTGTCCCAGTGTGACCAAGATAACAGCAGAGGGCACTCATTGATTCTTAATCCTTCACCTTTCAGCACACCCTGCTCACCCAACCACCGCTGTGTAATTGGAGTAGAGCTGCTCCTGGGGTAGAGGATTCATAAGAGCATAATTCCTGATTTATTACTGCACATGTTGAGGTACAGTTTTTTCAGTGGGGGGCTCAGATCCTATCAAATAATTTCCATCATCAGTAGACGACTAGTCACAGGAATGAATCCCACAGTGTGTTAAAAATGCTGTCATTTCTGCTTCTAACCACTGCACACTTTCCTGTTTATTTTTCCTGTGTTCTATCAAAGTCTGCTGTAATGCAAATCTGGCCATTCTGTTATTTGTGCTTAGCAGCAGGATCTCCAGGTTAGTTCCCTGCTTGACGCTTTACGTTAATCCACTTTCTGGTTGGAAAAGATGTGAAATTTACTCAAGAATGAAATTGTATTCCACATCGTTACACTGTTCTCATTAAATCTATTATTTCCACATCATCGCCCAAGAAAATACCCGATGTGAGAATCCTCCGAGAGTTCACTTCCCTAATTCACAGGACAATTACAAAATTGTTTTTGCCACAGTGGGAAATGTTGACTGCTGGGTCACTTAAATTCTTGCAGAGCTAGCTAATAAAAAAGAGCACTCTTTCTCCTTGCAGAACTAGAATGCAGCAATGCAGCCAGAGGATATGAAAGGGCTTTAATTTGACTTTTTTCCTTTGTTTTGTTGTTGAATTTTCTATTGCTCTGGAAGAAAATAAGTTTTCTAGGATAACAAATGTGATCTATTTGGAGGGGGGAGGGGGCGTGTTTCCAAGGTTGGTTCTTTTGGTTTAATTGAAACAAATCTAGCATTCAATTTGTGTAAGTGATTGCAGCATAATATAGATAAAGTATGAACCCCCAAACTATTTTATTCTGGCATCCTCCTGATAAAGTAGGAAAACTTTTCATACCATCTTTTTTAAGAATATATCAACACGTATAAAAGCTTTAATGACAAACATGGGATTTCCCCTCTCCACACTCTCTTTTGTTCTGTGCTAATTATGAAAACACGCACAAAAATGTTTTCCTGCTTGTCACAAAGATTTGAGTATTCTTAACAGCATTAAAAATGGCCCTCCATTAAAAAAGTCCCTCCACACAGCACTGAAGAAACTCCAAGCAGCTGTATGGACTGCAGGCTAACCTGTGTTATTCTGAGCAGGGACACAATCAGCAAAAACACTTATAGGTCCAGATGAAGTAAATGGCAGAATCTAGTTTATTGGTCAGGGCAGCTTTGAGAATTTTTGGACATTTCACCTTAAATTGTCAATGTTTGAGGCTGTGATGGAAAAACTGTAGTCTGTGGAGAGAGTTTTTTTTACCAGGGAATTAGGTTTTGTCATTCAGATTTCTTGAAAAGACCAAATTCTCTTCCAGAGGAAAACTGCAGGGTAGTAGTAGGCAAATGCAAAAAGCTACAGTCCTTGCCTTAGACATCTATACAAATACTGCTTCTCTTAGTGTTGCTTGTAGAGACAAACATTACTGAGTTTAAAACAGATAACTTTGCTGAACTCTCTGTCTCTACCCGATGTCTGTAAAAGCAGCCTTCAGTGAGTTCAGATGAAGCCTCTGTCCTGTGGATCTCTGACACTAGGGAATCGGGTCTTTGCCTGATACTGAGCTAACAGACTGAGAAGGTAATTTACTTCTTTGCAATTTCCTCTTAAGCTTATGACTTACTGAAGCAGATTCAAGTCAATGAGAGAAAAAATATTGCATTGTATAAGCCATAGGAAGAACTATTCCCCAAAAAGAAAAAAAACACAAGCAAAAACCCCTTCACCAACAGAAAGACAGTATTTTCAATTTTATTTTTTTATTCATGCTAATAGAGAGGAAATAGGAGTCGATGCCTTATGTACATATGCATAGAATATCTACTTATGTATAGGTACATATGCATGTCTATAGTGTCTTCCATTTCTTCATGACATATAACTCATTGAATCTGTCTCTAAACACTACAGATTTCACTTATACAAACAAAGTGCATACCGCCAGCATACCTGGTTTTCATGTGTATTTACCAGTCCAACAGATATTCAGACAAGATAAAGGTTGCACGTTTGTTTGGATAGGTAAACTCTTCTTACTCACAGCATCTGGGCTTGTACCAGCAACAGTGTGGCCAGTAGGACTGGGGAAGTGATTGTCCCCCTGCACTGGTGAAGCCTCACCTCAAATACAGTTTTGGGCCCCTCTCTGCAAGAAAGACATTGTGGTGCTGGAGCGTGTCCAGTGAAGGGCAAGGAAGCTGGTGAGGGGTCTGAAGGACAAGTCTTGTGAGAAATGGCTGAGGAAACTGTGGTTCTGAGCGAATATCAAAACAGTGATATTTCAGAAACACATTTATTAGCATGAAAGATCTGCCCTATATATACTCACTTTCTCTAGTACCAGATGGTAATTTTTGTTTTGTATGCAACTAATTATTATTATACGGTAGTCAAAGATGAATAAACAGTTATTTTAAGAAAAACAAAATAAAACAAAACTGAACCAAAAAATCCCTCAACATTTTTACTGAAAGGATTGCCAAACATTGTAACAGGCTGCCCAGGGAAGTGGTTGAGTCACCATCCATGGAGGTATTTAAAAGGCGAGAAGACATACTGCTCAACAATATGTTTTAGTGATACTTTTTGTCAGTGGTAGTGATGGTTGGACTAGATGATCTGAAAGGTCCCTTCCAACGTAGGCAATTCTATGATTCTAGGATTCTAACAACAGCCATCTTTATAGCCATTTCAGTGCTGGGAAGCTAATAAGGGGAAAATAGTACTTTAAATTATGCCGACAGCTCAGGTGTACACAGTGATGATTTTCAAGAGACAGAATATTGTTAAAATACATCCTGCCCAGTCCCTAAAACTAATTTATACCTTGTGAGTACAAGCTTTATACTAAATATACTTGCAGCAGAGTGAAGCGCTTTTATGTAAAGAAAGCAGCAGGCAAACTACTATTAACACCTTGTTGTGAAAGAGAATTTTTGCAAATTTTACGTCATCCACCACGGAATTATCTGTTTTATTATTCATACGTGTCTTATTTATGCTGCTGGTATCATAGTCAGCATTTGTTTTTACAATTAGGGGAACTGCCTGAAAAAAGCCTGCAATCATATTTTTTTTTTAGATTTTTTCCCTATTATTGCTGAAAAAAGTTACTCTCTTACACCTCATCTACTTTTTCCTTGTTTCCAAAACAGTTGCTTTAAGCTAAAAAAAAAAAAAAGAAATCCAGGATCTTTTAATCAGTAATGATATATAGTCAACATGTTAAAAAACCAGGGAATGTTATTTCTGTGGTGGGTTGACTTGGCCACCAGCTAAGCCCTCACCCAGCTCACTCACTCTTACAATGGGATGGGGGAGAAAGTCAAAAGGGCAAAAGAGAGATAAAGTTCATGGATCTAGATAAGGACCCAGTGAAAAAAATAAGGAAGGATAAAAAACCCAAAACCCATCTCAAACGCAAAACAAGTGATGAAAAGGCAGTCACACATCACCTCCCACCAGCAGACCAACCATGCACAGCCAGTTTCTGACAGATACCTACTTTGGAAAAAGTCACCTCCTAGCTTTATTGCTTGAACATGACATCACATGGCATGGAACACCCCTTTGGTTGGTTCTGTTGTCCTGGTTGTGAACCTTCCCAGCTTCTTTCCCACCCCAGACTACTCATTGGTGAGGGCAGAATGAGAAACAAAATGAATACCTTGATGATGAGTCCAGCAAAAACAATGGAGTGTTATCAACACTGTCTTGGTCACAAATCTAAAACACAGGATCACTTTGAAGAAACCTAACTCTCTCAACCAGGCACAGTACAGTTTCTTAAGAAAGGCAAAAAAGCACGTCAAGATGTTTAGAAGTATTTTAGGACTTCTGAGATGGGAGAACAGTTTACCACAGGAAATGTGTGACTGACATATATCTAAGTGTGGAAATGCACAGGAATAGGATATACATGTGAGTATGGATATATACATAAGGAATAGTTGCTTCTCTGAGCTGGATGGCAAGTAAGTCTGAAGCCCATGACAATATGTTGCTAAGAGGTATAGTACGAAGGCTGCAAAAAGTAATGTCTCAAAATGCCTCTGCTGTGACTACTGTGGATGGAAACAAGATGGAATCTTTTCAGAAGAACAAGTCATGGCCAAGTTTAAAGAACTCCATTGCAGTTAGCAGTCTGGGGACTCACAGGAACCAAGGAAGATGTTGCCCCAAAGATCTGTAGAAGGCAGCATCACACTTCACGTCAGAAGGCACTTGTTAAAGGTTCATAGAGGGCACTCTACAAACCACCTTATCTAAAACACAAAATTTGTCTGGCTAGTGAGATTTTATTTTTAACAATCATAGAGAGATTATTGAAAAAACAAATTTTGGTAACAGCAGTCGATTTATCTTGAACTCCAGAGATTGTCCAAAATTGTTTGTCATATACAAAGTGGACTTGGATTCCTTACTTAGTACTAGATGTCTTTTCAAAAGGCTTGGGTCTCCTTCCACCTTTCTTGGTAGAGCACATGCAAAAACACTAAATACTCTGCAGATTGTATTGCTGTGGAGTATTAATGCACCAAGTTACTGAAGAAACATAGAAATATCTGAGCTCTTCAGAACCTGGAGGTTGAAGGTCCTGAAAGTTTCCTAGCGTGTCTCAGTTTTTCCTTTCCCAGATTTTTAAAACTGCGGAGACTACTTTTTTATTCTTTAGGGAAAAAAAATGTGATCATGTCAAACTTTCAAGTTCTTACTCCATTCTGCTTTAGTCCTTTGTCTGAGGCAAAACTACCTTCAGATGGATCAAAACCTAATCTCTGAATTTAATTCGTTCTGTTGGAGGAAAGGCTATGTAATAAAGGCAAAGTNTGTCCCACTGGAAAAAACTCCATGGGAGTTTTCACATCTCCAGCAAAGTGCCTTAAAAATAACATATTCAAGGCTTTTCATACACTCTGTAGGACAAACAACAATAATTTATACTTCTTAATTTAAATTTTTTAGTATTTTTTTCTTCTTCTAAACTTCAATAACACATCGGGTGCTGCAGAGTACCAAGGAAGCCGCTTTGAAATGCTTTTCATATTCTAAATGAGGGAAACCCATAAATATTTTAGTACGGGAGATTTTTGCAAATGCTGTTTTTTAGCATGCCTAGTAAATTCCAGCTCCTGCATATTTCACTCTCCAGGGTGACATGCAATATGTCAAAAATATTTCTGCCAGATTTTGCAGGTCTTAGAATATAGAGATTCAAAATTGTTGACAGGCTGGTGGTTTTAATGAAGCTAAATGAAAGGAGGGTAGTGAAAATGCATGTTTTCTTTCAGGTTCCACACATGCATTTTCACCTTCACAGCTACCTTTTATCTAACATTTGCTAATGATCAGTTGTTTGCGATGTTGACTGAGGAACCCAAGAAAATGTAAGAACTTGATACAGATTAAATTCAAATTTATCTGATTAAATCAGTTGATAAAAACATTATGTTGATATTGTTAAAAGATGTACCCATTTTCTAAGGTAAAACTCTTTAATTAATTACTAAAATCATAGTAAGCAATGTAAGCTCTCTTTAAAAGAGGATCTGCAGTAACTGTAGACGCACAGCTCTGTGTGGCCAAACTGCTGCTTGCATTCTAATTCCAATTACCAGGATATATATAAAGGAATGAACTTTACAAAGATATGAGCTGTCATAAGAAATTTGCAACATTTGATTAGTTGTAGACAAGAAGGGGTTAACCTGTAAATGAAGATTTATAAAGTATGCTACTAGCAAGGCAATGTTAGTATGAGATGAAGTGACTTTCATGAAGTCAGATAACATTCTTTGGAAAATAACCAGCCAAGCAAGAGATTTAAAGAAAAGTCAGTGTGCCCTTTTTTTATCCCCCTTTTTTTTTTTTACCCCCCTAACCATAGCAGTCTCATAAAGGTTATTGCATCTCCTTACAAACACTGCCATGTTGATACACTTGAGACTTTTGTANTGCCCCAAAGATCTGTAGAAGGCAGCATCACACTTCACGTCAGAAGGCACTTGTTAAAGGTTCATAGAGGGCACTCTACAAACCACCTTATCTAAAACACAAAATTTGTCTGGCTAGTGAGATTTTATTTTTAACAATCATAGAGAGATTATTGAAAAAACAAATTTTGGTAACAGCAGTCGATTTATCTTGAACTCCAGAGATTGTCCAAAATTGTTTGTCATATACAAAGTGGACTTGGATTCCTTACTTAGTACTAGATGTCTTTTCAAAAGGCTTGGGTCTCCTTCCACCTTTCTTGGTAGAGCACATGCAAAAACACTAAATACTCTGCAGATTGTATTGCTGTGGAGTATTAATGCACCAAGTTACTGAAGAAACATAGAAATATCTGAGCTCTTCAGAACCTGGAGGTTGAAGGTCCTGAAAGTTTCCTAGCGTGTCTCAGTTTTTCCTTTCCCAGATTTTTAAAACTGCGGAGACTACTTTTTTATTCTTTAGGGAAAAAAAATGTGATCATGTCAAACTTTCAAGTTCTTACTCCATTCTGCTTTAGTCCTTTGTCTGAGGCAAAACTACCTTCAGATGGATCAAAACCTAATCTCTGAATTTAATTCGTTCTGTTGGAGGAAAGGCTATGTAATAAAGGCAAAGTTTGATGAGAAAGTTTTATATTGTGCCGAAAGTTATATTGGAAACAATAACACACTCTATTTTGCTGAAAGAGTGAATGTTTCAAGTTTTCCCCCACTGCATATAACAAACTAATTCTTCAGTACTTCTGTACAGATGCTTGCTACCTTATAGTAGTTTGGTGGAGCTGAGCAAATAATTCTTTCTTTTGCCAAAGTCTGTTACTTTTTTCTGTCAGTATCTAAACCAGAGACCTAGGGAAGAGTGCAGCATATATGCTGATAGCTCACTCAGCTTCCTTTAAAGATCAATGTCCCACTGGAAAAAACTCCATGGGAGTTTTCACATCTCCAGCAAAGTGCCTTAAAAATAACATATTCAAGGCTTTTCATACACTCTGTAGGACAAACAACAATAATTTATACTTCTTAATTTAAATTTTTTAGTATTTTTTTCTTCTTCTAAACTTCAATAACACATCGGGTGCTGCAGAGTACCAAGGAAGCCGCTTTGAAATGCTTTTCATATTCTAAATGAGGGAAACCCATAAATATTTTAGTACGGGAGATTTTTGCAAATGCTGTTTTTTAGCATGCCTAGTAAATTCCAGCTCCTGCATATTTCACTCTCCAGGGTGACATGCAATATGTCAAAAATATTTCTGCCAGATTTTGCAGGTCTTAGAATATAGAGATTCAAAATTGTTGACAGGCTGGTGGTTTTAATGAAGCTAAATGAAAGGAGGGTAGTGAAAATGCATGTTTTCTTTCAGGTTCCACACATGCATTTTCACCTTCACAGCTACCTTTTATCTAACATTTGCTAATGATCAGTTGTTTGCGATGTTGACTGAGGAACCCAAGAAAATGTAAGAACTTGATACAGATTAAATTCAAATTTATCTGATTAAATCAGTTGATAAAAACATTATGTTGATATTGTTAAAAGATGTACCCATTTTCTAAGGTAAAACTCTTTAATTAATTACTAAAATCATAGTAAGCAATGTAAGCTCTCTTTAAAAGAGGATCTGCAGTAACTGTAGACGCACAGCTCTGTGTGGCCAAACTGCTGCTTGCATTCTAATTCCAATTACCAGGATATATATAAAGGAATGAACTTTACAAAGATATGAGCTGTCATAAGAAATTTGCAACATTTGATTAGTTGTAGACAAGAAGGGGTTAACCTGTAAATGAAGATTTATAAAGTATGCTACTAGCAAGGCAATGTTAGTATGAGATGAAGTGACTTTCATGAAGTCAGATAACATTCTTTGGAAAATAACCAGCCAAGCAAGAGATTTAAAGAAAAGTCAGTGTGCCCTTTTTTTATCCCCCTTTTTTTTTTTTACCCCCCTAACCATAGCAGTCTCATAAAGGTTATTGCATCTCCTTACAAACACTGCCATGTTGATACACTTGAGACTTTTGTATATGTACTCGAGACAACG
>VZTM01010892.1:6701-19296 GCA_013400555.1 Jacana jacana | reverse complement strand
TTCAAGTAATTGGAGACATTACCATGACTAATAAATCTCTGAGCACAAGTGACTAACAGCTAAACAAGTCTTTTCAGCATCAGACAACATGCTCATTTTCACTCATATCATAGGTCTTCATTCTCTTTTAAATATGAGAAAAAACAATCAGATGAGCTTTAAGTTACAATTAACATCTGTCAGGTTAGGTAATGAATTAGGAAAAAGTGGATATAGTGAGAGTGCTCCTACTGCTACTTGAATCATGCATATCAAAGTATTGCATGTAGAACTACACAGATAGCATAGGTGGGAGTATGTAAACACAGCTAGGGATTAATTTAATTGTCCATTCCCAGGCTCCTGCTGTCATCCAGCACACCTGAGGGTGCCCAGTACTCAGGGCTGATTTATAGGGATCCCATAGACGTATGGAGAAGCAGTAGAGATTGGGCTGGAAACCTTGGTTATCTACACCAACATTTCATGCCTTGTGCACAAGCAACTCAACCAAGTGACCCTGANGATTGGGCTGGAAACCTTGGTTATCTACACCAACATTTCATGCCTTGTGCACAAGCAACTCAACCAAGTGACCCTGAGGCTTAAACACTGCACAGTAGTTCTAACTGGACATACCATGCTCCTTTCATACAAGAAATGCTCTGATGATCATTTAATTAATAAATAAAAAACAAATAAGGAGGAAAGTCAGGGTTTCACATAATTTCTATATGCTGAAAGAGCTGGTTTTTCATTTTTGACTTACACATGCCAGTAAAAACCATAAGACTGGTTGTGTCAGTGAGGATCTTTTCAAGCAGCAGCCAAAAGCAGTTGCATCGGGAGTTTTATCAGTACAGGGTTAGGGCACAGTGACACTTCTCTAAATCACAAAACATGTCTTAGAACAGGTGTTATTAACTGGTCGTGCTTCCTAGCACATTATATTTATATCCTTTCTCTAGGTACAATAAAATTTAACTTTTGTTTTCCAGTACTTAAAATAGATTATTGTTTTTCTCAAGTTTCAGGCAAAATGGTAATGTTTCCCAAAAAGTACACCTGGGAGAATACTTGGTTAGTAATAATAATTGTCAAAATACTGCATTTACCTAGACAATGCTTTATAAGAAATCAGTCAAGACAGACAGTGATTCCAAGGAAGGTTCCCAACCTGTCAAGACAGCTAATTAGACATTCCTTACTCCAGAACACTGAACATGACATGCCCACATGTGGTAAAGAAGTATATTTCATGGCCTCATCAACAAGAGTTCAAATCTGAACTCAACTAGACAAATCTGACCTAGCTGAATACCACACATGAAAAAAGACCTAGAGCACTGCTGAAAAACAGAACATGGTCACTGGCAGCCTCATGCCCAGGGTCAGACGTTTTTATAGATGCTGGTGATGATTCTAATTCAGAAGCTAAAAAAGTAAATACTCAGGCATGTGGCAGAACCAGAAGAAAACCTGAACTCTAGATGAACGGTAAGTTTAAGCAATGCCTGAGACAGAAGGAAGTTCCGTAAAGAAAGTGAAAAATGCAACTTCAACATGGTAAGAACCAGCAATTACTCTAATCTCAGAAATTGAAAATACATATTTACATATTTCATTGGATCTCCCTGAGATAAAACAAGAACCTCAGACAGAATTGAGGTATCCTTCAGAAGCTGAATAAAAGGACTGGAACTCCTGCACATACACAAATATTACTTATTTTCAGCATCAGCAATAGCAGCAGAACCACATCATCATGACTGCTAGAATAGGACACAATTGTGTTTTACTTCAAAAGATTTTCTTGAAAGCTTCCTTATACTGCTAGCTGTCAGTGCTGGACAGTTTAAACATTTCTCAGGATTTATCTTCCAAACTTGATAGTTGATTTCACGCTCATCCGTTCTATTACATTTATCCAGAAATGGACTCCCTTTTGCATTTCATCATCAGCTTCTTCACTGATATGCTCTATTCATCACGGAAAATTTCTGGGAAAATATGCGGAACTGCAAGCAAAGAAATGCAGCAACTGAAAATATGTCTCCAGAAAACATTAGAATCATAGAATCATTTTGTTTGGAATAAAACCTTGGGATCGTCAAGTCCAACCATCTGCCCTTCTCTACAAGTTCTCCCCTACACCATATCCCTCAACAATATATCTAATCTACTCTTAAACACAGTCAGGGATGGTGACTCCACCACTTCCCTGGGCAGCCTATTCCAGTGACTGATCGCTCTTTCTGTGAAGAATTTTTTCCTAATGTCAAAACCTACTCTGCTGCAGCTTGCAGCAATTCCCTCTTGTTCTATTGCTAATTGCCCTTGAGAAGAGACCAGCACCAACCTCTCGACAATGTCCTTTCAAGTAGTTGTAGAGAGTGATGTAGGTCTCCCCTCAGCTTCCTCTTTCACAAACTAAACAGTCCCATTACTTGCTCTTCTTAATCCTGTGGGATTTAGAGTCACTGATGTTGTATTCCTTCATTTTCATCTTTCCTAAACTGGTTTGGACAATCTCTTGACAAAAATCTTTTTCTTCCCATCACCCATTCCATCTTAGATAATTTTATCAATCTATTTCCCCCTCACTCGACCTTGACAGACTCCAGCATATTCTTTTTGTGTGTCAAAATCTATTTCTCTCTCCCACTGAGTATGTTTTATTTATTCCCAACATCTTTTTTTCAGTATACATACTACATACATTAGGTCAATTCCCATTCTGAATGCACAGACTTCTCATGCTCTTTACCCTCTCTAATCTCATATTTGTCTGGTCACTTACAATTGCCTGCCCTGTTTCCTCTTTCACCTCTCCTTCCTGAGTTTTTACTGAAGGGATGAATCTGGACACTAAATAAATTCAGTAAAATTATCAGGGAAAAGTGTGGAAAAATATTGGAAATTCTAATACAGAAGAAACATTATGTTTTTAGGACAAGCTACTTCTAGAAGTTCACTTAGTCTTAAATAAGCAATACTTTGTTAAAAAAAAGACAACAATCATAACACTAGCGGAATAAAAGCAGGTACCTCTGCCATTCTGTAATGCTGTACTCCTTGTAATGAAAAGTGTTGCCATATTTTAGCATTTAGACTATCAAACTTCTTCATACATATCGCAAGCATCAGGTGATCAAGCTCTTTTGAGTCATTGCAGCTTTGAAGTACATCTCTGAGAGATATGAAACACTTTCTCCCACACATAATAACTTCAGTACAATTAATTTTAGTCCCAGCAAGACCTTAACTTAAAATCACTACCACATTTCTTATAAAATGATCTTCAGCATCTCTGTGATACTAATATAACAAAAACTTCACGGAACAATATGACCAGAGTTCACTCTGAACACTTAATAAAGGCACCACCTGACTGCAAAGAACATTTATAGAAATATGAATTTTTAACATTTAAGAACAACAGGTATTATAAAAGATGTGTTCCAGAAAAAAAAACACAACATTTTTTTTCTCTGAAATTCACACAAATTGTTCTTCTCTGAGTCAACTTTCAGATAATGCTACATATTATTTGAAATTGCAGTGGTCAAATCTGTTATTAATTCAAATGTCTCTTAAAGATCTCACAAAAATAATCATCTGGACTCATAGCATCACAGATATTCTTTGTCCATATACCCTCTCACATAATACAGAGTTAATCTTCTCTCCTTGAAAGTTCATCCAAAAATTGTTACGCTCAGACCTCTATTCCTAACAAGTTGCAGTCCAGAAATCAATTAAAAATTTTCCTCACATCTATCTAGCCAAGTACAAGTATTTCTATGTGCCGGTTCAGAGCTGCTGGAATCTCAAATATATTAGGCTTGATTAGTATAGTGATCTCTTCTCAAATAGAAGATTTGACCACCTTAGTAAATATAGCTCTTTATCTCCATATGTGGTCACAAAAATGTTCTTCCCAGTTTTGCAGACCTGATGGAGACAACTACCTGTTTCGTCACCCCTCTCCTTTATGCTGTACAATAGAGAGCAAGAACCTTGCACGAGTAAGATAGCAAACCACAGAAAAAAAAAAAAAAAGGAAAAAACAAAAACAAAAACAAAAACACAAGGGAAGAAGACCTCAAGCTGATTCCCATTGTTTTCCACAGAATTATGCAATTTAGGAGGGATCTTTGGAATCACCTTCTACTCAAAGGAGGACTGGTATTGAATTCAGACCAGAATGCCTAGACCTTAGTCCAGTAAGGTCTTCGAAAACTCCATGGACAGAGATCCCACAACCTCACTGGACAGGTTGTTCCACTGATTAATTATCCTTGCAGTGAATTTTTTTTTTCTTTATACCTAATTAGGATTTCCCTTGTTGCAATTTATCACTATTGTTCCTCATCCTCTTACCAAGCAGCACTGCGAAGAACCTACCTCTGTCTTCTCAGTCCCCTCTCCATAAGTGCTGGGTGCTGCTGCTGGGTCCTTCCAAAGCCATCTCTTCTCCAGGCTGAACAGCCCTCCCCTCACAGGGACAGTGTTCCTGCCTGCCCAGCTTGGTAGCCCTCTGCTCAGCTCTTTCCAGTTTAACCCCCAAATTGGATGCAGTATCTAGATGTAGTTTAACAAGTGTGGAGCACTTAAGTGAGGAAGACAATCACTTCCCTCAACATCCTGTGCCCAGTGGCCTGATTTCCCTCTTCACTTCCAAGGTGCCGTGCTGTCCAATAGTATCTCCAGGTTCTTTTTGGCAGAGCTGCTCCCCAGCCAGCTAGTTTCCAGTCTGTCCTTCTGAGGGAGGATTTCCACCCAGGTTCAGGACTTAGTACTCATCCTGGATGAATTTTATCATGTTCCTGTCAAACCATTCTCCCATCCCCTCCAGCTCACCTGAACAGCAGCCCTGCCTGCAAACATATTGAACTTGGCAAAAACAATCTTTCAACGTGGAAAAATAATAAATTGTCTCCAGGAAATGCTATATTAATATCGTTATTCCTGATGCTCTGAGCAGTTCTTGTTCTACCTCAGACAAGTGAGGAAACAGGACACACTTCTCACTTCTCTTTCATCACATCAATTATTCCACTTTCTGATTACAAACTTGCAGAATGTGTTGTGTGTTTTGTTTTGGCTCACAAAAACTGAGTATCTTATTGAACATAACACCCTTGTTCACAGTATAAGTACACCTCCTCCTCTGTTCCGAGAAAATCATTACTACAATATCTAAAAGCAGTTCTTTGCCTTGGAAAGTACTTGAAAATACCCGTTATCTTCAGTAAGGCTTTTCTTTCTTCTAGTACAAGCATTTCTAATACTAGCTGAAAAAATTAGTAGGGACCCCTATGCCAACTATGTTTTAATCTTAGAGATCAAATGCATTTGGTTGTTGTAAAATTTTCAGATAAATGTATATTCATCTTCCTCTATGCGACAGATGTCTTTTACGGAAAGCCTTCCAGCCACTGCATGCAACAAAAACTAAAATTTATCAGGAAGATAAAGTAGGCCTTAGGATAATCTGTACTGCTTTGACTGAAACTGAAAAGTGTAAACCTACTAAAATTCTTTGGGATGTTTATTTTAGATGTATTTGGATGAAACCTAGAAATGTAAATTGGTAAGTCTTTCCGACTTTTGACCCGACCATGCAATCAAATAATTAAAATTTAAGCATCCATATTCCACTGTTCATCCAGACCAAAACATGGGGAATAAATGAAGATTCAGAGAACAGCAGATAAAAGGGTAACGATAGAAATTATAGCACTAAACTAGATATTACTGAAACGGGGTAAATTGTATTAAAAAAAGGATAAATGTCTCCAAACTGCTAATGAAGGACAAGATAAGATGTTGAAAAGGCATCACCCTGTATATCTGAAAGGTGTGCTAATCACAGCAGTGTCAGATCTCCTGGGAGTTCCAGAGCTGGATCATCACACAAAGACAGACACATATAAATCCCTTTGCCACGTGTCAGCACCCTGCTCAAGAAACAGCAGATCCCTCTCTACACTCGACTGATGAAAGGTTAATTGTCATCAAATGCAGAGTGACCTGATTGCTGATGGGTTAGGTGCCTTGATCCAAGAAACACTTTCCATAGTGGATCTAGACTTAAAATGAACCTGGCATCAATGAATGCGGAGAACCATAACCTCAATAAAGAGCAGATACCCCAATTAAATGCGATCCCACAGTCACTGTAACATTCATGAAATTGCAAAGTCAACTTCAATAGATGTCTACTTTAAAATGTCACCAGAATACCAAGAAATATATAAAATGAGTTATCCTATATGAGGCATTTTCAATCATTTAAGCTGCTGGTATTTCAATATATTTATGTCAACATTTGTTTTAACAAAATTCATTGCATAGTTCCTGAAAAATCTTCATGTAACTAAGAATCTACTACAGCCCTTCACAAAGACAAGCTTCTTTGAAATACTTCCAAATTCTAGTAGACGTGTGAGCAGGTATCAGTCTCCTCCCACAGGAGGCAAAGAAATACACATAGACTGAAGTAGCAACCGAACCAGAGACGTGCACTGAACTGTGTACCATAATTGTGGCATGTAGGTGAATCTGGCTTAAAATGGAATCAAGCCATAAAACTACAACACCTAGGCATTGACAACATGTCCCCAAGAGAAACTCAAAGAATGTGTTCTACTGAAATTTTAGTGGAACTGTCATTAGTCAATTATGGAGTAATCCAAAGGTCAAGGAAATGAATGAATAATTGTACAAAGAGGTGATATTATATCCCTTGAGGTCTAATGTAAATACCTAACCTGTGCAATAAAAAGTTTGTTCTCTCTCTCTGTTCAAGCAAAACTCTCTCTTCTCCACCATAATTTATTGTGTATTAAATATAATACATATCTTTTAAAACAGGAGTATTCCACTTCTTGTCCATTGGTTGCCAGAGTTGTTCTCTGCTGGATGCAACCTGGAAGCCAGCAGTTGGATGGTCCTCATTGACAAAACAAGAACCCGAGGTACAGGTCAATAACTCACCTGTAGCAGGTCTGATACAATGCAGTCCATATTCGATGGCTATATGCTGGTGAGATCAAGTACTTTTCTCCCCCATGGAAAACACTGAAGCTCTTTTATTTTTAAAAACATCTACATAATTTATTCTGCTATGTAAATCTGGCAACGGACAATGAAAAAAAAAAAATGACTTATAGTGACAGTTAGCTACCTAAATTACTACTTAATACTACAACTTTTTCCTAAAATAACTTCCATCCAGCTGAACTTTATGCTGAAAGATAAATTGGACTATAATATTACATTAATAATAATAAGATTTAATAATACGAAGACTTAATCCCCCGTGGTACACTGCCTTAAATAAGAAGAAAATCATATTAAAATAAAGGAATAACAATCTATTGAAGACCTCAAATAATTTAATACAAAGGGGATGTATCTCATGTTGCCTTCAATCTTTCCTATTCACTGTATCTGCCTGTCTTCCTGAAAAATAAGAAAAATAACTGCATATAAATTCAGCAACTCAGAATTAGCCATTTGTACCTTACCAGAGGTGAATGCAGTGACATGGAAAGGATCTCAGGATCAAGGCAGAAAGCATAAAGAACATGAGGTGCACCAGGGCAGTACTGGAGCTAATCCTGGAATAGACTATCTCAGCAGTATGAAGCAGTAGTATGGAAGTAATATTCTGTGTTTGTCTGCCATTAATGAGGCTAATATTTATATTATAGCATACCCATTTTTGGGGTCTGTTCTTCAAAGAAAAAATTTAAAGGTTTTACAAAACAGTTAAACAAACCATTTTCTGGAGAAATGGAAGTAACTCGGTTTGCTTATCTGAGTGAAAAATTTAAGATGCTATCAAGTTGCCACTTAAACTACAGACACCAGCAAAATACTTCTAAGAATCGTTAGTATGACTGTAGCAGGGGTAAATCCAATTCAGTAGGAATTTCCATTCTGCATAGAGTATCTCCAATTGTGACACATTTGTGTAAAACTTCCATTTTGGACTAGATATTCATCCTGCAACAACTGCTAAGCACAGAACTACAGTGCATCTCCTCTCTGAGAGGTGAGGTAGTTTCTCTGAGCAAATTATCTGCAACATATCATGAAAGACTAGGCCAGAAAGAAAAACATAGAAGGATGGTTTTTAATCAAAATCCTGATTCCTTTAAGAATATTCAGGATTCATTTGAGGTGCTCCAAGTTCTCATCAAGGCAAAACTTGGCAGAGGCAGAAAGTGCGAAGAAGTGGTTTTGGTGACCAGCTTTCCTGCTGAAGAGCAGCCAACTGCAGACCACACTCCATATCTGAAGAGTCACTGCAGCCATGGGTCAGCACCCTGAGGTATAAGGTTCATACCAGAGCTATGAACCAAGACCTGGATTTACCCGTGGGGAGATGGATGTGGATGCTTGTGGCTAAGCCAGCTGTATCACTTGGTACTGGGACAAAAATCAGGGGGCTTTCAGCTAGCAGAGAAAGACAGGAGATCCACTGTCTGGAAGCCAGAGAAACCTGAGACTAGAAATACTGTACAATACTTCATTGGATTCTTCCTCCTCCAATCTTAATGCGGGGAGTTAGAACAGTTATACTAAAGCAACAAACCTGATGCAAAAGCCAGGTTAAATTCCCCAGTTTTGTATTCTGATATCAGACGGAACTTATCACAACAGATCCCACTGACCTGAATATCCACCAATGAAAGCATATTTTAGAAACTTTCTTTCCATCTTTGCCACAGCACTGAGATTTCCCTATTCTTTGAAGCAAGTTCTCTTTTGGTCAGCTCCTGATGACCTTTCTAGATTCTTCAGTTTCCTTTATTAATTCAGTGGGTTTGCATGATTTACCATTTTACATTTAGATTCGTAGAATGAAGTTTTTTTACATAGGCCAGTAGGCCACTGAACCCACCACACTATTTTCAGCCTTATTAAAAGTGCTTGCATGTGTAGAAATGCAAAATTGGGACTTCCGTGTCATCTCCAGGTTAATTCAATTGCATCTGAATTACTCCTTACAAATTATTACCATTCAGAGAAATCGTTAAGAAATAAAAGTTACTGTCGCTGTCATCCACCAGCCTTTGAAAGGTTCCTGTCAGTGTGCTACATGCTGTCATTTATAATTACCACTTCTCCCTGCTGCTTTTCACCAAATAAGTTATGATATTGTTATTTCACCTAAGTACATGCTCAATTTAGTGTGCAGTGCAAGAAAGGGCTATGTGGGTAATTAAAAAAGGCCTAGGACTGTTCTCTCATAAATGTTAGTACAAAAACGGCTCTTTGCCCATCTTGGGAGATGCTCGCCTTTGCTCTTCTGTGAGTTCAAGGCCTTTTTTTAGTACAGATATGAGAGAACAAAGCAAAGGCAACTGGCTTTCAAACAGCAGAGATGCCAAGCCCGTTTAAGTAGCCCTGCCTGCTGGCCAGAGCAACTAGTTGTTGTATTCAACCCAGATTATTACAATTCCTCTAGAGCTTCAAAGAAAAACCACAGATCCCCCAAACTCCTTGTAATTTACTCTATGGCCTGACTTTCATATCCAGAAAAAAAGTTGACCAAAGTCAACAAGTGCTCACCTTTAACCTTTTCTATCCATCTCAGAAAGGCTCAAATTGGTAGCAAGGGTGCTCTTATCTAACATCAGGTATATGTAAAAAAAATCCCAGAAAGTTAAAACTGATTGAAAATATAGCTCAATTTGTTATGAGAGTCTTTCTTTAATGGATTTCCAGAGTTTGAAAGTTTCCTTTAAATCCACTGCAAGAATATTATGTACAAAGAATACAAGTGTTTCTCAATATTTATGCCTCATTAAACTTTATAATAACAAAAGAAAATATTAATAAACTTTTAATAAAACAAACCATATTTTAAACCACTGAGGCTGCTAAATAACAAGTTCTTCACTGTCACATCATGAACAAAGCACATAGGAGTGAGGATAATAGTGAATAAACATCACAGATGTTCAAACAAAACAGTAAATCACCATTATCAAGCATTAAGAAATCCATGTTGTTATGACAGGCTTAACTCTGATCCAGAAATGTATATGAGAAGAAAACATAGGCCGTGTTATATAAGTATTTTCCTGAGAGATACTTTGAAATGGAAAAGAAAATATTAGTTGACATTTGCACCTGCTGACAGTTACATTGAGCAGAGCATTTAGAATTTTATTTTATTTTTAGAAAATCAGGTTAGAAAACTAAAATTAAGATAGCTTACAATATACTGTTAGGCATGGTGACCAGCACATTCCATTTGAGGCAGAATAAATTAGTGTAAATCAGAAGAAACGTTACAGTTACGCTGCACCTGTATGGTTAGGACTAAGGAGATAATATTAATTGTATTGCCAGCTCTTCTGCTCCCCGTATGAATTATCTATTTATTTGAGTTCAACAAGAAAAGTGGGCTTTTCCAACATTTAGGACTGCAGTGACTGCTGGGTAGCTACACTAGATAGTAGTGTATCTAGTGTAGATAGGCTCTACACTAGATAGGCTCACGGTCCAACTTCTGCTACAGAGATGTCACCTACTGACAAAGAGGGTCCTTCAAAACCCTCATTCATGAAGCTACATTGAGTGCTTCAGCCATTCTGGTCTGTTTGTGGTGCATGCGTAGAACTGGGGGGTAAACAACTGTTTTATGGGACACAGTTCAACTGCAATGAATCCCTTTGGTAAAGGAAGTACAACCTAATGTCCCGCTACAGTTTTTGGGACAGTACATTAAATGCATAAACTCTTGGTTGGACCCAACTTCCAACATCCTCCATTTGCTACACCTGAAGTAACTTTAATCTCACCCAGCACAAAGTACTTTGTGTATAAATGCATACATACTAGAAGTTTGCAACCTTTTAAAAGTATGTGTTGAAAAGGTGGATTGGCTCCTGCAAGACATTTTTAGAAAAAACAGCCAGAATTGGTGAAGCCTGGTCTATTCTCGAGAAAAGTGTTACTTCTGTGTTTTAGTTTGAACTTCAAGGAAAAGCTTGGGCTGAAACTACAGGAAAGCATTGGAAGAAGCAGAAAACCAGTATTTCCATCCTACTTTGTGGCAGGCTGCTGGAAGGGCACTAGAACTGCTGAGCCCTCTGCAAACACCCCTGAGTTGTAATGCACTGCATACCAGAAAATCATACCATGAAAAACATGTTCCTTTGTGGTCTCTTAAGGGAAAAAAGTGGGGAAAAAAAAGAAAAGGAACAAAGCAAAATCTCTCAACCATCATTTTCCCATGTAGCATGTGAATGACAGGCAAGCTTGAAAACAGTGGGTTCAGATACATGGACAGTTCTTATACCAAATGTTCCATTTTATCTGAGATGCTCTGGAACACAAAATAAAATAATGCATATAAATTAACATCTTTTTCTCACTAAAGAGTTCATATCAACATATCTATAGATGCTACTACTCTTCATGAGATGTACACATAATAATCTGCATCTAGTCCTGTAATCACAACCACACTTTGACAAACAAACAAACAAACAAAAATTATAACTTTTTTTTCACCCAGTCTTCCTCCTTTGTAACTAAGTCTTTGAACTGATAAATTAGCATGCATATTCTTTTCTCTCAAACCACTTGATAATTTCTTTCATACCTGAGGTACAATATGTTCATTAGGAAACATTCTGAGGATGCACAGCTGCACTGGTATGATTTCCATCAATGCTTTTGAAAAATATTTCCATAATATGCCAAGGTTTTAAAAGACACAGATTAAGAAAAGTATAATCAGTGGTGTTTCTAACTAGGATAACACAGCAGCCTTCTGAAGATGAGAGATGAGCTGAGATCAACATACTTCACACAGACTGAAAAATCACCATTCAGTACAGGGAAGGGGTCTAGAGTCTGGTGAACTTTAAAAAAAAAATTAAAGAGCTTTTATTTTTTTTCTTTTTTCTTTTTTTTTTTTTGCCAGACTTTATAGCACACATTTTGGATACACTCTTAGAATGCTAATTTGGTCTACCATTAAAAAGAAAGACACACTGGGCAACAGTCAAATACCCTTTCAATACTGCCTTGTGGTTTTTATGAGAATGTAACCTGTGGTCTGATTCAGATTAGCTCTGAATTATTAATGAAGTTGAACGACCGGATTGCTTTCCGCTAAGTTGTTATGGGTACTAATAACACATTTACAGAGCCATACCAAACTGCTCTTTCTTCAGAGCCCTTCAGACCAATTTTGCAATTCCCTCCTAAAAACGCACGTTTCCAAGTTCTGGGACTTGAGGGGCTGCCCGCCACCATCCCACGTCTGCGCCCAACCCCTCTCCCGAGGGCTGCATAGGGTGTCCCGGCTGCGGAGATAGCACGGTGACAAAGAACCAGCCCCATGAGCTGTGCCCCCAACGTTACCACCGGCGNTTTTCCCCAGCACCGAGCTGAGCCCAGACTCACCAACTCGTTTAGGGAACAAGTGGGATGCGGCAGAAGTTTTACTTTGCCGGCTCCGGCTTCCCCCGCAGCCGCCCGCCGGACCCGCCGCCGCAGCACCGGGACTTTTGGGGTTTTTACCCTTTTTTCTTTTTTTTCCCTTTTTTTTTTTTTTTTTTTTTTTTTTTTTGCTCGGCTT
>VZTM01010891.1:75300-87730 GCA_013400555.1 Jacana jacana | reverse complement strand
ACCCTGGAATGGGCTGCCCAGGTGGGTGGTTGTGTCCCCACTGCTGAATGTGTTCGAGTTGATGAGATGTGGTGTTGAGGGATATGGTGTAGGGGAGAACTTGGTAGAGCAGAGCTGATGGTTGGACTCAATGATCCCAAGGATCTTTTCCAACCTGAATGATTCTATGATTCTATATATTGCTGTTTTGGGAAATTGAAACAGCTTTAACAGTTCTGTGCCAATAGCCTTTCCTGTTGTGCTTTTTCTGTTTACCTCCAGCAGCTTTTGTCCTGATAGGAGTGGTTTGGGCAACTGTTTTTAACATAATGGACCAATGGCAAAGTTGTTTGTTTTCATTGTGTATGACATCATGAAAAACACCAAAATACATATCTGTCTGTCATCTTCTGCATTGTTACTTTTCATTTTTCTAGAGCTGTAGAATGCAAGCAGCATTTAAAATGCTTTGAACTGCAATTCTGACCAGAAAAGTATGGATGTAAATTTTTTTGTGTGCATGGATAACCTCAGTGCTTGCCATGTTGACTACTCAGGTGCTTATTTGTATAAGTACCTTTTTTTCCCATTAAGAACTTAAAGATAATGCTTTGCTTCACTGCTGTCATTTGTGGAAGGTACTTGATGTGGGGATTAGAAGCAAAGGGCTTTACTCTGTTTCTTTAACAAAGGAAAATGACAATTTATTCAGCTATCAGTAAGAGTTCTGAAAGCCATGTTTGAAATTACAGTATTTACTAATACATAATAATTTTAGTGGAGGCTTTGATTTCTGGATGGTAATCCATGCTGAATAGTTGGGAAATATTTTTTTTTGCATAGAACTAATAGTATATTCCCTATTTCAGGTCAGTGTGGAGAAATGGAATCTCTACAACTCTTCCAGAGTTCACATCCACAGACCGTCCTGTGTTGCCCAAGAAATTCAGAGGCTCAATGCCCTAGAACTTGAAAAGAAAATTGGGAAGTCAGTCCTTGGGAAGGTAAGATGGGTCCAGTAATCTTGTTCCTTCCAACTGGAAAGAAACATCATGTGTTTATTACTTACATAGAGGTATTTCCTTGCATGGGTTATTTGTGCAAGTGAAGGTGTCTGCAGCTGTGTCACCTAATCATGTTTTATAAAGGACATCTAAGCTCATGAACCCTTGAATTCCCTCTGCCTTGGACTTGAAACATCTGGGCTCCTTTGGGAAGGACCTTGTTGTTGGCTCACCTGCCTTTCCAGAGGATTCACACAGAGAAGATAGAGTGGGATAGATATGGTGTGCCTGATCCATACCTTGCAAATAGGCATGGTTGGACTTCTGAAAAATGGTAGTGGGGACTAACTGTTCTTACTGGAGGCTATCCCAGCTAATACAAATGTGAATTAAGGCTGGGTTTATGTGTGGGCTTAAGTCCAGGCTCAAAACACAAGGTGTAGATCTTCTTGAATATCCTGAGAGCCTCAGATGTTCTCAAACCAAAAGGTTTGGGAAGAAACCTACCTTTTCCTTGGGGAAGAAAAAAAAAACCAAACTCAAAATCCCATGTTTGGAATAAAATCCTGCCCCCCTGATAATAAAGGCTTCAGTGGTAGGAGGATTTTACCCTGGATAACCATCTTGATTTTTCTGTGCCTCGGGTTAGTTCCTTCCTTGTGGGGGCCCTTGTACCTGTGGTCACTGCCTTGTGCCTTGCTGGCTGGCATGTTAGGCAGTTGCCAGTTGTATGCTTTTAGCTATGAGTCCCTCCTAAAGGTCTCCAGGGCCCTAGCAGATATGCTGGGACATGCCCCTCGGACCTGGTCCTCTGGCATGGCAACCTTCTGGGATACTGCTTAGAGCACACCGACGTGGGAAGATTCTTGTTGAACTGGATCTTTTGTCTCTAGCTGTCTAACTTGTAAAGCTGTATTGTTTCTAAGTTTACAGAACTGGAGAGACAGCTACCATGCCTGTAATCATCACTTTTTGCCTATTTAATCTGTTCAGGAGCAAGTTAAGCTCCAAGTATGTGTGTCCTCTGCTTAGTCAGAGAGGTATACAATTAGCTTTATTTAAGTAGTTACTTCAGAGAGGTATTTTTGTGCCTAAGTAAATGTTGTGATTTGGCCTGGATTGAGCATGGGGATTTTGAAGACTGAGGTCTATACTTGTGGCTCTTCTAGGTGCATTTGGCCATGGTTCGCTATCATGAAGCTGGGCGTTTCTGTGAGAAAGACAAGGAATGGGATCAGGAGTCAGCCCTCTTCCACCTGGAGCACGCTGCAGACTGTGGGGAGCTGGAAGCCATCGTTGGGTTAGGGCTCATGTGCTCTCAGCTGCCACATCACATCCTTTCTGAGGTCACTCTGGAGGTAAGCAGACATATCAAAAAAATGCCAAGATGCAGATTTGTGGTCCATTGTAAAAATAACATAATAGCAGCAGGAAATGGAGACAAAGCAATAACCATAGTTAGGTCTTCTGTAGCCTCTTCAGAGAAAATGGGTAACCTTGAAATTAAGGGTTTGGACAAAGCAGCAAAAATTGCTGCCTGTTTCTGGTTTTGCCAACAGATGACTGCATGTTTTCAGGAAGTTTTTGAAGTGACCTTTACTATTCAGTTTCTTAAGCTTTTTGTGGCTGTGCCTGTTTCTCAGGCGTGCATGCTAAACACTTGCAGCCATTACTGACTTGGAGAACCTGCGTTTAGTGTTGGGGGGAGGAAGGGATGGTTTTACTTAGAAACATGCATTTTAGAGGTTTTGTTTGTTTTACTAGGACACGAAGGAGAACAGAAACAGAGGATTTGACTACTTACTGAGAGCAGCAGAAGCTGGAGACCGGCCTTCCATGATTCTTGTAGCAAGAGCCTATGATACAGGTGTAAATCTTGGTTCAGACAGGTACTGTGCATGACTAAGTAACTTCTCTTGGTGGTACTGCATGGGAGGAAGCACTTGATACCTGTCTTCCATTCACATAAAGAGCTGTTACATAGGTACCACTATGAAGTAGTGTTTTGGAGTTACTTTAAGCTTACCCAGGTGTGAATAAAAGCAAGGTTTAGGCCATGAGAGCCGAAATAATTTCTGCTATTGGATGCACCTGAATGTTTGAGTTTGGCTGAGGATGCCTCATGATGACCAAGTATTTTTGGTCTGAAATTGGTGATAAAACTCCCCTTGACTTCATTGGGAAGTTGCATTCTTGAAAATCCTGGGATCAGTGCTAACAGATGAACACAAGAGGTCTTTTGGAGATGTAGTACCATAACAGTGAGTGAAAAGAATTTAAAAGTATTTACAACTGCTGTGTCTCCTTCTCAGTGATTTTTTGAAAGCACTGTTGTTGTTTTTTTATAGTGTGTTTTTCCTAATGAAGCTATGAAAGAAGCTGTAGGACAGGAGAAGTAGGCGAGGCTGTAAAGTGACTACAGACAACATGCAGTCAGATAAAGTATTTGTCACAGTTGTAGCATCTATTGCTTCACATAATAAAAGTAGGAATGGAAATCTCACAGGGACACAGTCTTAACACTGAGGATGTTACTTTTAATCAAATATGGTTTTAAGAAGTTTAAAAAAGCTTTTACCTCACTAAGTCTCTCTTAATTTGACCAGCAGTCCTATTTTGGTAGGAGGGATAGGAGCAGTGCTGTGACTAAGAAATGGATTGTGTACTGAGCATGCTCAATGTGAAAAATCTCTGGTTTTAAAGCAGTTATGAAAAGACTCCCTGCAACTTCAGAATGTTTCTAAATCAGTCACCTTTGCAAATATAAAAGCCAGACCAGAACCATACAACTGTAATGAAAGCTAAGACTCTGCAGTTCAACAGGACACTTCTGCTTGATGCTTTGTCCTCTGCAATTACTGCATAAAGTGGTTCCACCCTCATTTGATACTGTGACCTGATGCTGCAGTGCAGTTAGTGAGCCTCTGTGAGAACAGTTGTTTTCTTGGAGGACATCAAGGCTCTGAGAAGCTACTGCAGAATTGAATTCTGAGTCTGCAATGCAAGCACATTTGTTTCTGAAGGTAACCATCTTCAAAAATTGTTTTGAACTTCAGAGCACAGGATTGGAAGGAGGCACTGTACTGGTACAATGCGGCACTGAACATGACTGATTATGATGAGGGAGGGGAATATGATGGCACTCAGGATGAGCCCCGGTATCTGCTGCTGGCCAGGGAAGCAGAGATGTTAATGACAGGAGGATTCCACCTGAATAAGGATTCACAGAGATCAGGTGAGGCCTCATTTTGTTTCTGTAATCAGTAATCCTGCTTTTCCTTCCTTTTTCCCTCAACACGTACCCCACATTGCCCACCTCAACTGTTATAAAACATACAGAGGGTTCAGTACCCTCACATTTGTAGGTGAAGCAGTAACGATTCTGGGTGATAAAAGCCTGGAAGCGACGAAATAAGAGATCTTGCCAGTGACAGGGTAGTGGTCAGTGCCAGCCTTGATCCTGTAACACGGTGAGTCACTCACAAGCCATCTTCACTCCCTGTGAGGCCCCTGAGCTGCAGGTTGTGGCTCATGCAGAGTCATGCGTGCGATCCCAGGCCTGGCACAACATTGCCTTTGTTGTGTCATGTACATGGCAGGCATCTGGGTCTTAGGGGCCTCAGGGTGCTCCTACAGGCTGGTCATACTTCCAGTCCTTGCAAATACATTGAGGAGCCTTCAGCAGCCAGTCATATAGCTTTCAACTTGAAGAGTGAAAGCCTGATTTCCAGCTGATCTATCTCTGCTGACACAATTCTGCCCCTGTAGTTTGACTTCAATTTCTCTTTTTGTCCTTTAATTGCTTCAGGATAAAGAGATGTTTTTTCTTTACTCTGTAACATAACTGATACTGTTTTATCCCCTAGGTGAGCTGTACACAGAAGCAGCAGAAGCAGCAATGGAAGCCATGAAAGGCAGACTGGCAAACCAGTACTACCAAAAAGCAGAAGAGGCTTGGGCAATGATGGAAGAATAGCACCACAACTAAGCAGTTCTTGTACATAACTTTGAATAGACTTGCTGTATTTGCAGCTAAGAAGATAGATTTTTATGTGGTGTTACCATCTTCTTTGTCGTTTTTTTTGTATTTTAGTGTTTTGGGGTTTTTTTGAAGGGTCAATCCAAATATAAGTGGTATGTAGGATGCCACAGTGTACTTCTGCAGTATTTTAAAGCTGTAATACAGACACACTTGACCTTTTAGGTTTTGGTGGGTTTTTTTGGTTTTTTGTTTGTTTTACTGAGCTTAGGGGCTTAGGTTTTTTGATGAATAATGAAGCTGAGGTCTGTTTAGGTTTCACATGTCCTTGTTCTTACACAGCAAATCATCATCATGTTTATATTTTTCTTCTTCTTCCCACATACAGAAAAACATTTTCCTAAATTCTCAGCATTTCTTCATTACTTCTGGTGTTTCTCACCAAATTTGCATGTGAATGTAAATTTTTAAGTGAAGCATGCATCTACTCCTTTTAATAAGTAGTCCCAGTCTATTATGCTGGTGTCATTGGGCACTTGTGTTACTCTTCTCAAACAAATTCCAGATAGAACTCTTACAGTTTGAGGGGGGTGAGGAAGATGCTTGGAACTGGCAGTGAGGATTGCTGACTGGAGTGTGTTTTACTTATTAGCAGCAATCACTGATGTTCCTGATGAGGTGAAGCATCCAGCTACCCTTCTCATTCTCATATTTTGCACCATATAATAACCTAGTTGTTTAAAATTCAAGTGATCCTACATGGTACTAGTCCAGTGTTGTACAGTAGCAAGATCTGTAATATTTGAGTAATATGAGGTTATTTTTACAGTGACATCTCAGTTCTCAGTGAAGCTATATCATCTCACTTGAAATACGAATACATTTACCACCATTTCCAGAGGGTTGTTTGAAAAGGTTAGAGGATGTTGATTCTTCTATTTCTGTGTAAAGAAAATAATTTATCTGGTTTAGAATCATAGATTTGCCTGTGTTGGAAGGGACTTTTCAGATCATCTAGTCCAGCCATCAACCTAACACTGACAAAAACTATCACTACACCGTATCTTTAAGTACTATGTCTACCCATCTTTTAAGCACCTCCAGGGATGGTGACTCCACCACTTCCCTGGGCAGCCCATTACAATGCTTAATAACCATTTCCATGTAAAATTTGTTCTGAATATCCAATCTAAACCTCCCCTGGCACAGCTTGAAGCCATTTAAATAGCATTTAGAATAGTGTTTTGTCTGCAGATGTTTTCAAACATCAGTTAAAGAAAATTTCTGAATAAAAGGAGAAAACAATATTGTCCTCAAACACTTGAATTTCTCTGTTCCTCTGTTTGCATAATCCTAATCAGTAATGGAAGGACAAGTATGTAGTAGTGGTTAAATTACTGCATAGATATGTTTTTTTCCAAATCCAGTATTTTATTCAAAAGCTGCTGTGCCATCTATATGGATAGTATAGAAGCTGTTCCTATTTCTTGGTCATGGTTTACTGTCTTTTGCAGGAGATTAAGATGGAAACTTTTTTTGCTGCCTTTGCCATACAGTCTCCTGAGAGTGTAAATTGATAGGCATAAGAGGCAGCCCCTGTGGATGCTGAATTTACCTATAGTGCTCACCAGCCCCACTTCAGCCAAGGCTTAAAACTAAGCAGGCTGCTGGATGATGGAGTTGATTTTTATTGGGACTTCTTGCATGCTAAAATTTAATACTGATTTATTGCAAAATGTATAAGGTGTTCAAGAAACAAAAATCAGTTCTTCCTTTCCTTCCATCACTGAGCTCCAAAGTGGTGCTCCCCATCTGTTCTTTCTGGCAAGTGGTTCTTGAATTGTCATATAAACAGTATCCAAGTGTGATGTTAGTAACCACTGCCACTGTCTGAAAGAGATTATATTCTGGTGGTTCAGGAAGTGAGATGGGAACATTTGAATCCTATTTTAGGAGAGAAGAAAAAGTTATCCTTGGATGTCATACTTCTGAGTGGGTGCTGTAACCACCAGGCACTTGTAGCTGTGAGTAGCTTTGCAACATGTGTCCGCATCTTCTTGCTGTAGAATGCAGACTGTGTGGAAAAATGGTGCTCATGGCCTGTTTTTATTTTGTTTCTTGGTTTTTGAGACTGAAGGTGAACCTTGTCACCCATTTGTAGAGGAATGTCTTATTTCTAGATGTCCATTGGGCTTAGGTAGAGATTAAGCTAGGTATTATAATAATAAAAAAAAATTGGACCTTATATTTTTGGGGCCTAATATGCTGAAATAGAGCCAGAGTTTGTAGGATCACAAGTCAGATGAATGTCCTCAGTGCCTATCCAAAGTTCTGCTTTAAGTGTTTAAGGCCTCTTTTGGGCATGGGGTTTATTTCACTTTCAGTTCATAGCATTAAAATAGCAACTCTCAATGAAGGGCTGTTGTGCCATTCACCTCTGAAGATAGATGAATAGTCTGTTATAGTGCCTACACAGTACAGGTTCTGCACAAAACAAAATCAGACAAAGAATTGTTTTCCTCATAAAGTGTTGATGCCAAGGTGTTGAGATCTTCCTTGAGAAGGAAGCATGTATAACACCACCAACTACTATGTAGGAAGGAGAAGAGGTTCAATGTGCCTGTCCAAAATGTGTAAGAGACAGAGTGTAATCATTGACACGTTGGTGTAGTTTAATTTGCTGAATTCGGTTGTTGCTAAAGTTGCTGACAGTTTTCTGTAGATCCAGCATGTAAATGTGCATTCAGCTCAGTGAAAAAATTATGATTAATACTTTGCTTGCAAATACTACTTTTTCAGTGATGTAGACTACCTTCTGTCTGAAGGTGGTATCATATTATTCAGCTATACAATAAATAGGACTGTCGATAATTTGAAAATGGAAATTGTTTACAGAAATATGCACAACTTATGACACTCTTTTGAAGAGAAAAACTATATATTTGGCAGACTTCTGGAAAGATATTACTATATGCTGTATTTTTTATCTATTCACAATGGATAAATAAAAATCTGTATTTTTAACAAATGCGAAAATAAGTGTGTTCTGGCATAGCCTGCTAGAACTTAGCCGGGTTCAGCATTTCCCCATGTCAGTGGGAATATTGCTTGACTATTGCTTGAATAAAGACAGTGAAATGAATGCCTCTGTACGCCAGACATGCAAACATTGACTGCATGGGGTTTGCTTTTGGGTTTTTCTGTAACTTGCCCAAGTGTAACCCTCCTAGTGCAAGCTTCCAGAAATGCTCTGTGTTGTTTCTATTATTCCATCTCTGATTTCTTTCAATAGTCAGAAGTAACTAACTGAGAGGAAGTAACTAGATGTGTACCAAAAAAAATTGTTTTCCTCAAGAAAACTAACTGGTTGATGTGCTGTTTTACTCACACTCAATAGCACAAGCTGTGTCTGTAACTGATACAGAACAAGATGTAAGGGCTGAAGTGCTCATTTGTGGGACTGCTAAGGGGCTTCCTTATGCCTTTTGTCTTTTCTGAGTCCTGAGAAAAGAATGGAAATACTTGGCCTCTGTGATTTGAGGTGGGGAAGTTTTTTGTAATGGCCACAATATCTAACAATACACTGGCATCTTCAGTATGATTTATTCCCCTTTCCGTTCAAGAATAAACTACTGTCTGATACTAGCCCTTTCTAATGGTTAAAAATGGAGCTGTTGCTTTTCTATTGCTTTATTTACACTGGTATAACTTATACTCTATAGTTAAACAATATGAAATTGCTCTGTAGCAAAGGCACTTTGAAATGGCAGAATCTCCTAACAAAGAAGCCCCAGCAGAACCTCTTCACCATTGTGTCACTAAGATGGAAAAAGGTGAAATTTGGCAAGTGTTTGGTTTAGGTATAGCTGGTGTTACAAGAGCTGCAGTGTTGGGCAAGTGAGGGGATAGCATGCATCAAAAGCCATAGGGACCACCAACACTTAAATCCAATAGAGTGTAAGAGTACTGCCTGTTTCTTGATTACTGGCCTGTGGGACTGATTTGAATCTCACTCTTCCTCACAGATGTTTTCACTCTGAGGGCACAGTGGCTGCTGGCAGACACAGCTGTGGTTTAGGTAGGCCAGATCAGGACTTCTCATCTGAATGTTAAAAGGGAGGATTTAACTTGAACCTCAGGCTGGATTTGCAGAATAACAGACTGGCAAGGGTCGGAAGGGACCTCTGGAGACCATCCAGTCCAATCCTGTGCCATAGCAGATCACCCAGAGCAGGTTGGATGGGAACATGTCCAGGCAGGTTTGGAATATCTCCAGAGATGGAGAGTCCACACCCTCTCTGGGCAGCCTGTTCCAGGGCTCTGCCACCCTCACAAGGAAGTTTGTTTTTTCTCCCGTTTGGGTGGAATTTCCTGTGTTCTGTATGTGCCTGTTTGCCCCTGGCAGCAGATTCGGGGGCAGTGCTGTGTGTGGTGGTTCAGGCTGTTCTCAGGGGCTTCTCTCATGTGGCTCCCACTGCTGGGGACCTGGATGCTCCATGGGGACAGCTCACAGGTTTGTAACCTGTCAGACCTGGTCCCCAGGACAGATAAAACCAATACAAGTGTTGGAACATTGCTCTTCTCTGGCTAACTCCTCTGCCAGGAAAGCAAATAAATGAGGCTGATAGCTTGTGTTGTATTCTTTTAATTTTGAAAAAGTCCTATCATCATCACCTTGCCTCTCGCTGGTAAAATAAAAAACCTGGTGAACGAACTGCTGGTCCTGAAGGGTGCCCTGTGCTCTTAACCGTCGTGTCACACACAGCTGACTTGAGGAATCCTGGACACACAAGCTTCCTCCAGCAATCTGGAGTGTTCCTGTGGCTGTGCAAACAGACGTTTTAGGAGCAGAGGCTGAGCTCACCTGTGGCAGGGCTCCTGTGGCAGGGCACCAGGAAAGCGCGCATCTCTGGAAGGCGTTGGTACTTCTCTCTGCCTGGGCACTGGGACCTGTGTACCAGGCAGCCCCAGGAGTGAGAAAGATGCTTGTACAACGTCCACACAGCCCCTTGCACACCACCTGCACTGTGGATGGTACTCTGTGTCCACTGCTGTGTGGGCAAGAGCTTGGACACTGCTCAATCAGGTCTTTCTGCCTGAGCAGATTTGGGGTGACTGGCTGTGTGAAGCCAGCTGAGATCTCCCTTCCCTCTCTCCTCCCTGAAACACTGTCTCAGCAAAGCTAAGGCCCTGGGAGGAGCATCAGCTCCCTCTGCTCTCAAAACTGAGCCCGAGTCCTGAAAAGGTGCTGGACCAAGGGGGTGAAACTACAGCAGCCATGGAAGAGGCTCCCATTCACACTTAGATGGGTGTGCTGTTATTCCTTAGTACTTGTAGGCAGTCAATTACATTTTTAACAAGACTGTCCAAAACTGCAGCCTCTTGGCTGCTGGTGTCCAGCAGGTCCCTTGAGAAGAGCTGGCACAGCAGGGATGGGCAGTGGGAGGGGGATGAGTGGGGGCTTTTGTGGAGTCTCCAACAGGGTTAAGTGACCTCTTTACCCATACAAATACAACAGTAAATCAAGCTGCATTAAAACTTTGTGGCCTTGCCCTAGAGAAGCTGGATTTTATTTTCCCCAAACTAAGGTGAGAGATATATAAGCGCTTCTTATATAATGCTAATTCCCCAAGCAAATTTACCAGACATTCAGGCAAAATGTGGAGAGAGGCTCCCAAGGGCGCTGTCGTGGGACCCCAGGCAGCTAAAAGCTGTGCTGTTACCCCTTTTGACAAGAGCTGTACTTCCTGCTGCCGCAGGCTGCTGTGTGGGTTTGTGCTGCAAGTGAAAAAACAACCCCCTGAACGTGAAGTCTACTGGCTTTTCACTTTGCAAATTCAGTGAATTGTAGCTTTGCAGCAGAAAATTAAAACGCATTGGTGTGTGCAGGCCGTGTCCGCGTGGCAGCCTGGCACCCCCTTTCTCCGTGCTGGACTTCATCACACCGGTACCATCGCACCCGCCGGCAAGACGGGGGTGGAGAATCCGCCTTGTTTTATTGTTCGGGTGGGTGGGTGGTGGGAGCGGCTGGTGGGACAAGGATTTGCGGACGGGGGGCAAGAGGGTAGGGAACAGCCCGGTCTGGACTAAATTGGATGGTGAACGGCAAGTTTACAGGGTGGTAGCGTGGCCGAGCGGTCTAAGGCGCTGGATTAAGGCTCCAGTCTCTTCGGGGGCGTGGGTTCGAATCCCACCGCTGCCAGCTCAATACCTTTTCCTGCTGTGAGCTACCGCCCCTGCAGCGACCTCTAGCGGTTGGGCGGCCACCCGCCGGGAGAGGATTGTGGGTAGGAGGAGGGCCGCGTCCCCACGTGCCGGCCGCAGTGACACCAACATGGCCGCTGCCTGAGCACTGCCCGCTGCGCAGCGCACCACCACCGGGGAGCCGGCGGCCCCGCTGCCCGCCCGACCCTCCGACGGGTAGGTGGCTGTGCAGACATTTTTGTTCCTCCGAGGATCGCGCGGGCGCTGAGGGCGGCAGAGGGGGAGGAGCGCGGCCTGGGTTGAGGTGGGCTTTGCCTGTTCGGTGAGGGTGGTGGGGATGAGACTGAAGAGTCGACACCGAGGCGAGTCCCTGGAGCGCCGGGCCGCGGGCGCCTGTGCGGGGCCTCGACAGAACCGGCACGGGTCGGGGGTCCTCCCTCGAAGAGAGTGGACGGGGGCCCGCTGACAGGCCTCGGCCCCTCAGCTCCCCTCACCGGCGGGCCGGAGGTGCCGGGTGGTCCCCCCGGGGCTCTCAAGCGGCGGCACCGGCCGGTCCGGGGCCCTGGCCCACAGGGTTGGCGGTTCTGCGTCTCCCGCCCTGGAAGGGCGCTACTCACGCCAAAAATTGCCGCCCGCTGCCTATGCCTGAGCATCGGCTCTGCCGGGACTGTGGGGGTCGAGGCGCCCGGTCCCTCCTGTTCCGGAGGGGCTTCCTTCGCCCCGCCTTAAGTGCGGGTTGAAGCGGCTGGCCGTGTCCTCCCTCCTCGGGTTTCCCTTCCCAGCGCTCCCCCTCGCTGCCGGGCAGCTGTGTCAGTAGAGAGCCGGCTCGCCACTTGCCAGAAATGACGCCGATGCCGGCGCTGGGGCGCGCAAGGTCCGCGGCTCAGCCTCTGCCAGGAGGAGCGGTGCCTGCGGAGACGAGGGGGCTCGGTGCGGGGCTGCCCCGGCCGCAGCTGCCACACGGCGGCCAGCGGCTTCACCCCTGCTCCTGGCAGAACAGGCCTGGCCTTTAGCTCCGTAAACATCAAGGTGTTGAAGAAGGGTGGGTTCAGGCCTAATGCAGGATCTCTTAAATCCTGAATACGTGCTTCACCTCCAAAGAGAGGTCCTGGTGCAGAGGGGCCCTCTTTAAGTTCACTGCCAGAAGATGACTGTGCAAAGCGGCTTGCAGTTGAGCAAAGCAAGGAGAAAAACAAGCAAATAATTGGGTCAAAATGGTAGTTATCATAAATGTTTGGTGGGTGCTTCAGCTTTTTTTTGTTTG
>VZTM01010891.1:35882-75069 GCA_013400555.1 Jacana jacana | reverse complement strand
ATCTGGTGTAGGGGAGAACTTGTAGAGTAGGGCTGATGGTTGGACTTGATGATCCGAGGGGTCTCTTCCAACCTAAATGTTTCTATGATTCTATGAAATGATCACTGCTAGCGCTGGGCTGAGACCCCCTACAGAGGAACATCCAGGCACCAGTGGAAATGATGGTAGTGATTCAGGATACAACACTTTTCCCACTTTTATGGTTCATTATCTATACTTTAAGGCACTGATCCAGCAGGAGATCCTGGCCTGTCCTACGCTGCGTAATTATATGTGTGAGGAACACTTCGAGTTTTGGTGTTGGCACTTTGGGGCTCCGTTATTACTGACAAATTTAGATACTGATGAAATGGTGGAGCATTTCTTGCAGGCCTGGCTAAAAGTCTGTGTGAGTCAGATGACTTGCAGCTTTGCAATTTTCTTTCTTACAGTTACATTAAAGTTTTTGGTAATAAAAATTAGAAAAGATAGCTCTAGTACCCAAATGCCCTTCTGGTTCAGACTTAGAGGTAGGATTCTTTTGCTCCATCACTGATTTTTACAGTTCTTTAACCACGATATTTTTCTTCGTTGGTTCTAAATTGACAGTGTTATGGGCAGCTAATGAGTGCTTTCATTTGTCCTCGCATAGGTTACAGTGCAGGAGAAATGAGAAGTTTTGCATCTTTTACCCTGCTTGCAAGCTGTTCTAAGCTTCAGTGAGTCATACTTATAACTTGCATTATATTTTGATTTGCACCTTAACAGCAAGACCGTTTGAAAAGAAAAAATTCTGCCAAAAGGAAATTTGAAACTGCCAACTATGTTTGCTGTTGCTTGTATTTAACTCCAGTCTGTAACCCTTGTGGTGTCATATAGATATAGATACACATACACTGTAGACATAGAATTGTGTAGTGTGCCTTCAGTGAAAGCTTCATTCTAATTCAGAAGATTTCCTCAAGTCGAGTGAGTGTTACAAATTGTGCTTTTTTCACGCTGCTTCCTATTTATAGACCTGTCATAGAATCATAGAATGGTTAGAGTTGGAAGGGACCTTGAAGATCGTGAAGTTCCAACCCCCCTGCCCTGGGCAGGGATACCTCCCACCAGATCAAGTTGCTCAAAGCCCCATCCAGCCTGGCCTTAAACACTTCCAGGGATGGGGCAGCCACAGCTTCCCTGGGCAACCTGTTCCAGTGCCTCACTGCCCCCAGAATATAAAGAATTTCTTTCTAGTATCTAATCTAAATCTCCTCTCTTTCATTTTAAAGCAGTTATGGAACTGTAGTCATTCTTGATCCTTAAATGAATAAGAAAAAAATGCAATCTCTGTAAAACAAGATTCTCCTTGAGTACTGACAGCTGGATTCACAGTGACTTTTGTGTATAGTTGGGTAAGCAGCATTAGATGAGAGACCAGAAACCAGATCCTTCAGGCTGAGTTTCTCTTTCTCTCCTCAGCCCAGAGAATCTGAATTTCTCTTCTGGAAGGTGGAATAGCTTTCTCGGGAGAGAGAGAATAAGTGAGCACATCACATACTTGGTATTTGGGCTGTCAAGAAGGAAAGGGTGGTTTCCAGTCCTTCCAGGGGGTTGAGGAATGAGGATTTAGACCAGTCTTCCACCTTCTGGGTGGTATCACATGTCCTTGCACATCTTGGGCATCCTCCCTCCACCGGCTCTGTTCTGAACCAAAGCTGCAGTTGTTCCATTTTGTTCAGAGCTCTCAGGCTGGCTCTGCACAAGCCTGCTCTGTCAGGCCACTCAGGGGACATGAGCAGGGAAAGCAAAATTGGAACTGACAAATCTGATTTCTTTAAAACAGCATGTTAATGCATGTATTTGGGGAAGAACAGAGTGCCTGATAGCAGAAACCACTCTGGTATCAGTCACATACCACACACAGCTGTGCAGCAGCCCCAGCCTGTAGTTAAGATACTGGCTTTTTTGCTGTGCAGGTTTTGCATTTCTACAAAATTGTTTTCAATATGAATCTGAAATGTTATTTAGTGGTAAATTTTCAAATACAGATGTATGGTAGGAAGAGCCCGGGCTATGGGCTCTTATTCTAATGCTGATGCATAAAGACTGGGGAAATTCTAGTTCAGTACTAGGAGGGTCATTTTTTTGGTAGGGGATAACCTGTAAGTGAAAAATATGGAATCATCTTTCTAGGTGGAATAGCAGAAACTCAGAATAAACCAGAGGTATTTCCTGCATGGAAATTTGCCTGTGTCATAATGTTAATAAGTCTCATCCAGAAGGCCTGTCCACTCTCTCTGAAGGGTTTCTTAGATAACTGCGTGTATAAACATCATGTTTTGAGAAGCCTGCACGTCTGCTGAAATACACTGAACTGCTTAAAATGTGCGGTGGCTTGTGTATTCGAAAGAAAACACCCCTGTTGGGTGGAACATGGATGCTGGCTTCCTTCTCTCACAGGCTCTCTGTTGCTGGACACTGCCTCTTTTCCTCCATAGGAGGTACAGCGAAGAGGCGAGCTGGTGACAAGGAGTAGAAGACAGTGCAGGAGAGTTCCCCAGCATAGATCTTACATCTTTGCCTGATTATCTTTGTTATTAAAACTTCCTTCGGTCAGTTTGTGAGTGCTCTTCTGAGGTATTTTTATGCCTATCTTAGCCAGTACTGGCTGATTAATGGTGTCTTAAATGATCTGGACTAATTAACATTGTTGCAGCGGCACCTCAAAGAATTTGTAAATCATTTTGTTTTATTTCAGCAGGGAAACCTGTTGTTGATTTAGGTGAGGAATCATTTTTCATTCAAAGGTCTGAACCAGGTGTGACAGCGACTCCAGCATTGGACTGAACGTGAAGAGTCTTTGTTCTAGAGCATCCAGTCCCAGTTAATATCAGAGTCTTATCTTCGGAGTTAGTGTAGTTATGAAGTAAAAGCTGTTTTCCTGGTGATTTCAAAGGACTCCAGGAGAAGCCAAGGAGTGTACTTTAGAGCTCTCATTTATCAATAAAATCTGAAGAGTGATAGGTCAGGAGACAAGGCTACAGTATGTCAGGCAGATGAAATCAAGGTCAGTACATTCACATGTCTTGTCCCAAGCGCAGGTTTACGCAGGCTTTTTTCTTCTCCCAGGTCTTTAGCTGGGAGCTTTCTCCATTACCTGCTTTGAACAGTTTTTACTGAGAAAGGCAGCTAGTGGACCCTGTGGCACTGCCCTTGTGACAGTGACAACTGTGGTGGTGGTTTCAGAGCTCACATGCTGACAGACCAGCAGTGCTGCAGATGTACTGTCTGGGAAACCTGCTGCTTCCTCTGTGTTACAGGTCCGCAGCATATGAGAGATATACTTCATGCAAGTAAAAAAGGCCTGTCTTTTCTTCTATAGAGCACTGATTTAGTGCTGTTTTTCTTACATAACTGCTGGCTTTCAGAAAAGATATAAGAATTTACCTATTTTTGAGACATTTGCTCGTTTCTTACATTTGGTGGCAGTTGGTCAAGATTGTGGAGTATTAGATCCCTGATATTGCAAACACATACCTTCCTTCAAAAAATAGACTAAACAGATTACCACTGAAAGGAACCAAATTAACTTGAACAAGTACTCTAGGTTGTATGTGGAGCAGATGTAATGACTCATCTGACATTTTGGTTTTCTTTCAGGTTGTGCCAAGGAATAAGCCAAGAAAAAGCGTTTTGTATCCTAGCATGGCAAATGAAGAAGATGATCCAATCATACAGGAGGTAAAAGTGCATTGTAACAGCAGTGATGTGAGGTTTTCTTATTGTTATAGTTCCCAGTGGTTTTACACTGCTGAGGCAACGTACCATCTACATCAGTGGTTGTCTTATAACCAGTTGCTTGCTCGGTGCAAGGAAGTATGCAAGGAAGCCAAGTACATGTCTCATGTTATCCGTTTTGCCAAAATTGTGGTGTCCATGTTGGTGGATTCAGCTCAGATGTTTCACCCATTGTAATCGTTCTGTGTCAGAAGAGGAATGTGGGTGGCAAATTTGCTTCTACCACTGAGTGTTTCCAGTGCTCTATTACATGTCTCTGAGAGCTGTAAACATTTGGAATTACTTTAATGAATTAATATCTGCTAAATTTGAAGTAAAATGTTTCATGCCTTCTGCTAAAACAAGCAGTTGTGTTCTGAATCTGGACTTGTCTAAAAGACTGCTGTGTCTCAAAGAGTAGCCATACTGTGGCTGTTCACTTTATATCTGAATTTACACACCAGAAGTACAAGGAAGGGCAAGCTCCTAAGGAGAAAAGCCGTGAGAAAAGGAGTGGGAATTGTCAGGACTAAAGGTATCTAAAATGGCAGCTTCCATATGTGATATTCATGAAACAACTGTCAGTTTTTTGGCGCTGCTGGTGGCAAAATGCTAGTATTGAATTAGATTTGGGATGCAGTGTCTCTTGTCTAATTTAGGAAGATTTTCTGACAAAAACGCTAGGAGTGATGTTACCTTTCAGTCATGCTGCCAAAGAGAGAACTCCCTCCTCTTTCTATAATTGTGGTAATAAATTTACTTGAGCCCCTCAGAAAATTTCAGATTTGTTTGCCAAGTTCCTTAGAGAGAAAAAACAGCTCATCATAGTGGAGGTTTTTTGTTTAGAAAGGCCAACTGCAGAATTTCACATCCAAATTGGCAGAGAAGACCTTTGACAAGAGAGTCAGGAATGTGTTTTATGTTAGAGTTTGTAATGAAAGGCTAATATTGTCAGTATTTGAACTCTAGCAGTTGTACTTTTATCTGAGGCTCCCTCAATTACAGCTGGCATCTGACGAAAGTTGTTTGTTTTGCTTTTTAGATTGACGTGTTCCTGGCCAGAAGTCTACTGGAGAAGCTGTATCTCTTTCAGGTATTTTGTTAACTTTCATGCAGTGATAGCTCGTTTCAAATAAATTCAAAGAGCAGTAACTCTTCTTATTGGTTCAGCCTGCCAAGATCTTGGATATAGGCAAGCCTTGGTTCTCAGACAGTTGAAATATTTTTGTATTAAATCATTGCCAAGAGAGGAGTGGTCATCTATGGCACAGATTTGTCATTAAATCACTCCCTTTAACCACCCTAAGGGACTGCTTTTAGTAGATGGTGTCTTTTTATCATAGTTTGGATCAATCTGCAGTTTCTTCTCCATCTTATGTCATCACTGATTTCTGCCATCTTTACATTAAAAAGTCATCAGTGTTGATAAATTAGTGTAATTCATCAGAGTTGTCTGCTTATAGAATCATAGAATCGTGCCCTCATGACTCACCAAACAGTCAAGTAATTTCTTTTCTTGATGTCTCGTACCCATCTGGCAAGTGGATCTACATGTAAGAGGTCAGGAAAGATTTAGTTTC
This sequence comes from Jacana jacana, assembly GCA_013400555.1. Taxonomy (NCBI): domain Eukaryota; kingdom Metazoa; phylum Chordata; class Aves; order Charadriiformes; family Jacanidae; genus Jacana; species Jacana jacana. The sequence goes on along the minus strand of VZTM01010891.1, from coordinate 69,748 downwards.
TATGAAGTTCTTTGATCCTTAAATGAAGAGGGGTTTATGAAATGGATTTGTTTTCCAGTATCCTATTCGTCCCGCTTCCATGACATATGATGATGTTACACATTTATCAGCGAAGATAAAACCAAAGCAGCAAAAGGTTTGTCATCCTTTGAGTCCAGTCTGTAAAAGTTGTTTTATGTTGTGCAGGATGTCCTTAAGCACAGTGTGCTATTAAGTTTTTTAAGCTGTGTCTATAAAGTAGGGTTTAGAATACAAGTAGTGTGTGAGGAGAGGAATTAAAGTCATGATGGAAAAGCCACTCTTCTAATATAAAATAGAGTCACTCAGGGAAGTATAGTTACTAATGCTAATACAGTCATTAGGTGATTTAGAAGGCCTTTACAATATTCAAAGGGTTGAGCTTTGGAGGCATGCTCTGTCTCTCTGTTAGTACAGGCCTTTCCTGGCTGTGAATCATCAACCATCCTTTTGAAATCAGGGGGGCTGTAGGGGTAGTGAAAGCATAGCCAAAGCCAAAATGATTGCACCTTCAAATGTGTAACAAAACTGTGGCTGTGATTTTGAAATGCTGTATTTAAAAACCACAGAAATAGATGTCTGGTATTAGGATTTTGTTCTGGAAAATGTTAAGGAAAGTACTCCTGTGATCTATGCAGTTGGGATGCATGTTGTGTTCAGGAAATCTATTAAAATTAGCAAATATTTGCATTGTAAGTCCTGTGCAGACAGTGCATCTGCCGCCTCATCCAGGGACTTGTAACTAGTTCAGGTTACAAGTACCATAAAGGAAGGAGAAGAAAAAATGAGGCAATAGTTCTGATGCACAATTTATAAGGGCTTTGGCACACCCTGACAAGGAATATATACTGCATTGTTATAGTGTATAAAGAAAAATGCTAGCAGGAAAAATGCTATGCTTATTTTTGAATATTCATCTGTTTAAAGTTTGAGTGGGGAAAAGCACTCCTTGTAACTAAAAGCTCAGACCTTGTTTCTGTGCTTTGACCGGTGTAAATCGGGACTAACTATGGAGTTAGTGGCAAGTGCTGCAGTCTCAGATTTACCAGCATCACAGCCTTTGCCTCTGAAGAGGACATAATTACTTTATGCTGCTTGGTACCCAAACCAAAAGGAAACATACCTTCAGTTTGAGAGGTTCTGAATGGATCATCAGCGATGGGGAGGCTTCAAGGATACTGCCTGTGCACTTGGTCTGTATTGACCAGTAAACTAGACTGACGATATGGTGGAAGGTACCCATCAAAATGAAAGTTTATTTAAAGGCTGCCTAAAGAACTCTAATTTCTTTGCTTGCATTCATTTACGTGGGAGTTTATATATCTCTAGCTTATTGTTAAAATGTCTCCATGCTACTTTGTATAGGTAGCCAGCTATATGCTCAACTTTATGCATGGGATTTGAACTGTAGGTTTGAATGATGCTGCTTACGTATTTTAAATTTACTTTAAACCTATGGAAATGTTAGCAAGTGTGGGATTTAATTTTAATCAATATTTCTGGGGTTCTGCCATGGTAATTAGCTGTCTTTCCTTTCATATTATTTAGGTTGAGCTTGAAATGGCCATTGATACTTTGAATCCCAACTACTGTCGCAGCAAGGGAGAACAGATTGCTCTCAATGTAGATGGCACATGTACAGATGAAACAAGTACCTATACCTCGTAGGTGTCCTCTTTGCCTTCATTGACTTTTGTGGTGAGCACAGGTACATGTATGTCCCCCAGGGCTTTAGGGAAGGGCGAGAACATGTGGCTGTACAGTCTTGGGGGGTTGCTTTAGACACTGTTTCATAGCAGGTATTCTCAGAAGTAACCTACGTTTTTTAGTGTGCGCGGTGAATTCTGAATTGCAAACAGAAAGATAAATGTGTATATTCGCTGCAGTTGTTGATACTCCACTTTGAGAATTGGTGATTTCAGACCTTTAACATCTGTATGACACATTGCCTGTAGAATACAGTCTCAGAGCATTCATCTGTTTGCAGGAAGCTGATGGACAAGCAAACTTTCTGCTCTACCCAAGCAGCTAGTAATGTTTCCCGCTATGCAGCTGCTGTTTATAAAAAAGGTAAATTTCTTTTGCTTACAACTCACATCAGTGAAACATGCTCATTTCAGGGTTAAAATAAGATTTGTTTGTTCTTTTCATTTCAGCCTAGGTTTTAAATGACTGATGGCCTTTAAAGAAAGGAGAAAATTTGCTTATCAATGTCCATAGAGCCCTTGAAAAGGCCTGTCAACATTGTAGATATTATGTAAGAACACTCTGGGTTTGTAAATGCCTCCAGGATCTTAACAGTGCATGGTGACTTGAAATAATGTACATAAGGAACATAGACTTAGCACTGTTATTTAAATTACTATCTCCATCTAATTGTATCCGTCTCATTTTCCTGTTTTTGCCCCTGTCTTGTCTCCTAATGGCATCATAGAGTTTTGATCTGGTGATCACTTGAGATGAACTATGTAGGTTGTCTTCAGTGATGACTATTTTACTAGGTTAGTCTCTAGAACGTGGCTCTCTACAAGATCTGGTTTAAAGGAAAGTAGCAGAAATAGGCCTTCGTCTTTGTGGTGGGTTGACCATGGCTGGGTGTCCACCAAGCTGCACTATCACTCCCGTCCTCAGCAGGACTGAGGAAGAAATACTAAGATGGAAAAAACCTCGTGGGTCAAGATAAAGGCAGTTTAATAAAACAAAAGCAAAGGCAGTGTGTGGAAGCAAAGGAAATCAAAAGATTGATTCTCTAGTTCCCATCAGCAGGTGATGTCGGACCAGGTGCCAGGAAGTAGGGCTTCAGCACGCATTGCAGTTGCTCCAGAAGACAAATGTCCTAATAACAGATGCCTCCCCCACCATTCCCTTAGCTTTTACTGCTGAGCAGTCCATATAGCATGGGATATCTCTGTGTTCAGCTGGGGTCCTGTCCTGGCTGTGTCCCCTCCCAGCATCTTGCCTGCCTCCAGCCTGCTGGTGAGGGGGATGTTGGAAGGACAGCCCTGATGCTGTGACTGCTGCTCAGCCATAGAAGTCACAACAGTGCTGTGTTATCAACACCTTTCTAGCTACCAACACAAAGCAGAGCAGTGTGAGGGCTACTGTGGGGAAAATGAACTCCATCTCAGCCAGACCCAGTAAAGTCTTTCATATTGCTTTGAAATCGTGAGCACTGGATGATTTTTTTCACTTCAATCCCTTTTTGTGTTTTACTGTATTAAATATTTATGTTCAGTTGAAGCTGTGCCTTCACAGAGATTGGGAGATAATGAAAAGTGCTGTCCTTATGCAGTGAAAAAAAGCCAAAACTATGCTAACCTATGTTAATTCTCTTTTTCAGGTGAACTTCACCTGACTCCACTACATGGAATTCTTCAGCTGAGGCCAAGCTTCACCTACTTGGACAAGGCTGATGCAAAACACCGAGAAAGAGAAGCTGCTAATGAAGGTAGTTGCTCCACAAGTTGTGTTTTCTTTTGGGAGCTGAGAAAGAAGTGTTAGCTGTAATTTTGCTGATAAGAGTCATTATATTCTGAAGGTATTTGTTATAACAACATACTGATTAATAAGACCATTTCTCAGATTGTTTCACTGATCTTACTTGCAGTGCAGCAGCATAAATGCTTCTGTGGACACAGTGTGGGGGAATGGCAGAGGGATGGGAGTTGGTGGGTGGTGTCAGAGGGCAGCAGAGTGTGTCATCACTGCCACTGAAAAGTTAACACTGCAAAGCTCACTGTCACTGGAGCAGTGTGGTGCTGTCATACATTGCATAGTTTGACAAGCTGGGATGTAACCCACAGTTACCTAGTTCCTAGTATCTTTCTTCCTGCATGGGCCACCAAACAGCTTTGGCTCATTTACTGCAGTGGTGTGTTTATTCTGTTGTATTTTTTGGCAGGTGGTGATTCATCCCAGGATGAAGCTGAAGATGATGTTAAACAAATAACTGTATGTCCAAATTTCCTTTTTATGATAGTTCAGGCAACAGTTCAGAGGAAAGCATGACAACCCACACCCAAATAGAGGGACAGGAAATCTCAGCTAGTCCTGGTGACCCTGGGCTTGGGAGGGGAGAAGCAAAAAGGACTTGGTCTTGTTGCTCAAGCATAAAGATGGCATTGACAGCAAGGAGTGACTGATTTGAGTTAGGGCCCTTAGCCTCTGTTGCTTGTGTACCAAACAAATAATGCAGGTGTTTTGTTTCAATGTTTTTGGGACTGTATTTGATGATAATGATGCCCAAATCTCCTAGGTACGATTCTCTCGCCCTGAGACGGAACAAGCTCGTCAACGACGTGTTCAGTCCTATGAGTTCCTGCAGAAGAGACAAGCAGAAGAGCATTGGGTTCATCTACATTATTATGGCTTGAAGGTAGGTGTGTGCTGGCTGCCGGGGAGGCTGCTGGGGCCTGGAGGCTCAGCCACATCTAGAACTGTTTTTAAATCTGGGCCCATGAGATTCAGGGAATCATCAAAAGTTAATGAAGAAAAGTAGGTCTGTAGGCTTTGATAGACCCTGCAGTGCTCTGGGCCTCCTCCACTGGATAATGTTTTGGGATCTTCATACTGGAAAAAAGGAGTTAGCAAACATCTAGGTCTGAGAATCACTCAAGTCTTGGATTACGAACTGAGCTTTGTGAAAGACTAGGGAAGCTCAGTCAGCTGAGTGTCAGAAATCCTGTTTGTCTGACCCACGTGCATGTCTGTCAGTCATGTTTATAAACAAGGTAAACAGTCAGATTTTTGAAGTCATAGCAACAGAAAAATTCCCACATTGCATGAGCATCATCCAAGAAAACGAAAGCAGACCATCAGTTAGCGATGTGGAACACCTGAACGGTGCAGTAATGACAGGATGGTCACAGTTTGGAACAAGTGATCCAACTCTGTCATTTCACATGTTTTCAGTATGTGGTGGTGATTCTTGGTTTTCTCCGTACCTCCAGGATAGCCGTTCTGAACACGAGCGCCAGTATTTATTTAGTCACGGTCATGGCCTTGCTGAAAACACAGAATTAATCAAATCTCCCAGGTAATGCTTTGATGATCTCCTACAGAAATTGCAGTAATGTATTGGGATTGTTTTCAGAGTAGTAGGCAGGTATATTCTTTAAAAGTCTGATCTTTGATAATTGTATCCACGATAAAAACGGAATTGTTCAAAAAAGACAAAATCAAATGAACCTTCAACTTAGGTTGCTTTCTCTGTTTCCCAGTGCTCTGACATTAAAACTGGTTGTTTTCACTTTGGGTTGTTGCTTCTTGTACGTTGTCACAGCCCTGCATTTTTTGGACTGTGAATACCATAAGGGAAAAGTAAAACAAAAGCTTCTTCGGGTTAAAATAAATTAAAACTCTGAAGCCAATAACTTCCATTGTTGGCAAATCTTACAAAACTTTCTTTTGTGATTTGTGAGACACCTGAAATTACTTGAAATGTGTTTGGGTTTGTTTCTTGGTGACTGCAGCTATACAGGAATCTCCCTGTGATGCAGTCAGTACTGGTGCTTCGCTGTAACCTGATGCAGCCGTGGCCCAAGTAGTAGCAAAGTGGCAGATTCTCTCCCTCTTTAATGGTGTGGGTGTATTTTTCTTAACATTTAACATCTCAGTGGAGCAAAGGTGTTCTGAGAAGTCTTTTGGATCTGACAGACAGTGGTACTTACATGGATGGGAAAGACTTTCTGCTTGTTGCACAAGTGAGTCTCTCTGTCTGTGGGACTTCACGTGACCCCTCTTACTGCTGTGTCAGGGCACCTGTGGTTTATGGATTTACTCTTGCAGTCCCTCTGCTGGGACACCTCTCTGTACAGAAGAGCTGGGATTCTGACTCCCTTTTATTTCATACCTTCTTTTTGAGCAGATGAATGTCAATAGCTTTTACTCTTGTTGGATTTACAGAGGAAGGTGGGAGAAGAAAGGGGAAAGCTCTCTTTTCAGGCTGATGTTTGTTTTGTAGAGTCACACAAGTAGGATTGTTCTAAGCAAGAAATAACCGTACTTAAACTTGGGAATTCCCATGACAAGCATTTTAAGGATGTGTTTTCTTTCCTTCTAGTGAATATTTAATGATGCTGATGCCTCCAAGCACAGAAGAAGAGAAGTAAGTGTTTGTTCAGAATGTTCAACGTCCATATTGGCTGGATGCTCTTTTTCATGGCTGCAAATGTGCTTGTTTATCTGCAGTGACAAACCAGTGGCTCCAAGCAATGTGCTTTCTATGGCCCAGCTGAGGACTTTACCCCTTGCCGACCAGATTAAGATCCTGATGAAGAATGGTTTGTAGCTTTTGTAATACATTTCAGTTTTACTTTGTGACTTCTAATTGCCTCAGATAAGGTACCTTTCCTAGTAGTACCAGTTCTGTCACCCCACCAGTCTGTCTGGCCCTCTGATTCTGTGAAGAATCCCAATCCCAAGCCTTTCCTTTCTCTGCACCTACTGTGCAGAGAAAAGCAGCAACAGCAGATCTTACTGCTGATCACTATGTTTGCAATCAGCTTGCTCTTCAAAGAAATTCTGTTCTGTTGACAGCCTTCTGGATACATCTATTTCAACAGGTATCCCCCGGAGTGTGAGGTCTGAATGTGAATCATAAATGGAAGGTTAATCCAACAAGCTGCATTTTGGCATTTTCTGGGAAGTTTTCAGTCATATGTATTTCATGGGTGTAATCTGGAAATTTTGTCCCTTCAGAGTTACTATCTGACGAGAGCAGATCCTGAGGACTTTGCCCTCAGGAGCTTTCTGTCTTGTCAGGTCTCTTTGTTTCCAAATACTGTCAAAGGCATAGATTCGTTTTATTTTTATTTTATTTTATTTTTGCATTAATTTGGGACCAGTTGAGCTAATCAACTTCAGTGCAACACTAGCAGGTGTTTTTAGAACAGATGATGCCAATAGTGGCAGGGGGCCCTTGTTAGAACTGAGGTTTGGGTTTTTTTCTAAGATACAGCTTTGAATGTGAACTTCGACATGAATCATAGTGTCCTGGATTTATAAATCTGTCTTTATCTTGTGCATTGAAGGAAACCCTTAATCTGGTGTGCATTTTGCCTTGCAGTGAAGGTCATGCCGTTTGCAAATCTGATGAGTTTGCTTGGCTCTGGGACTGACTCCACAGCAGTTCTCCGCTGCATACAGCAGGTGGCAATGCTGGTCCAGGGAAACTGGGTGGTGAAGAGGTATGGCTTGTCTTTGTTACTGGGACATGCTTTTCTGCTGGAAGGAGAGGATCAGAACAATGGCTTCTAGATACTCATGTTCCTTGTGTCCCAGTGTAGGCATGTGCTAAACTCAGGGTACTGTAAAATCTTGATTTAATGTTTGGTGTTTTTTAGTGCAGTCAGGTATTCAAGAGTTGACGTTAAAGGCTAATACCTTAATATCTACCCCAGCTAGAATTAAGGCTGAGCAGTGGTGTAATCTGTATTTGCATTTGATTTATGTCAGGGTTTTGATGTTGTCCTCACTCATGTTCTTTTGTGAGAGGTCTGTTCCTGAATTCTCTAGAAAGCATTACTCGCTTAATAAATCAAGCATGCGGTACTGACTGTTCTCCATGAAATGGATTCTGTGTCATCCTCCTGTTTGTTAGGATAAAGCATCCCACTGAGAATCAAAGTCTAACCTGCAGTGATTTTTTTTACCTGGTAGAGCACTGCATGCAGAGAATTATAGTCTCTGGAACAGCTCTTTGTGTTAAGATAAGTGGCACCAGCCACCAGTCGAGGTCTGTAACAGGATGTGTTTCAGCTGTTGTGATACATGCCTGTATTAGCACTGTGAGCAGGTTTTACAGCAACCCTTGCTGTCCTTCCAGCCATTCCAGAAGGAAGGTGGAAGCAAGTTAAAAGACAGCATATTAGCACTCAGATTGTTTTTATGTTATCGCTGATTTTTTGCTCTTAGTCCAAAGAGGATGTGTGTATCTCTAGCAGATCTGCATGTTTGGGGTGGTTGGGTACACAGCAGCACGTGCATACATCAGAGCTTTACATGGAGAGGGGACCCACTTCCTTGGCCTGGGTAGGGTAAAATTCACAAACCTATGTTGCCTGGAGGCTTTGGAGGGTGTACTAATGAGCATCATCCAGTTAGTCCTGCAACAGACAATAACGCAGGGTAGTGCTGGTCTTGGGGCTGTTTGGTTCAGTGTTGTTCTCTTAGGCCCTGGATTGCTGGGAAGGAAATAAAAACCTCTTGTGCCAGTACATCAGCATTTTGGCTAAATGCTGCCTTGAAGACTGCTACCGTGTTAGCCTGAGCATTTCTTAGATTCATTCTGGTCTAGTGCCTGCTGATCCAAGGGGGAGGGTATGCTTTGCAAGAACAAAGCAGAGCTTGTACCTGCATTGCACATGTCTGCTAGGCTTTGCTGCCGTAAGCCTTTTTGCACTGGTGTAATTGCAGTGATGTAATTACACCAATACTAATTCCTTTAATGAAAACTATGCTTTGGATATAAAGGTATAATTTAACTGCAGAACAGGGAGGACGTGTTTGTTATGTTAATCTTCACCAATGCCATTTTCTGGAGCATCTAGGAACTAATCCGTCTCCCTTTTTAATTAACAGTGATGTCCTTTACCCGAAAGATACTTCTAGTCCACACAGTGGAGTCCCTGCAGAAGTGCTCTGTAGAGGGAGGGACTTTGTTGTAAGTATAAAAGTGCTTGGTTTCTTTAAAGAAAAATGCAGGTGAAGTTTTCCTGAGAGGCCAAGGCATTGCAAAACTATGCTCTACTGCAATAAGCTGTTTTCTCCAAAGAAATTATTCATACTTTAATCCTTAAGGTGTTATTACAAGTTTGTCATGGGAGCGTTGGTGTAGGCTGACATTGTGGCTGGCTGGCAGGTTCAGATCATCTCTCGTTAACAGTATTCATCCCTTTGTAATACGTGCTGCAAGTGCCTATCACACAGCTCCCGAAGCCTGGGGCATACAGGAAGGTCAGAACTGGATAATAAAGTGTCTGTTTCTCCAGATACATTTCCATGGGCTCAGGACTGTGAGGTCTCGGGAGGGCAGTGTGGGTAAGCCTTGTGCTCCGTGCGCATGCACTGTTGATCTTTGAAAAGGACTTTATTCCCCAGAGCTGCTAATCAGTGAAAGGAGTTTGTTCCCAGGTGCCTTTTGTGACCAGTAGCTGCACATGGAAGTTGAAACAAATGCAGGTCTTGTAAACACACCCCACAGCAAAAAGGAGTGACCTCTGCATTGTGTTTATTTTTGCTAACAGTGGAAAGAATTAAATTCCAGAGTGGTTCCTAAGTTCATACTCAATTTATGGCTTCCAGCTGATGAGTGCATTGCTTTCATTTCATTCAGTTTGACCTGAGTGTTCCTCTTCTTTGCAAAGTTTTTGAGATTTAGCTCCGTATAGAAGCATGCTGTAAAAGAGACTGTAAGGATATTACAGTACTGGTGTAAGACAAAACTGATGGGGATCGGAACTGACTTGATGTCTGCCCATATGGAGACCTGGATTCAGGTGTGATTTCAGTCTTTAGGACACAGCAGATTAGGTGACACGTCATGTGTGAAGTTCTAGGGGCCAGAAATTATTATGCTTAGTTAAGTAAGCTGTAATGTTTTAGTGATTAAGAGGTAAAGATAAACTATTTTTATTTGAATTATGTCAAATATACCTTGTATGAGAAAGGGATCTGGGTTGGTCGTAGAGGCAAGTGATTCGCTCATTAGCTCTACCACAGGTAAGAAGTTAAAATGTTAGAAAATAGAAAGCATCAATATGTCTGGCTTTCAGACCAAGTGAAATGCTTGATCTTAAGGCTCAGAAATAGTGTACTGTGCTGTGTTGCATCTGTGGTGAAAATGTGTTCTAGCTTAAAAAGTTAACTTTATTTCCTCATATATATATTTGTGTAAAGTAATTAATAAGGTTAAAAATATTTATGACCTGTAGTGTCTTATGGTGTTCTCCTGTTCCATGCTTTACTTTGGGGGAGGAGGAAAAGTAGTGTGTGTTTATTCTGAAAGCTGATGGTTTTTCCCCAGATAATAAATTCAGAGGACAAGAGGACTGATGGCTGTAGGTGAGGGTAAAGGGCCTGATGAGAAATGGCTGCCTCAGAGTTGTGTGCAAGGAGAGCTGATAGGTTTCTTTGGCAGCGACTTCTTGAGCTTTAGAACAGGAATGCCCTGTGCCCTCGGGTGAGAGTGGTGATTTTGGCTGTTTGTGGACAGAGATAAGGACGCATAGATGACATTGTAGGGCAGGAAGACATTGGCAGTAGTGAGATCTTGAATTCTTCACAGCATTATTAATACACACAGACTAAAAGAAGTTGTAGTGTGTTTAAATGGAGCCAGGAAGAAATCAAAAGTCACGACCAGAGTGACTCAATCAAAAGTCATAACCTTCTGCCCAGGTCCTCATGTGTCCTGTTATCCTGCTCTCGGGGTGTCACTCCATAGGAGCTGCTCCGCAGAGCACCTGACTTTCCATGAACTGGGGACCAGTGTGTGAGTGACAGGCCATCTTGGCATAACTGTCACTGTGATGTGCACTGAAGAAAGGAATGTGCACTTTTTAGGGGGCTTGTGCTGAAACAGAAACAGTCATCGGTCTCTACAGGCCCTACATTAACTGAAGTGTTAACTGAAGAGTTTCTTTAGGTTGATGATTATATATATGTGGGAAGCTGAGCCTCAGGTGTGACTTCTGGAGTCCCAGCATCACTGCAGTGGATCTTTGGGTTTTTTTGGAAGCTAAATGGAGTTGAGTTCAAGAGATTCTTCACAGCTTTTGTAGTCACAGGTTCACCAAGACAAACTATGGATTCTCAAAGCTTTTGATACTGTGTTCATGGCCATTTAAGGACAGAAGAGGCCAGAAAGTGTTTTCCCACTGTCTGGCCAAGAATCAACTACTTCCACATTCTTGAATGGAACAGAGTTTCAGTTTTTCTAGTAAAGTCATTGAATGGGGTTGTTACTACAACTTCAGTAAAGCAACTGCTAACTACAGTTACTAGGGGTTTTCTCCTTTGTTGCTTTCCTAGATGTGGAAGTTCACACAGGACCGCTGGGTGGTGAGAAAGGAAGTGGCTACAGTTACAAAAGTGAGTGATGTTTTCTCTTCCTCGATCAGAAGTTGGTGGTAAGTGCTAGGCATTGTCTGTAGGTCGATAGCAGATGCTGCTGCCTCTTCTCAGGTTCACAGCCTCTGCGTTACTGCCGACTTTTAGTGTTGCTCACCGGGCGCCTTCACTTTGTGACAGGTATAGATACACACTCACTTTTGGCAATGTTTCAAGAAGCTCCTACAGTTACTACGACTCCACAGGGTATTGCTGGCCTTGTAGCTGAGCCACTGGAATGCATCTTGTCCTCATCTGCTCCAGTAGAAAGGCAGACACAGTTTGAATTAAGCTGAGGGATCCTGCCCCAAAGCCGATGAGTGCTTGTGCGGTTCACACCAGCTGATCTGCTTCAAGTGTGCTATGAAAGAGCAGCTCTTCTGTTGACATTTGCCAGTTGTGATTGAATAAAAGCTTTAAAGCAGCTCAGCACCTGAATGTTCTGTTAAAACTGGCACATGAATGAGAAACATTAAGTAAAGAGGGAAAAAAAACCCAAACATTTCCTTAAAATGCAGTAAAATGATAAAAAGTGAGTCAATATATATGCACAGGCCATCTGCTTTTGGAATGAAAGATCCAGTGCTGCTTAAAAGCTGTGCATATGTAGGTGCAGCATGTCTGACCTGCAGCTCTGAAATAAAATTAACATTGTAGAATATGCTTTGCACATTAGAGTCTTTTCATCTCAGCATGAAAGCTCCCTGCACAGAACGTGCCGTGCCGTGTTTGACTCTCAGGTGATTAATCACCACTGTTCTCCCAAGTCCTGCGGGAGAGTCTTGGTGCAGAGAAGGTTCGGTGTCTCTGACTTAGCTGGGTGTGTGTCAGTGGAGGTGTGCCACATATATATCAACTTGGCCCCTCTCTTCCTGTCTGATGGAGCAATGCCCATTTCTGCATGGCTGCATATGTCCTATGAAAATTGACTTCTGTACTATTTATGCTTTTTTTTTTTTCTCTTTCAGCTTTGCCCAGAAGATGTGAAAGACTTCCTAGAGCACATGTCTGTGGCAAGAATAAATAAAGGTTGGGAGTTTGTGCTCCCTTATGATGAAGACTTTGTTAAAAAGCATCCAGATATAGTTCAGAGGCAACACATGCTGTGGATGGGCATTCAGGCCAAGTAAATGACTTCTTTCATTTTGGGGAATAAGATAAAACCAGAAAACTATCTAGTACAAAGTTTCTACAGACATTGATAGATGATTTGATATGTATTGCTCTGAAGGTTTCCCCTCCCATTCACCAGGCAGTGGTGTGGTGGGAGTGTCACTGTGTGATTCAAGTCATTCCTGTTCCTTGGGTCCCTGGAGATACTGAGTGTTCTGGCTAGTGGCTAAAGCCAGCATGGCTGCACGAAGGCATAACGCTTGAAACTGTCCTATTGTATTTTGTCTTTGTTTTTCAGATTAGAAAAGGTCTATAATCTTTTAAAGGAGCACTTGACACCAAAGAAACAAGAGGCACAATCAGGTAATGATCCAAGCAGAAGAACTTGAAGCACATACATCCCTCCATATGCCAGGGGGATGTTTTGGAGTTCCTTTCTGGTTCTGAGCGTGGCAGGGACTGGTCTTATTTTGTTTAGTATTTTTTCCTTCATGTGATTTCCTCTGGATTATTTCAGACAGATCTTGGTCTTTGCTGGTGTCAGTGATGTTGGGGTGACACAAGGTGACTGTAGCATCCTTGTAGCAGAACAGGGAGAATTCCTTGGCACTGGAACCTTGCTGTTTGAGAGCATAAAACTAGCTGGTTCTGTGATTCACTTCTTCATTCAAGGCAGCTTGTATGGTGTAAGGGTGAAGCAGCTCCTGAGGAGAGGACAGGGCCAGTGCACAAGTAATTCTCACCTCTGTTTGCAAGCTAATGTGTGTGAGGTGATTTTTTCGTTTCCCCTTATTTGCACTGGACTGTCTGTGGTGTGGTTGAGGGCTGAACAATTAATGAAGAATGTGTTTGGCAGGGCTCTATAAGGAGGTGAGAAGCTGTCTCTTTTTGACAGCTTTCTGCACTATGGATGCCAGTGAGAATGTCAAAGTAGCTGCTCCATAATCTTAAAAGATTGTGAAAACTTGAGAATCCGGAGAGTTTTAACTAAGCATTTTGCTCATTGCCAGACACTGGAGTCAATGAAGAGTATAAGCAAAACTGACAAATATGAGTCCGTTTCCATGCCCTGTGTCTGATCTGCTTGGAAAGATTAGATGTTGTGTTATTTGGAGAGGATTAGTGAGTGTAACAGCAGAGGAGATAACAGCCTGTGTGCCGCGCATGCTTTTACCTTTGGTGTTGAGACTGATTGCTCTGCTGCCAACACACCCCTTCCTTTCACCCTTGGGTAGCTGGATGTGGGGAGGACACCCCCCCAAAATAAAAAAACCAGTTGTGCAGAGAAGCATTGGGTCACATGTAGAGGTGTTTAAGGAGCCTGTATCCTGGTTTCCTGATTTGCAGAAAAGGCCCTAGTGATTGAACACATAGGCTTTGTCTTTGCTCCAGGTTCCTTGACTGGATCACTCTTCCTCACCACCACTCCCCAAAGAAAAGCCACCAACCCCCCCCAAAACTAAAGTAAAATCTAAACAACAAACTGGGTTTATGTCTTAGGTTTCACAAGCAGGTGATGTTTCCTGATTCTCTTTCACTGTGAGCCCTTCAAGAAACATTCTGCAAGACTAGAGCCCTGGTTTGTGAGATTTATGGTATGTTTTGTTTCTTACTAGCTCATCCATTGTTGGTTTCTGGAGAGCAAAGGGTCAACATGGCTAAAGCTAAAGTCAAGCAGAACTATGGGCAGCTGGAGAAGGAGTTCCAGAAGCAAAAGGCAGAGATGAAATCAAATGACACCTCAGCCAAGATGGATGTTTCCAATATCCGCATTAAGGAGGAGCCTGTGAGTGACGAGGAGCCAATGGATACCTCGGCTTATAAGGGCACAAACAACGGCATCGTCAACGGCCTCCATGAAGAAGAGGACTCCACAGGTTCTTTAAATGGCCACTTGCCTGGAGGCTGCATTGACCGGGTAGCCCAAGAGCTGAAGGCTTTTGTGTCGTCAACATTTAAGAAACAATTTGTACTCACCCTGAGTGAGCTTAAACGGTTATTTAACCTTCACTTGGCCAGTCTGCCTCCAGGACACACGTTGTTCAGTGGCATTTCGGACAAAATGTTACAGGACATGGTGTTGGACACTGGCTGCAAACAGATCTTGGTGCCTGTAAGTATGTTTTTCCCTTGGTGTACTTTGAGGAGAGACTGGGAGGTCACTTAAATGTCAGAGCTGTGAAATATGTGTACTCTGTCCTGGTGGCCCAGAGAACAGATGTCCAGTATTGGGTATGTTGAAGCTGCTGGAGGTTTGTCTGATGTCCTGCTTCTGGCAGGCCCTGCCCTCTGCTGTGTGGTGTGCTGCACAGCTTAGTTGTCTTGGGGCTCTGCTGCTGCATCCATGCTGTGGGCTGCAGTGACTCACCATCCCAACTTGCTCCTGCTGGCATGGAATCCTAGAATGGTTTAGGTTGGACCTTAATGATTATCTAGTTCTCTCCACCCCTGCCTCAAGCAAGGACACCTCCCACCAGACCAGGTTGCTCTAAGCCCAGTCCAACCTGGCCTTAAACCCCTCCAGGGATGGGGCAGCCACGGTTTCTCTAGGCAACCTGGGCCAGGTTATCACCACATGATCTCAGTCCCAGATTCCAGTCAGCTCTTCTGGAGTTGCACAAGCTCCTTCTCTCAGGGACAGGGACACAGCTAGGGGAGGAAAGGTGGCAATGGCTGCACGGGAGTGGCAAGGGCACCCAGCAGAGCCCTCTGGGAAGTGACAAACCATACATGCAGCAGGTTTCTTTTGTCACTCCTTCCCTACTAGGCTTGCAGGAGAGATGTCTTTGTTCCTTTGTCTTTATGGAAATGACATGTGTGACTGAATGAGACAGGGCCAGGTTTGTGTGACAGTAGATTGCTTAGGAAAGGAAAGGGGATTTGGCATGGGAAAGAGCCTAGGAGGAAATTAATTTTGCAAGACATCTGGCAATGCTGATTGCATCGCAACCAGAAAACATGGGAGTCAGCTGCCTTTGGGGAGAGAGGAAAACAAACACGTGGACTGCTGGAAGGAACAGGCAGGGTGGAAAGAGGAGGAAGCAGGCAGGCTGAGGAGAGAGCCTGGAGCATGGGAGCTGAAACCCAGCTAAGGAATAAGGGTTACTTCAGGGGGAGGAGAAGTAACGTGTTCAGTCATGTGCAAAGTACATGTTGTGGCACCTGGGAACCCAGTAACAGACTTGAAATGTCACTGGGGAGACCACCAATTTTGGTACTTTCTGCTTTCTCTCTTGGCAGCCTCTAAGTCCTGGGGTAGTGTTTGCTTGGAACTGCCTTAGTGCTGGCTGGGCTATGCTTTGGCCACAGCCTAATGTGTGCCTTTGCCGTGCTGAAGGTAAATAGCTGAGGTCATCGGTGCTCTGTTATTTGGGACTGGGACTTGTTTGTTTTGGAAATGTGGGGATTTGGGAAAATATTCCATCTACTCTGTGCTCAAAGGCTGTGAGGAGTAAAAGTGGGATAGTTTCTTTTTTCAAAAAACAACCAAAATCCTTCGGAAGAGAGGTGGCTGGGGACTTCCTTCTGTCTGGTAGACTGTCACAGGAGACCTGCAGAGGTGTACAGGTGGTCACTGGAACGTCTCTTGCTGGAGGTTTGCTGGAGGCTTTAGTTCTGCTGACCTAGAGTTTACTGCAAAACTTGAGATTTCGTACAGGAGCCTGTATAAACCTGTGCTGTTACCAGCAATGTACGTTGTTCGCCCCAAGCCTCCACTGATGCTCTGTGCAAATGGAAAAGGGTCCTGCAGCTGGTTTTACTCTGTGTATGGGCTCAAGCTCTTTGTTTTTTCTCAGTTGTTCCCTTGGGACAATTTTGTCAGAACTCTACGAGGGTGCCTGCGCTCAGGGAAAGCCTGGGAGGGTTGTTTAGTGTGGGATTTCATAGTTGCTCATCTGCTTTCTGTGATCCAAGAGTGCTCTGGTGATAAAAATCAATGATCTGAGGTAATTAAAATTGTTCTGTGGGGGGTGAAGACAACTCATGGCTTGCATGCTGCCCTGTTATGGAAAATATGTTGCTGGAAATGGCAATTGAAACCTTAGGAGTGGATGCAGGATTAATTATAAAGCTGGCCAGCTGCACCAGGGTACGAGATAAACAGGATTTCTGGGGAGCCAGAAGAGGTATCAGTGCAGGCTGCAGTGGAGCTGTTGGGGGGGCACCTGTGCTTTGTGCCGTCCTTGAGTGGGAGGGAAAAGCTCAGGCAAAGAAACAACAAATTCTGGGCAGAGGCCCCCAGTGCTCTGTGGGTGAGCAGAGGGGTCCCCAGCAGACCCTGTCCCTGTCCTTGGGGTGGTGCGGGCTGTGCCTGTGCAGGACTCTGGCTCCTGAGCCTCTGCACCTGTGTCCTTCAGGCTGGTGGGTGTTCTGCTGGCTCTCTCCCCAGGTCCCTGGAGTGCCAAGCTTCTGCCCAAATCTTGAGGCTAGTTTTGGGGCATCAGGAAATTATGTGAGCGTTGCTGATGTCCGGCCTGGCTCAGGTAATGGAGGGAATGGGCCCTGCATGCAGGGCAAGCCCTTGGGGCTGGTGCCGATGCAGGCTTCTGGAGAGGTAAACTCAATGGTTTACCTCTAGGATTATTCCAGCTGGTGAGTTTTTTTTCTGGCAGACTCAGCCCCTTTCCATCTGGTTTAGCTATAACATGAGGCTGCCTGGTGTGGCAGTTCTTAGGGCGTGCGTGGTGGGACTGACCCCAAAGCCAAGCTGTCCTCCCCGAGAGCTTCCTTTTGCAAGTGGCAGCCCTGGAGACCGGGGCAGCACCGCATCTCTTGAGAGCCCTGAACTCACTCTAGGGGCTTGGAGCAGGAGGTGCAGGGCAAATATTTTAAAGAAGAGTTTTAAGGCAGTGGAGAGCTGTTTCAAGGTGAGGCTGGAGAGATGAAGGTAATGAACATAAAATGTCCAAGGGACAGTGGATGGCAGGACTGTAAAGCTGTCTGGAGAGAGCAGCATGTCTCTGAAGAGCTGCTGGTGGCATTTCCCACGCCTAGGGACAGGCTGTGTGACAGCAGAGTTTGCAATGGTTTGGAAGAAGGAGGTTCTGTGGGGTTTTCTTCCCAAATCAGTGCTGTGTTGGCTGGAAGCAGTTTCCACACAGAATAGCCAGTTGAACACAGCTGTGTCTCAGAGCTTGTGACTCAGCTGGAAGCAGTTTGTACTCCGGGTCTGTTGAGCAACTTTCTCTGAGTGAGGTATCTTCTGTCCGGGTGCTGCCAGCACCAGCGTTTCACCTGTGCTGCTGCAGCAGGTTTTTTCTGGAGGGAAACTCAATTACTTGATTTTTATCTGTGCTGAATGCAAGCAATTATTCCTCAAAAGTGAGTGTGCTTACGAGAACCATGTTGCAAGTCTAGTAAACCTGAATTCTGGCTCTAAACCAGGTGTAAAACCTTGTTATATTCCAGCCATTAGACCCCAGGTGAGAGCCAAAGTTGCTAATCCACCAGGCAGCTCCCACTGGGCAAAACTCTTCCCCTGTGCAATAAGCCCAGAGGCAAAGGGTGGAAGGAAAGGCTGATCTTTCACTCCACAACCACAAGTGTCTTGGTATGGTGTGATGGAGGCTGGCAAGAAAGGTTTGATTTGTACCAGCTGCCAGGACTGAGGGATGCTGGAATAATCGGGACTGGCTTATTAGCTTTTCATAGATTGATTTAGGTCATCTGGGTGGTTAGCAAGGAATAAATTGTTAGTGACAGACAGGAAGAGACATGTCAGGAATGGAGTCATATTCCAGCATTGCTCATTAGTCCCTGCTCCAAGGAGAAATGTTAAGGGAAATAGATGGTATTTTATTTTTTCAGGAGTTCTGGGCATGGAGGGGAGGCAGTTGTGTTCCTTCTTGAGTGCAGGGGTGTGAGGCCTCTGTCTCAGAAATATCAAATGTCTTTCTCTACCTTGGCACATGGAAAAAAAACAGCAAACAAACAAACCCACTTCATTTTTGCAGCCTGCAATGAGCAAGTGCCTGGTTCACTGTCCATCAGTATTCAGTCTTCTGGAGTCTGCCCCAAAGCAGAGGTGACAAATACCACAGAAGCACAGTGCTTGTCAGTAACACTGACATGGGACTAGTGAAGCAGATCAATATAGGATAGAGTCTGAATCTTTAAAACCTGCACTGTAAATGTAAAAACCTCCAGAAAGACCCTGCAATGCACTTGGTGCTCTTGATTGGATACTGCTTTGGATGGTCTGGAAGCAAATGCTGCTGACAAGAAAAATCTGGACATCTTGCCATGAGGTACTGGCTAAGGTCCAAGGCCTGGGATGGTTCTGGTATGCAGTGGTTGACACTCCACCAGTGGGAAATTGTCAGCATGCAAAATGCACAGGATTCCAGCATGCCCGGCCAGTTCCCTTTTAAACCTGTGAGGTGTTGGAAGTGAGCCAGACATTGGCACTGAGGCCCACGGCAGTGCTGTGGGTTACCCCACTCTCACCAGAAGCATCCATCAGACGTGGCCTGGGCATATCCAAGGCATGTGGTGCTCATCTCATTCCCTAGGCCATCCTTAACCCCTCATTAATTGGGGTCTGTGCTGCAAATCACCCAGCAGGACAAGTTTGACGCAGCCCTGAAGAAGCCACCAGGGCTGTGAGAAGGTGCCTGCCCTGCAGCTGCAGGACAGGCCTGGCCTGAGCACAGTTACCCCATCCAGTGTGGAATGGAGTGGAGCTTATGTTGTTTCAGCAGTTCTCATTACATGGCCATGACGTTTGTGATTCAGTAATGGGTGTCCAGGGCTCCTGTATCCAAAAAGTTATTAAGCAGAACTCATTAAATAGGTGGTTATTTTTAACAGCCTCCTCTTCTCAGTTTCCTCCACAGACTGCTGCTTCACCAGATGAACTAAAGGTCTACGCGCTTTGGGAAGCTGGTGATACTTATGATCAGGTAAAGATAAAAATGTGACCTTCCCAGATATACACTTAGTGAGCACTCGGCGTGGTTTTCCTGGAACCAGTCCAGCAGGGAGTTTTCCGCTTTCCCTATGGAAGTGTCCGGTTTTCAGTACCATTTCCAGGAGAGAGCAAGCTCTGAGCTCACAGGGTTATCGTTGCTGTGTGAAGGACAAGGCAGTGTGGGCAGAAGTGATGTGAGATGTTGGTGATACACGTCAATAACTAGCTCAGTGGGATACAAAAGACTTTGAACCTGTGAGAAGAAAGGACTCTCCAATGCAGGCTGACACTGGGATCCAGTCGAGGGTTTTTGGGGTCTTTTTGATTCTGCAATGGTAATGCAACTTTAAGCAGAGAGGAAATCAGGTTGTTAGGTGATGTATCCACTTATACTTAGAATAGGAAATTATTGCAGCATATGTGAGTGTCTCCTGAGTTCTAATTGCTACCAGAGTAAATTGTGGGAAAGGGAAGGTGCCTAACAAAATGTGGATAGGCAGTGTAATTCCTGTGTCTGTGGTCTAAATAAATGTTTATAGGTAGAGAGTCAAGCAGCATCTACCCTCCTGGAAACAGTTGAGAGGAGTGTGTTGCAGCCCCTTCCTCAGCACGTTCTTGAATCGTTGGAGGTGCCCCAGGTGACAGGACGGGTGCACGGAGAGCCTTCAGCGGCCAGGGTGCTGCTAGGGAGCAGATGTGTATGGGGTGGTTTCAGCACTGTGAAGCAAGAATCTTCTGATGTAGCTCAGTGAATGTTTCCTACAGACTGAAGACACGTGCAGTTTTGATACATGGACAGAGAGGAGTAATTGTTCTTCTCTTTGTATTTATGATACATTTTCTTCTAAAGCATCGCCAAGTTTTGCTTGAAATCTTTTCCAAAAATTATCGAGTGCGCAGGAATGTCATCCAGAGTCAGCTGAGTCAGGAGTGTGGGGAAGATCTGAACAAGCAGGAGGTGGACAGAGTGTTAAAGGTAAGTTTCTGTTCTCTTGTGGTTTGATTCAATTAATACATGAATTTTTAATGCTTGGTTTTAGCAAAGGATCACAGTTTACCTTGAATTGACAACACAGTTGATGCTGGAATGTGGACAAAGCCTGTTTCTCTGCTTGTTTCTTAAAAATACAGATGTCTCATTCTACCTTTGTTGCCTCAGAGGAGTAGTGATTTTGACTCCTGTTATTTTGCATTGTTGCAATGAACCTTTATTTGTCATCTTGGACCAGCAGAGAATAGAGTGTAGTAAATATCATCCTTCAGAGTTATTTTTAAATCCTGCAGAGTTAAACAGCAAAGGGGTGGGAGGGCTCTGCACAGTGGTAGGTGTTTACCAGCTGACTGCTCTGAGTTAACGCTGAGCAGCGCAGGTGCCACACGATGAGGAGGAAATGCATTTTGTTCTCTAGCAGGACATGCAGCAGCCAACGGAATAAAACCAGAGCCCAGATGAGCAGACAAAGTAGTAATTAACACATTTAATTGTGAATGTTTATTTGAATCCTTTCATCTGCCTTTGAAGGTGCACGATTTACTTGCTAAAGAAGCTTTAAGGTACAAAGTACTGACCGAGATTGACAAGCATTAGAAGCCGTGTAGGACGGCGCGGTGGAAAGCAGCCAACTCATGTAATTCTTTAATCACTCTTGCTGGGTCTTTGCTCAGTCACCCACTTCAGTGAGACAAGTGCTGAAGTGCTTTATTACACTGCAATCTGGAAACTTAACGATAGCATATTTGAAAAATTGCAGATCTGTTGCGGTGATAATGAGTAAACTGGTCGTGCTTGAAAGAACTTCATCATCTTAGCATTAAACTGAGCTGAGACATTCTTGCCTGCCAGACAGTGTTTTGTGTGCTGGGATGCAGATTGGTCGAGTGACTTCAATGAGCTCAAGTATCAGCTCTCCTGGAACATCTAGACAATGTACTGCCATCAGGTTTTCATGCTGCTGCTGCTGTGTAACTGATAACCCATTTCTGGAAAAAAGACCTGCCCCTAGAAAAACGGGTTACTGGTTTTATTATTATGTAAGTCATCACGCCACCAGCCTTGTGTTGTGTCAGGCTTCTCAGCCTTGAATACTTTTGTCACAGAACTATGTGAAAATTACCTTTGTTTCTGAAACAAAATTTAGAAGTCTGATTTAATGAAACAGGAAGATTCTCAGGCTTCTTCAAGCCACAAGAGATTGGATTCCTTTTGGAGTGAGATGGGATTTGTTGACTCGTGTTTCCCCATCTGCGTGTGCTCCTTTTCTGTGCACAGAGGAACAGACTAATGGGGTTTGTATTTTTGCACCTGCAGATCAAGCCTGCAAACTCTTTCTAGCCTCCACACTTGGTTTTTTGTGAAGTGTAAGTCCCAAGACATCAAAAAAAGGATACTTTCTTCCCTTTAAGCTCCACAGCATCAGTTCCCTAGCAGAGCTTAAGCCTGTGGTGTATCATCTGACTGGGAGGGTGGAAGCCAAAGAGAAGCCATTCGCTTACAGCTGGAGAGACTTGGTGCTCATCTGATAGCAATAAGAAAATGAGCCCCAGGAAACCCCTTTTACTGAGCTTCTTTGCTGTGGTGCTGACCCACTATAGGCTGAGAATTCCAAAGCCCTGCTCTGAGGTTGGACTGTTCACTACCGTAGAATGCTGTTTCTTGCAAAAGTCCATCATACTCCATCCCGGTCCCGCTGCTCCCTTCAGGCCCCACTGTAGCTTCAGCCTGTGTTTACCCCAGTCCCCCTTGTCCTCACCTTTCCCAAGCTGGTTTCTGCATCTCCTCTAAAAAACCCAGGTTCTTGCTGCCGTGGCATCGTTTGTTCTCCTTGTGGCCTCTCAACCTTCACCCTCTTGTGTTGGTCATCTTCAGTTAAGCTCTATGGTGTTCAGGGTGGAGACAAACTGCTGCTCTGGATTCGTCCTCTCTCTTGTGCACTGGAGGGCACCTGTTTCTCACCAGAGTTGCTGTCCCAAAGCCAGTGGTTCCCAAGCCCTTACAGACTTTCCCTTTCTCCCCAGGACTGCTGTGTGAGCTATGGTGGAATGTGGTATCTTAAGGGGACAGTGCAGTCTTGACAGCAGTGGTGGTGGTTCCAGGTGATCTCCAGGACGAACGAGAGACCCTACAGCGGGTGACACAGAGTAATGCCATGTCCTCGGGCGTGTGGGGCAGGATGTGACCTCCCCTGGGGCATGTGGGCATTGCAGCCATGGACATCATGACACACTCAACACTCGTCTCCGCTTGGCTGCCCGGACGCGAGAGCAACTGGGAAGACAACGTTGGGACCCTGTCTGGGGCTTGATTAATCTGGGATTTCTTATGTATTTCAGTTCCCGTACTGTTTGGTTAGAAAAGAATAAAACCATATGCTGACACAGACATGATGGAAAAATCATGGTCTAATACTTTATTTTGTAAGTATTGCAAATAAATGACATCTGTTTACAGGCAGCTCCGTTTCTGTTAAATACTTAGAGGCTCATACCTCGGTCTGAGCATTGCCATAGCTCTTTGCTGCTCTCCTTACGACGACAACATTGTCGTGTTGGTGGAAACGTCGGGGAACAGGAAGTCACTGAACCCTGTGCTACACAGCGACTCTTCTCCCCCCTCGCCGGGAAAGGAGTTCCTTGAAACAGCGTGGATCACCGGCTGGATTTCTTCGATCGCTGTGGGGTTGGTCTGGGGGATTGTCTTGCATTACCCTGTGCCCCTGCAGCAAGGTAAGTACCCGGACACGCCCTCAGGAAGGCACCCCCTGCAGTTACCACACAGCAACAATGTAAAAGCTCTATTTTTTGTAATTTTTTTTTAAAATAAAATGTTATCTCCAAGGTGGGTTCTACCCTGCCCTGTATTTGCCCGAGAAGAACTGGAAGCTCCACCCGCTCCTTTTGTAGCCCGGGGGGCTCAGGGAGGAAGGAGAGGTCAGGAGTGTTTCAGTTGGGGCTGTCTGGGGGAGCAGGAGGTGCTGTCAGGGCGAGGGCCCTGCTGCACAGCGTGCTGTACCGCTGTACCGGATCTGTTTGGGCCAGGTTTAGTGTTGAAGCCAAACTGGAAGGAGTTACTTTACAGGAAAGAATAACCCTGCTGCAAGCACCGAACAGCAGAGTTGACTGCTCGTGTTCGTGGCTGTAGTTCCCATCACATGAGCAGCTCAGGGAGATTCTATTTCATCTCCTTACGCTCAGAACGGGCTGAGTTGAGTTGTTGTCTGAAGTAAGCAGATTAAGGTACTTAATCCAGATGGGATTGGCTGGGATTATTGGTAGCATGCTTACGGCATTTCACGTTTCTGTGGAAAACACCTATTTTTAAACTGCTAAAACTCTGCCACAACAAATAGTCTAGTGTAGTTCGTTAACCACGTCAGTGTAATTGGAAGGTGTTTGAAGTTCAGGCAGTTGCTGCAGCCTTGGTCGTGGTCCGTGCACGCGCCCGTGGCTGACACATCCCTCCTGCAGCCCCAGCGCCACCCGAAAAGCTCTCAGCAAGTCACGCTCTGAGAGAAGGACCCAGCCTCGAAGGTTTTATTGCACAGCAAAGTGTTGAAGTTCAGGCAGAGCTTGCAATGGCCCAGGCAGCCAAGGGAAGGGAGATTACAGAAGAATCAAGTGTTTCTGTGGAAAGCAGAAGTTTTTAAAGCATAAAAACCTGCGTATGTACAAAGTGCTCTAAATTAGCCAACAGTAACAAATCACTGAATATCACCTATTTAAACAAAAAGTCTAAATTGCCTTCACATGTCTTGTGGTCCAGCAGGCGTGGATCCCTTTCCCCCAAAATGCTCAGGAATATTAGAAGGTGACATTTAAGGTTACTGCCTCCCAGTAGCTGAGCTGGGGAGCCCTCCAGGTGATGAGGATCGAAGTGTGAGGGAAACAGTGACAGGACAGGGAACCCCATGGCAGAAGAGCAGCTTCTCTGCCTCCCCACCCTGCTGCTGTTTTGACCAGCTGACAAACACCCCAACTAGGAGGAGAAGCTGCCCCTGGATTTCTATTCCAGACAGGCCTACCCCATGCACTGTCACTTTTTTAAAAACAGAAATTTAATGGGAACCCCATCTGAGCCAGGTAAGAAAGATGGCAAGGCTAAAGAATGCAGGTGCCATCTGCACCAGGTGTACTGTTTCCTGACTGGCACAGACAGGCATAATTACTGGTTAGACTTGTATCTTGGCTGGATTGTTTATTTGCTTAGAAAACCACAAGATTCAAATGCCCATTTTGAAACAGTTTTGCAGAATGCAATACATGTTTTAGAGACCCTCTGACATTACAAAGACTTAACAGCTGAAGAACAGCTCTACACAAGCTTGGTGGGGTACAACATAAGGCAGAGAGAACTGCAACAGCAGCAGCTGGACTAAAGCTGGGCAACTGTCAACATCCTGTGTCGACTGTTGGCTGTGTCTGGTATGTCACAGCAGCTCAGACAGACACCAAATCAAACGTGACAGCCTTTATAAGGAGAAGGATGTCACCTGTCATTGTGCCCTCCCCCCTTGAATCTTAGCCTGTGTTTTCTTGAAGCAGTTTTACAGAACATACTTCTCCATGTTCTTTGTGGTTTTTTTTCAGAATTTGAATTTATATGAATTACTACTAGGTAGTAGAGGAGGAGAGGAAGAAGAAGAGCATGGTCCTGTTTGCAGCAGGCTGTGTCCATCCTCCTGCCCCAGGCAGCATGGAACAGATCAACAGCAGCTGGCACCGGGACCTAGAGACAAGACCTCAGGGTTCTGTACCTGTTCCTTCTCCTTCAAGCACTTGGAGTTTGTGGTATGTAAGACTAAAAGCTATTCCACTACGTCAACACTACTACTAACGTTAAATAGCTAAATTGCAACTTTCTATCTTACCAAATACCAAATACACATAAAAATGTACTTTGCAGACATTCCACCAACGAACAGTAGGCCCCAAATAACAATAATTCACAGTATCTTGTCTTAAGACAAAGTGCCCTATGAAACCATACCTAAAAAGCCACGCAAACTTGACAGCAAATCCTTTCTTAGTAGGAAGACATTCATACTTATCTGTGGGAGAGCTTAGTGCACGTGGAAATGTGGTACTGGCTTAAGCCAAGCAGAGCACAGGCTGCTGTGCCAGCTCTCGCCTCCCTGCCAAAGCAAGTTCCTCTGGACTACTAACCTCACTCTCCAGGAAAAAGAGGCTGCCCCTGGTCCTGCTCAGGGGCTTTGGTTTTGGTACTTTTCTGCAGAGATGTGCTCACAGGGCTAGATCACCGTGCAAACTGAAAGAAAGCCTTCATCTGATTCCGTGTGGGAAGTACGGTACCGATTTCTCAGCTCTGTCCTTTTTGAAGTGGACTAAGGAAACTGGTGTCAGTTACTGCTCTGCCTGGAGATAAGTGTAGTAGGAAGTAGCAGTGTAGTATTAAGCTCTGATGGCTGTTTTCTTTACAACCACTACTTTGTGTAACTGTGCTAAATTAACATTAGGTCTACCGCTACATGGGTACAGGGGGGACTAGCTGTTAACTAATGAACTTGTTCACTACAGGTCTAACAAGCCAATTCAAAACATTCATTTTGAGTGTTCAGGAGACATGTCAGTACAAGGGGGCTTCTGACATTTGCACCAAGTTTTTCCCCTTCTTGACTAACAGATTAGTCATCAACAGAAACCAGGCCATAAGTGTGTCCAGTGTCACGGCTGAGAGGAGAGGGGCTTGTACTTAGCTCTGTGTTCATCTATTTCTTCCTTTGTTTTTCTGATACAGCTAAAAATTTCCTTGAAGAGTGCTTTATATTCTGGAAGAGCATTTGTGGGAGAGTCACTCAGCTCCACGTTTGTCAACTCTTGACTGCTAGCTGAAAGATCGTACTGGGCATTCCCCACATTTAGGTCTTTGGGATACTGCTTCAGCGTTTGGACGGCCTTGTGTTTCAAAGAATCTTCATCCATTTGACACTTCTTCAAAAGTTCCTCATACTTCACTTTCAGAGCGTTGTACTGAGCATCAACTTCATTGAGTACGGAGATTCCTCGCTGCTTCACAGCTTCAGCTCTCCTAATACATGTTTCTTCATGGCCTCTCAGAATGTCTGCGCCCGCGGCACTGCTCAGGAACGTTTCGCTGCTGCTCCGTTTCAGTGCCTTCTTCTCCAGCTCCGACACAGTCAGAAGTCCATCATCTGCCAGGCTCTGACCAAGCTCCCTTTCTAAAGATTCCTTGAATGAAATGAAAAAGGATTCTGGCACCAACTTCTCTGCATTATGGAATGCGTTTTCAGACTGAAGTATCTGTCGCATTTCAGCTACTTCCACTTCCAGCTCCTCTGCACGAGCCCGATACAAATTGCTATCAACCAGCCTCTGTTCAAGGTCACAGTTTTCTTTTACCATAAGACTATATTCCTCCTCCATCGTTACCCTTTTCTCCTTCTCCAGGTTAAGTTGGGCTTGCAGAACTGTAACTGCCTTTTTTAAATTCTCGTTTTCTTCTTCTAGAGGACTTAACTGACTATCCAGTGAAGTGATCTTTTCTGCAAACACATGATCATAAACAAAATACCTGCAGAAAGAAAAATAAGCATTATCAAATGTAGGAGGTACAGCTGACCTAAAGTTTTCTTGTCCTGGGTAGCTGGTGACAGACTTAAACTGTGTGCCAACGCACCTCATGGTATGCACAGCAGTCACAGATGGACCTGTGAGTCCATTTAATACTCAGAACAGTCTGACAATATTTATATGCCATCAAATCAAACCCCTCAGCTTAAGCAGAATGGCAGCTCATTAACAGGTTCAAGTTACAGACAAGCTTACTTTATAGCAAGACCTACAGTTTAAGTTTAAATAAACATTGCCTCCATGTATCATGCAGTGTTTTCTGACACTCAATTTTTTTTCTGCAGCCACTCCACGCGTGTAACTTTTACCACGTGCCAGTTGTGGAAACAAGCTTCAAAACTGGCAAGGCAATTCTGTAGGCTGGGATTTCCACAAGCCTCTGGCAGCTTGAAGGAACCCACTTATCTTTTGAATTGAAAAGAAGTTAACTTATTTTTAGATGGACAGGTTTATTCTACAGTCCTACCTCTACGTAGTGCTTAGCCCAGACACAAAAGCCTGTTCTGCCTGTCTCTGCAGGTGCTTCGCTTATGAAGTTACCTTCTAGTACCGAAGCTAATTTGAGCTTTCACCCCAGCTGACTGTCCTGATGGGCAAACTAACACAGTTCAGCTGGGCAGAACTGCTCTAAATTAATAAAACAGCCCAGAGCTCCAGGCACTATTTTCCCCCACCTTAAGCAGCATTTGAACCAGCTCAAGTTGGGGAAAGCTATCGCAGAAAACCTCCCCACCTTGAAAAGAAAATATCCACAGGCATCTATGGAAAAGGTAAGTTACAGAAAATATTTTGCATTTAGGCTGCTTTCAATCTGAGAAACAAAGAAAGCAGGGTTTAAATTGCTCTACGCTTTCTAGGCTGTTTGATGTGGTTGGAGACTTTTGGAGAGAACCTTTCAAGACAGAAAGCAGGACCTGCAGCTCCTCATGCACAAAGAGCAGTGTGGTCTAGAAGTACGCCAGAAGCAGTGGCATCACCACACCGTGCAGGACTGCACAGCTACTTTCCTAGCTGTGACCATAAGATGGTTTCCTGCTAGCTTGGTGTTTGGGCTCGGGCCTTAGTTTTTAAAGCTTTGCTTAAAATAGTTTCCATGTTCTTTTTGTCATGCAAGCTAAAATGTCTTACTGGCGAAGGTCATAGAGCTCCTTCAAACATGAGAAACTGTGCATTGATCTTGGCTGGTCAGCTCTCTCGTGGCTCATCCGGCCTCGTCCAGACTTTTTCAGTTCTTCTACTTGTCGCTGCAGGTCATCTATGTGTGTTTGCAGATTTTCAATAGTCTCTGTCAAGCTGAAAGGTGAAGGACTGCTGTTAAAAATGTTTGAGCATTTAGTCAGGGGCATGGGAATTTCCCATCCCCTCACACTGTAGCTTCTTCTCTGAAGGCTACTCTTTGGTCTCAAAAGACCTCTAAATTAAGCTGTCTTTTTGGTTTAACTGTAGGACTCCACAGTCTTTTAACAGTCTTTTTGGTTTAACTGTAGGACTCCACCAGACAGGGACAGCCACCCAATAGCTAGACAAATAGACTGCTCTTTTTCAAATTATCAACTGGGGGCAGGCAAGGGAGGATCTAGTGGAAGTTTAATTTATAGTTTAAGATATTATTACCTTAATATCTTTTGTTGTGAAGCCCTACTCTCCGCAACAAGTTTTTGATTAGTGTCTTCAAGTTCTCTTGCTGTCACATCCAGCTGTTCGTAGACTTTTGCATGCTGGTCGTTCATCTGGCGCAGGAGCTCCACTTGCTTTGTGAGGTACTGCAAGACAGTAGTGCTGTTGCTAGTTTACACTTGACACAAAGGCAGGAAGAGTATTCTGCATTTTTATTCACATTCATAGAAAAAAAAATAAATCAAACTTGTTTCAGAAATACAGATTCCAGTGGCTGCCTTGGAAAGCATTCAGTTGTAAAGGCACTATCAGTAACTCAGCTTGCCTTGCTCCTAGAAGATCAGCAGCCTTTTACCCAAAGGAGCTGGGTCTCCTTTATCTGTGTTTGTCTGTCTATGCTGCAGGTGGCATCTGCAGCGCTCAGGCCATCGGGATTGGGTTTGCTGTACTGCAGCCTTGAACGTGGGCTTCAACATAGCCCTTAACTACCCACTGAATCCTTCTAGAATCACAGAATCATTCAGGTTGGAAGAGACCCTTGGGATCATCAAGTCCAACCATCAGCCCTACTCTACANATCTCTCTTGTGTTGAGGTGCCCAGAACTGGACACCAGACTCAAGGTGTGGCCTCACCAGTGCTGAGCACAGGGGGACAATCCCCTCCCTACTTCTGCTGGTCACACTATTCTTTATGCAAGCCAGGATGCCCTTCGCCTTCTTGGCCACCTGGGCACACTGCTGGCTCATGTTCAGCCTCCTGTCGACCAGCACCCCCAGGTCCTTTTCTGTCAGGCAGCTCCAGCCACACTGCCCCAAGCCTGTAGCCATCCATGGGGTTGGTGTGGCCCAAGTGCAGGACCTGGAAGTTGCACTGGGCTCCAACAGGAGTATTCTAACAGCACTGACCCAGCAATTTTCTTAGCATCAAAACTAAAATACTGGGTAGCACTACCCACAGTTAATTTCTTTTCAGCTGACCTAAATTTTTCCAGTCTGAAGCAGCATCAGGTTCAGCAAAACAGAATTTAGGTTGTGGTCAGACTTCAGACAGTACGTGGGCTACTGTGTGTCACGAAGTATGATCAAGTTATTTAATTTAATCTTTAATTATTCACAGGGAATGATCCCAGTTACTGTAATCCCAAAGGTCTCCAGTCTTTTTAAAAAAGTAAAACTCGCCATGATGTGTCCTCATTTTAACCCTTTTTAGGTTTATGATTTATGAAATACTGTTAAGGTAGTTGAATCATGTCAGAAAGCTTGGAATTCTCAATCTAAGAGCAGTTCACAGTCACCTAAGGCTCTTGATACAAGTGTCTCACATTGTTTCACTCAGGATAGGACTGATCCAGATTTAAAAATCTACTTCAGAATTTGCATCAAACAGACTTGAACAAGAAAACTAACCCTTTAAATCTGAAACACTTCCTTCTTACATAGAATTTCTATCTTGCAGTATATTCTGTGTTACTACATGCTACTTACTGAAAACTAAACTTCAAGTAGGAACATCCAGCAGACTTCTAGGCAGAATTGCTTCTCTTTACATAGGCCTGTTACATACTCAAAACTTCTGATGTTCTACTTAACCTTTTACCTCATTAAAGGATTGGTGGGTTTACATTTTAGGCAATTTAAGAACAGATAATAAGTTAATCTAGGACTAGTAAGTGCCACATACATGCTTCTAGAAGATCAACTTGATAGCAGTTGGCTAGTTTCTTTTGTAGCCCATGTGCACATGACAGAGGATTTACACAAAAATAGTATGTGGATTAGCAGCAGAATCTCAATGTGACCCAGTTCAGATTAACTTTCCCTACTGGTGTTTCTCAGAAGGAGCTGGAAATCTCCAGACTTTCTTCAGCGATATGATCCTGGCTAAACACAGAAGCAAAAGCTTTGGGGCCAGAATTAGATGTTGCCATTTATTATAATGGGCTTTTGCAGAAGTTGTGAATGAATGGAAGAACTGAATACCATTTTTTCCACCTTGTGTCTCCAGTGTCTTGGGTGATGGTGTCAAGTTGACACCAGGCCACCAAAACAAAGTAGAGCTGTAGTAAAAAAATACTTCAGAAGTTCACGTTTAATCTGCCTCCCCTGCAACTGAGCTCCTACTGTGAAACAGCAGTTGAGACTTCTTGCATTCTACCACAGGATAAAAGAAGGAGAGAGTGAGTATTTCTGAAGTCTGAGTGCCGAGAAGAGATTCAGACGGGAGTTACTGTTGCCCTTTCAATCCAGTGTTTATTACATCTACAGTGATTAGTGGTTCACGTGTCAGCACAGAGGTCAGATTCAATGATCCAAGGCTGTAAAACGCTTAATATGTTAGCGTTTAATATATTAGATGTAATCTTAAGCATCCCAAAGCCTTTGACCCTTCCTTTTCAGTGCTGACAAGGTAGTACCATATTTCAGAATGAATTCTTAGCCAGTTCTAGATTTTGCTACCCATAAAATGCAAATTAATAGGAAAAAAAACCCCAGAGATTTAGAGTGATACACTGCACTTCTTGAAAAAGCTAGTCAAAAACGCAGCAGAGTCGCTGCAGGAACAGCTGAAAGATCTCCTTTAGGTCACAGGGACAAGCACTTGAAACTTAGGAGACTAGCATAGAGTCTGGATATGCCACTTGCACATGTATCCTGCGTTGCCACAAAAGACAGGTATGACAAGATAGGTATGAAAATAACTGGCTGAATTGCTTTTTCCAGCTAGGAAGTACTGCACCTGGCATATGCTAACTTTATTCCCATTTGTTACAGGAAATTGCTTTAACCATTCCTTCTGCCAGTAAGTTAATATGTTCAGGTTCTCTGGCTATTTGAAGGGGTTAATTTGATTCTCCCTTTTCTAGCAGAAATCCAGATGCAAGAGAGATTTCTTTGGAGAAATAAATGTTTGGAGTTGCTACCACACTCTTAAACTGCACAGGGAAAAGAAGACAGGTGGTAGAGCTGAGAACACAGCAGCATGTTACTATGGCAGGTATAAACAGAGCCTACAGGTTATTTGACCCAGCACAGTAAGTTGGGCAAATAAAGGCGCAGGCACTACTTATGTTAAAAGCACCACAAAACTCTTCTCCCACCTCTCCCTGCCTCCTGAAGGAAGCTAATAGGAGAACCCAATATACACTCCTAGCCATGTCGGGGGAGAGCAGGAAAGAGAAGAGGTGTCAGACAAAGCTTTCAAAAATAGTATTGCACAAGTCTTGATTTGGTTTTTTGATTGGCTACGCAAAAGCAGATATTGAGAGAATAAATCAGTGAGAATAAATCAGTATGTCACCATCTGAGCTTGTCTGAACATAGAAGTACTTGACCCTGCAACACACCAACCACAGATCACTGCTGGAAGGACACTTCTGACCACTCCTGGGGCTGAAGCTCTCTTACATAGTCAATAACCACTAACCCACCAAAAAACTTAAACTGGCTTAAACCAACAGGATGCTGCACCCTTGATGGTGCTAGACTAGTTCTATTAATGAACACAGCTTAACAATAATATTTTTTCTATCTTTCAAGACAGCATGAAAATACAGCTGCTTATTACATAACTAAGCTGGCTCACTGAGAGTAGCCATCCATTGCAGAGTTATACTGGGTTATTTCAAAAGGTGAGCTGCAACCGTGTTAAACCCTTCCTTAAGCATGGTTTTTCATACAGGTGTTGAATCTGAGGTAGAACAGTATCTGATTGTACCTTGAAGTGTTTGTCCTCTCTAGATCTTACAAATTACTATTCTTACAAACACCATTCATGGCAATGAGTTATTTTAGGTCTCTGCATAACTAAGTCTTTTTTTTTTTGTAATGCTGTGGCACTAATCTAAGTATCAGTAGGTATCATAGAATGAAGGGGATAACACAGGTTACCCGTAGCACACAATAGAGGAAGGAGTCAAAGTCTGAGGTATAAAACAGAGGCATCTTATTTAAAAAAACCAAGCAAACAAACAAACCATCCAGAAATTGTGCATCACCTAATAGAAATGCTGCATTTGTGTTAATGTGACTACTTTAAAGACACCTACATATCTGTAAGCATAAAGTTTAGGATTCTTTAACTTACCTGTTACCACTACAGTAAGTGTTTTAAGTCTTAAGTTGCAGCTTTACAAAATTCACCCACCGTCCATAACTGCACAAGTACTGCCTGCACAAAGGAACTCAGACTTGATAAAAGTCTAGTGTGCACCAGTCACAGCCTGTTCCCTGCTATTCAAAACCAAACTGAAACGCTGACTGACTTTTCAACGTCTCATCAGTCAGCAAAGTACTGAATATTTAATAATTTAATTATTAGTGACCATGCATTGCCCTCTAACAGCTGAAAAAAAATCACTATGCTGACAAGGAGTCAAGAACTGCAAGAATGCAGGCAATATTATAAAAAAAAAATTACCAAAATCAGCCACATTTTCCCACCAAGTAGCACAAAAGATGGATGTTTTTGAAAGGGTGGTTATGATTATATTCCCCCCCTCCCTGGAAAATACAGAACAATGTGTCAAATACATTGTGTCTTTAGATAGCACTTAGCTGTTTGGGTTTGCTGTTTTAGGGGTTGGTTGGGGTCTTGTTGTTCTTGTAGGGTTTGGGTTTTTTAACTGAAATAGACTTAAGCTCCCTTTACCACAGCTCAGTTTAGTGGAAGTATATGTCCTACCTAAGTCCTTCCAGCAGTTACCAGCATTTAAATTTCTGTGCTGTAACCACTATCAGTTATAATATATAATATGATCATTTACATTATTAATTTATTTATCATAATGCAATTTAACGGCAAGATCAGCAAAGTTTAGCAATAGACTAACTGACGTAATTTCTCCATATAAGAAGAAAAACAGCAGTCAGTTTTCATTAAACAAGCCAAATCCAACATGAAGTTTAATGGCACAAAGCTTCCAGCAGTTGGACACGCCGTTCTAACTATTATCAGGACTGTACTGGCTCTTAGATTCTCAAAGTATCAGCAGTGGTTAAAGGTTGTCTGGTACTGTTCTTTAAAGTGTCCATCGGGTGTCAAGAAATTCAGATCTCCTCTCATGTGCCATTATGTTGTCAATGAAGGTGCTTTAACACTTGGATCCCTTAAATATTTACCTCTATCTCCTGCAGTTGCTCTTGATTTGTTGCATACATTTGCTGTAAAGATTCTTCTAGTTCAGTGTTACGGTCCAGTAGTGTCTTCCCAAGTTCAGCAGCAAGGTGAAGATCTAAACAAAGAAATCACATTGCACATAAGATGTAGAGCCAATAATACAATCTAATTTTAAAGAATTTTAATCAAATACTTGAGTTCATTTTTTAGTGATGTTGTAACTGCTTTATTTCCAGTATTCAAAAAGAAAGTTAGCTTACACATCAGCAGAACATTTGTATACCATTTACAATACAAGTGTGAGCCAGTCCTGAAACCTAGAAGATACTCTTGCTTCCTTAGTTCCTCCTTTGGTCCATCAGCCACATCCTCCAACC